>JAZKJV010007063.1:0-486461 GCA_037367405.1 Ottelia alismoides
TAGATGAGGCGATCCTTGCTATCGCCTCTCCTCCCGTGGTATGCCGATATTGTGAACTTTCTTGTTGCTAAGAAAGTCCCACAAGGTTGGCCCAGGCAGAGGCTTGAGACCTTCCTCGCGAAGGCCAAGTCCTACCACTGGGAGGATCCCATCCTTTACCACGAAGGAGGGGATAGCGTATGGCGTAGGTGCATTCCTCAGGAGGAGCACCATGGCGTCCTCACTTACTGCCACAAGCTTGAGGCAGGAGGACATCACTCTGGGAGGAGAACGGCACAGAAAGTACTCCAATCCGGCTTGTGGTGGCCTACCCTCTTCAAGGACTCTGATGAGTTCGTGAAGAGGTGTACTGACTGTCAGAGGATGGGTACTTGTGGACAGCGTGATATGATGCCGATGCAGCCCATTCACTTCTGTGAGGTTTTTGACGCATGGGGCATCGATTTCATAGGTCCATTCCCTAAGAGTCAGGGATTTGAGTACATTCTATTAGCCGTTGATTATGTGAGTCGTTGGGTTGAGGCCATCCCCGCCCGAACCGCTGATGCCAGGACAGCTTGCAGATTTTTGAGGAAGCACATCATCACACGGTTCGGGGTACCTCGAGTGTTGATTTCTGATGGGGGGTCTCATTTCATCAACGACCAGGTGAAGGCCCTTGCTAGCGAGTTTAGCATAGACCATCGAGTTGCCACTCCATACCATCCACAAACGAATGGTCTAGCCGAGGTGTCGAACAAGGAGATTAAGACTATTTTGCAGGAAGTCGTCCGCCCTGACCGAAAGGATTGGTCACAGCTTTTGGACTCGGTCTTGTCGGCATATAGGACGTCTTTCAAGACACCTTTGGGCACATCTCCTTTTCTCCTCGTATATGGCAAGCCAAAGGGATGTGGGAGGCAGTAGCATCTTGTATCCGAAAGGTAGCCAAAGAGATGCTAGGCGAGTCAAAAGGAGGAGCTCCGAGTCAAAAGGAGGATTGGTGGTGGAGTGAAGGGGTGCAGGAGAAGCTAAAAATTAAAAGAGCTTGCTTTAAAGCTATGTCTAAGGATAGAACAGAGGAAACTGTCACAGACTATAAAATAGCGAAGAAGGAAGCGAAGAAGGCTGTAAGCGAAGCTAAGTCAAAAGCTTATGAGGTTTTGTTAAGGAGGGCCATAAGGATATATTCAGATTGGCCAAAGCAAGAGAAAGAAAGACCAAAGACCTTTCTCAAGTGAGATGCATTAAGGACGAGGAAGGTCACGTGCTTGTTCATCAGAAGGATATAGAGACTAGATGAGAGCAATACTTCCATAAACTTTTCATTGGAGAAGGAAATAGAGAGATCACTTTGGGTGATCTAGCTAGTAGTGAAAGTTACTTGAATCGTGCATGCTATAGACGAATACAAAGAAAAGAAGTAGAGGAGGCTTTGAAGGTTATGAGACTTGGGAAAGGTGTTGGACCGGATGACATCCCTGTAGAAGTTTGGAAAGTTTTAGGTGAGCGTGGTTTGACTTGGATTACGAATCTATTCAATGTTATTTGGCGAAGCAAGAAAATGCCTGAAGATTGGAGGAGGAGTATCGTGGTGCCTCTTTATAAGAACAAAGGAGACATTCAAAATTGTTCAAATTACAGAGGTATCAAGCTGATGAGTCACACTATGAAAATTTGGGAACGTGTGATCGAAAGAAGGTTGAGGCAAGTTTCCCAAATAAAAGAAAATCAATTCGGATTCATGCCAGGTCGCTCAACTATTGAAGCCATCCATTTGCCGAGGAGAACAATGGAGATTTATAGAGCTAAAAGGAAGAATCTCCATATGATCTTTATTGATTTGGAGAAGGCTTATGATTCTGTCCCACGAGAGATACTGTGGAGAGTTTTGGAGAAGAGACAAGTACCTGTCCTATACATTAATCTCATAAAGGATATGTATGATAGGGCTTTATCTTGTGTAAGGACCCCGACAGGGAAGACTGGCTATTTTGATATCAACATTGGTTTACATCAAGGTTCAGCTTTGAGTCCATTTCTTTTTACTTTGATTATGGACGAGTTGACAAGTCACATTCAGGATGAGTTACCTTGGTGTATGTTATTTGCTTATGATATTGTGTTGATTGACGAGACTATAGATGGAGTAAATGAGAAGCTTGAGGTTTGGAGACATGCATTGGAGATTAAAGGTTTTCGTATAAGTAGGGCTAAGACGGAATATATGGAATGCACCTTTGATGGAAGCAATGGTGGAGGAATCGAGGTGAAGATTGGTGACGATAACATCCAGAAGAGAGATTCTTTTAGATATCTGGGATCTATTTTGCAACATGATAAAGAAATTGATGGAGATGTTACTAATAGAATAAATGCAGGCTGGATAAAGTGGAGAGGAGCCTCCGCTGTTCTCTGTGATAAGAAAATGCCTTTAAAAATTAAAGGAAAGTTTTACAAAGCAGCCGTGAGACATGCTATGCTTTATGGTTCCGAATGTTGTCCTGTGAACCATAGACATGTGCAGAGAATGGCTGTAGCAGAAATGAAAATGCTAAGATGGATGTGTGGACATACACGTAAAGATCGGATTCAGAATGATGCAATCAGAAAGAAAGTTGGTGTAGCTCCGATCGAGGATAAGATGCGGGAAAACCACTTAAGATGGTTTGGTCATTTGCAAAGAAGGTCAACTGATGCACCGGTTAGGAGATGCGAGTGTTGGGATGTTGAGCCGACTAAGAGTGGGCGAGGACGGCCCAAGAAGTGTTGGAAAGAGACTATACGAAGGGATCTTAGTTTGCTGGATATAAGTCCGAGATTGACCCAAGATAGATCTGAATGGAGGCGAAGAATCCATGTAGCCGACCCTACTTAATTGTAGGAAAAGGCTTTGTTGTTGTTGTTGTTGTATATGGCAAGCCATGCCATCTACCTGTTGAGCTGAGGCACAGGTCACTTTGGGCAGTCACTGAGATACTTGTTGATCTAGATAGTGTAGGAGACCAGAGGAGGGCAGAGTTAGCAGCCTTGGAGGAGCTTAGAGATACTGCCTTCTCAAACAGCCTACAGTACAAGGAGAGAGTGAAGGAGTGGCATGATTCTCACATCAGCCACAAGCATTTTGAGCCTGGACAGAGAGTATGGCTGTTTGATGCTAGGCTTCGTCTCCAGGGAAGCTACAGAGCAAATGGAAGGGCCCATATCTTGTGAGAAAGGTACACGACAACGGTAGCATTGACATATCCGAGTTGTCTTCTGAGAGTACCTTTCGAGTGAACGGCCAGCGGCTCAAGCCATTTCTAGATCATGAGCCGCGGGTCATTGATGTTGCCCCTATTCATTTTGCGGGAGATGTGGTCTGTTGACTCACATCTGTTGCATCTCAGGCCTGATTATCACTGTTCTTCCGACCTGTATAGATCCAGATGTCCATATCATTACATTCTTTAGTCCCACATCCCGTTTGTCATCTTTGATTATGCTATACTTAGGGTGTACTTTACCCTAAGTATAGGGGGGATGTAGGACCTTTGAGTATTTCTCTTGATTCTTTCTATCCCTATTTGCTGCCTATACTTAGGGATATTTTCCCCCAAGTATAGGGGGGTAGACCCTGTACATTCTTCACTCGGTTTTCCCTTTGTGTATAGCCTGCTATACTTAGGATTATTTGATCCTAAGTATAGGGGGAAAAGCCGAGAGTCTTCTTGATGTTCTATTCATTCATTCTTCTTTGTATATAGCCTTCCTTTTCACTTCCCTATACTAAGCACGAGTTATGCCTTCTTCATCGCTCTTGACTCTGAGGACATCGTTCGAGCTAAGTATAGGGGTGTGTGTATATATTTCATATATACTTTAGCCATAACTCGTACTTTGTGTGAGTGTGTTAATAAATAAAATGGCTTAAAGCCTAAAAAACCACAAAAATTAAAATTTTTCCTATAAATAATCATTCTTTTATTGCACATACAAAGCTATTGTACAAAATTATTTTTGTAAAAATGTTTTCAATTTTTTTTGTGTAAAGTTTGTGTAAATATGTGCATAGCAGAATTATGTATATAGTAGAAAATTTTTCCAAAATGTTTTGAAAATCAAAAGTTTGCAAAAATCTTGTGTAAATGTGTGTAAATACTTTTGCAAAACTTGCATTCATGCATTCAACCATTCATGATTTCAAAACATTTTTCAAAATTTTTTGCATGATTGTAAATATTGTGTAAATAGCATCTTTGTATATATGTATATAGTTTTTCCTGGATTATAGTTGACATCTAAACTAGCCTGGAATTAAATTGGGAAATGGAGCTTGATTAATATCTTAATCCACTTAAATTCTAAGAGGAACCTTATAGGGCTTAGGGTTTAGGCTTTTCAGGTCCATGGTGACTTAATTCTTTGAGTCCACTAGGCTATGATCACATGTCATCTCAATGACCCTAAGTAGAGCACTTAACAACACACACACGACTCATATAGACAATGGCTTTACATGGACACCGCACTTAGCACCGAGCTCTCTACAGATAAGGTGGTGAGGAGGCAGTCTTCTTTGACTTGGGGTAGCATATGAGGGTAGTACTTCTAGGCGGAACCTCTCTTCTTCTTTTAGTGAAGGAAGTGCGTCTGAACTTGGTCTGGTTGCCATGAGGTCTAACGACAGGAGTTGTGGGTTGCAATAATGCTTCAAAAGAGGGATAGTCTACTGGCTCAAGAGGAAAAACTCGTTGTATATATGCTGCACATGTATATGTTGTATAGATGCACTTGAAAAAAATGCAAAAAGAAAATAACTCCAAAAAAGTGGTGGGTTTGAGAGAAAATGATAATCCCACCGGAGTATGTATATAGTGCAATAAGCAAAGCTTGAGATTCATGTCCCACCTTATGTAGCTTGCAGCAGGGAGACTTGGCTACACTGATCGAACCCCCAAGGATACATGGCTTCACTGGCCATGGTCCATTCTCTTCTTCCCCTCTTCTTGAGCCAGTTGAACTTGAACTTAGAAGGGAATACCCCGCTCCTCGAGGAAAGAGTGGCCAGATTGGGGTCATAGAGTTACCTTGTTAGGGAGGGTTGTCAAGTTGCCATTTCTGAGGTGGAGAGCTTATACTTCACATTCACAGTACAAGGAAAGATTCATGATCTTTAGGGTTTGTGTTTGGTGACTTGTTCTGATCTGGATTGTTGAGGAGTCTTGATTAATAGATTGGTGGAACTTAGAGGCTGTTGAGTTTTAAACTTAAGTTCAAATAAGGTTCCGACACACTAATAATCCAAAGATCTGATCGAGGTCCATAATTCAATTTAATGAAGGCAAGTTTAATATTCAACCTTGATCCATGTACATTCTCCTCTTTTTCTTTTTCTTTCTCTTTTTCACTTCTTTTTAAAATAAGTGTTTGCTAAGGGACTAGCAAAGTTAAGTATAGGGGGGTGATGAATATCCATTCATCACTCTTTATTCTTATTATTTTAGCTACAAAAACCTTTGCAAATGCATGTAGATACTTGTAAATACAAATAATTACCAAAAAGCATGCATGGTGTAAAAACTAATAATTAGCATGTTTTTGTGCAAAAATAAAAGAATAAAGAAACAAAAGAAAAAGAGGAAATATTTAGAATAAATATTGAGCAACCTAATCCCAAGGGAGGGCTCAGCATGGGCCTGACCACATAAAAGCCAAAGTAGAGAGAGATAGGGAGCTCATGTGTGTACATACACCTGTAAATATAATAAAAATATTTTCCTCCAAAAATAAAATAAAATGGGCTTGTATATATTTGTAAATATTTGTAAATACAAAAATCAAAATAAAAATAGAAAAATTAAAAAGAAAATAAAAATAACTTTCATTGTACATATTCACCATGTACATAAGACCACACTTTTATTTATTTCACCTTGTAAATAAATAAATTAAAATCCCTAAAAATTCGTATATACTCCTTATTTCATGATGTAAATAAATAAAATAAAAACCATAAAAACAAAAATTAAATAAAAAGAACAAAATTAATAACCAAAAAGAACGGTGTATATATACCATGTATATACTTGTATATAGCTGTTTATTTTACCCCTCATACATAAATAATAAAAATAAAATTAAAACACCAAAATATTCCTAATTTTATGCTATAAATAAATAAAATATAAAATGGGAATACAAATATACAAAAATAATTAATTAAAAATCAAAAATTAAAAATCCATATTGTGTATATACCAATGTATAGTACTATAATGTATATACCTTATTTTTATTTCAAAAAATTAATTAAAGTCATAAAAAATAGAAAAAAAATAAAATAAACATTTTTCATGTTTTAAGTTTTTCCTAATTCAGCTATTTAATATTTTATTTTGAATTTGTAAATATTTATGAGTTGGCGGGCTCTGAATGGTCCACGGGGGACGTTGACCCCCCTGTCAACTCCCCCCTGGACCACAGACCCGCGGATCCTTTGCCTGGACCCGTTTTCTCCCAATTATCCCAGCTTGACCCGATCGCCATTTCGCCAAATCACGGGTCCTAATTACTCTCCAGATATCCGGGAGCCTCGCCCGACACGTTGCATAGGGCTCCGTGCTTCACCAAGCCGGACCCGACCCTTCCTTCCCGGACCCCTTGCCGTATAAAACCTCCGCTCTGGCCGCAATTTGACGCATCTTTGGCTCATCTCTCTTCACCCTAGGACCTCCATAGCCCTCGCAGGAGTGACAGCTTGCGCTCGGCCGTGTTGCAGCGAGTAGGGAGCAGCTGGACCACTGATCCGGCGACTTCACGTCGCCGTGCGCCGCCCAGAGGTGGTGCTCGAGCCTCGGGCACTGACGGCCCTTGAGGCTAGGACCTGGAGCTTCCTCAGCTCTTCCCCAGTCAATCTCATCCATCAGGTACCCCTAGTTCTTCCTTAGTTTCTCTAATTTAGCTTTTCATCCAAATCGCCCCGTCACCGACGAGCCCCGATTCCGACCACCCTAGCCCCCCGTTCGATCATCGGAGTTGACCCACATCTTCGCCTTTCCCCCACGCACCTTCTCCATCCCTTCGTTCAACCCAGTTCGCCACGGAACTGGGATTGGGGCTCCACCGTCGTCGCTTCGCAGGAGCCCCTTCGTCCCGACGCACAGATCACCTTCACCACCCCTAACCGGGTCGAGGCACTTTGCCCTCGACCCAGGAGTTCGTTGCTTTGCTTTGCAGGTCCATCCAAGCCCATCTGAGGGTTCGGACAGTTAGGAGCAGCAGCTCCTCCTCCGCTGGTGCCGCCTGAGCTCTCCGGAGCTCCGCTGCACCATCGGAGGGGTCCATCAGACGCGGGAGGCCCAGACGCATCTTCTCCGATCTTCAGCAGCCTCCGAGGAGATCCCATGTACGCGCACGAGCCCGACGAAACTCGCCGGCGTCGAGTTCATCGAGCATCCTCCGCAGCCGTCCGATCATCCTCCAGCTCCAGATTCGATCGTAGCCGTTCACGCCAGGAGCAGCCATCACCGTCCGATCAGTGGAGGATAGATGAGGACCGTCCGATCATCGAGGGTTAGCCGCGCCTCATCTCGACCGTCCGATCACCACGTGGCATCCATCTGGCCCTCGACTTAATAAAGGGTAAATTACCCTTAGGCCTCCTTCTTTTTAGTTGTTAATATTTAGCCCTATAAATATTTTAGAATTTTATTTCTGTTTGGTAAATTGCATGGAGGACCTCGTCATTTAGTTTATTTGCCTTTATACCCCTATAAGTAGTGGTGCACGTGCTTCGACACGTGATTCTGCGGGATATTTGCATGTATGGGCTTGATGTTCTAGGGTGTTAATGAATGAAAACATGTTTTGATAATTTGCAGAAATACCCCTGTGAGTGTTTTATTTGCGCATGTGCCTTATCTCGTGGGTAATTTATACTTTCGCCCCTGGACTTTTAGTACGTGTTACTAAATAGTCCAGGGACTTAAGTTTATTGCAATTAGGTCCCTGTGTGCCCAGGTCACACAATTGGCGCGTGAGTTCCTGGAGAAATTGCACCGGACCCCTGGAACTTCTCTTAATTGTGTACAGGTCCCTGTGCACTGTACCTTTGTTTTTTATTTTAATAAAATAGCAAACCAACTCCGAATTTGATGAAAATTGGACACATGGCTCCTGCCATGGTGTAAAATTTTCTCTAAATTTTGGAGACATTTTTTATTATTTTTGATATTTTTAAAAATAAAAAACAAGCATTTTTGTTACTGTCTAGATAGAAAATTCACAAATAAATATTAAAATACCTTTAAAAATTACAAAAAAATTATATATTGTTTGTGTTGTGTTGTTTGTCTTTCTTACCAAGTTTGGTCATTTTTAGATTTATAAAAGCTATAAAAATTAAAAAAACATTGAAAACACCATAAAAATTCTTATAATTAAAAGAAAAAAATTAATAACTCTAGTGCCCCATTTTTCCTTGTATTTTCTACTTTACAGGAAAATTACCTTCAGACCTTGATAGGGCCATTTTGCATTTTAATTTGGCTCTCCAAGTCTGACTGGATAGTGCTTTTGTTTTTCAGCCTTGTTTTTTTATAAAATTCTCTAAAAATCAGAAAATCACCAAAAAATAACCAAAAACATAAAAAAGTATTAAAAACATAAAAACATTTTTGTTTGAATTTTGGGTGATTTTTGAGTAGTTATATAATTCATCCAAGTTGCTTGTTTACTTGTTTTTCTTATTTTCTTCATTAATTTAAAAATCCAAAAAAATATAAAAAGATTAAAAATCCACCAAAAAGCATTTTCTTTTATTTTTATTTTAGAATATTTCGTAGGCCACAAGGCCATTACATGCTCCCTGAGTCCGACCCTGGTCGCTATATCAGGCTAATCCAATAGCCAGGGCCACTATTTTTGAGTTTCTTGATTTTTATTCTATTTTGGTGGTCTGCTCTTATTTTCTTGATTGAGTGGATTGTCTCCGAGATCCGGGTCGCAACGACCCTTGATCTACTATTCACCCGAGTCTCATTGATAATTTCGGTCATCAGGGGTCTACGAAATTACCTACTTAATGCTTGGAATCCAGCAGTCATGGAGTCAGCACGTGTCTGATAGTGCGGCTAGCGCCCGCACCATTTTGCCTTGAATCTATGGTCCAAATTAGATCTGAACGTGGCTTCAATCAGATGACGCCTGGAGATTCTTCAAGAACACGAAGAACACTAGGCTGGGTGAACTTATATCACCGTATTCGAGCTGCTCCAACGTTCAATTGACTCGACAAGTTAGACATTTCGTTTCTGCTGGTCCCCTGATTGAATGGTGCTCTCCAAATCAATCTAGGTCCAAGTGATGAGGATCTGGAGGTTCCTCCACCTGGAGCTGCTATAAGACGTCAAGGATGGCCCAGATGGCCTCCTCCCGCTGTTGTACCTGTATGAGAAGAAACCTCGACTCGAGATAAGAGTCTAGATCCAAAATATGAGGTCCGAGACCTCATGAATGCGCGAATGGATGTAGCTTGATGTGGGAGAAAGGAGCTTCGACTCCTTGAATAGGGGTGTGATTCAAGTGGGTTTGGTGGGAAATCGACGAGGAATGCAAAGGTGTTCAAGATGGGGGCTATAAACGAGTCAAAATGAAGGAAGTTTCACGATGAAAGCAACCTGGAGCTCGAGCTCCAAGACGATGGACAAATCGAAGTACGACTTACAGACTTGACTTAAAACCTAAATGAAGAACGGAAATAAAAAGTATGCTAAGATTATTATATAAAATGAGTAGGAAACAATCTCAATAAAGCCTGGGGCTCCATATCAGAATCGGCTGGAGGAGCTCTGACGGTGGGGTGGATACGCCTCCTCCTTGCTTCTCCTCGATTCAAATCACAAGCTCTGCCCTGTTGTCACCATGGTGAAGCTCCTAGGAGTGATTTGAGGGTTTAAAGAGCAAGAGAGAGCAATCAAAAATTAAAATTTGGTGATGGAGGTGTATTTATAGGCGAGTTTTTGATGCTTTCCAAAGAGAGATAGCATGCAACGACGAAGGAGTTGGTGGATATTCGATGATAGGCGTGGATCTAGGACATAGATGCTACATGAAAGAGGTGGTCTCGAGGGCAATGGATGAAGAAGGAGGCATGTAGAAAATGGATAAATGACACCATCGTGATGTTCTAACAGAAGTCATAGGGGGGAGGTACAATAACTGAGGTCAATAAAATTGACGCCTGGTTGGTCCATGTGGACCAATCAGGAAATTCCAAGGCAAAAATACCTTGGAAACGATAATAAATAATAATTAATTTTATTATTTTTAGGTTATAAAAAAATGTTTTTAATTTTCTGAAGTATTTTATACATATTTTTATTTATTTTTTAGAGGTTAGCAATTACAAGTTTATTTTTAGGGCTTTTTATAGGTATATTTACCTATGTTTTGAGTAATTTATTTTTACTTTGTAATTTTGATTTTATTATTTTATTTTGTTATTTTATATATTTACAACTTTTTTTTGTAAACTTAAATATGTTCTTATTAAATTGTTATGGTATAATATGCATACCTAAATAAATGTAGGTGTATATTATATAGGTATATGTATTGTATATTCATCTACGTATTTTGCTTTTTATTTTATTTTAATGTTTTATTTATGTTATATTTTAGTTTTAATTTGTACATATGATATAAATAATATTTCAAACTTATAAAAATATAAATTTATAAAAATAATAAAGAATAAATATATTGTTTATTTTATTCGCGTATATTGTACAATAAGGGTCGAAAACCTAACTTTCACACCTTGAGTCCAAAAAATATGAAACCACCATCATTAAATAGCTTATTAAAAGTTATATACAATTAAAGTGTGATTTTGATACATTTTAAGTTTTTATTTGAGAGATATGGGTCTGGGAAGTTGGGATTTTGTCTTTTTATTCTGTGTATTAAATGTGTATTGTATGTTATTTTTATATGAAATAGATTTTGTATTTTTCTATACATTTTTAACTATAATTTTCATGTACACAATTTCTTTATTTGAGATTCAAATATTAAAGAATAAAATAGATCCCCAAAAGTAATCACTGGCCTATTTTGTAGAGTGATTTATCTGTGTTTTCTGTACAATTAACCGTCCTATCTCCTCCTACTTTATTCTTTGTCGATTAAGTCATCATGACGACTGAGTATTGGGGGTTGGGGTCACTTCAGTGTCCTTGAAACTTCACTCCTTTTCTTTTATTTCCTTTATTTTTTTATTTTGGCAGTATTTTATACAATATTTGGTACAAATTAACGAATGTTTATTTTGACAAATTAATGATATATTTATGCATTCAACTAGGGTTTAAGGACCAAATTAAAGAATAAAAGTGATTAAATGGAGATTCATCACCCCCCTAGACTTGCCTTTGCGAGTCCCTAGCAAACACTTTTGCCTATAAGTGCGGAGAAGAAAATAAAGAAAAGAAAAAGAAATAACTTGGAGTAATTTTCGACTTTTAAACTTGTCTTAATAATATCAAAGTTTGGAGCTCGGAGAAGACCTTTGGATTAATGGTGTGTTCGAACCACTTAGAGGTTAGGATTTGTGACACGATAACCCTTAGGTTCCATACTCCTATTATTCAGTTCAATTCATAGCCAGGTCAAAACCATCCTCTCAGTCACATATTCTTGTTACCTTGAAATGATAGAACCATGTGTGTAAAGTTGTTTAGCTCTCCCCAGACAAAACCATTGAACTACCAAGGTGTATGCTCTTCTGATAACTCGTCCTCATGGAGGTAGATATTTCCTTCTAAGGTCAGGTGCTTCCAGTCTTTACAACCGAACGGGATAAGAAGCTAGAAGAATAGGAAGAGAAGTGAGAATGGACCAGTGTAGTCTTCATTCTCGTGTAAAGTCGGTCAATGTAACCGGATATTCACCAAGAAGTATGATTTTTATGAATCTCATATTTGTGGAACTTTTTAGTTGAAGGCTTCTTCGGATATTTTCTTTGACTTTGCATAGCGTCTGCATTCTTGTTTGTGCCTCATGTATATCGCATCTTTTATTCCACCCACTTTTTTGGGGTCGTGGAAAAAGTTGTGTCGACAGACCATCCCTCATCCGAAGCATTGTTTCAATCCATCTTCAGTCTTTAGATATCATTGTTATCATAAGAAGTGTGTTAGAGTACTGGTGTCTCCAATCCCCAAGAATGGTTCCTAAGCCACCCTTGACGAAACGACCTTGCATCATCCCAACTTGGACCCCAAGATTTTTCAATAGTCCATCTAGGTTGAGCTAAGTGCCAGGTGTAAGGTTTTAAGTCAAGTCACTACATCAAGATTCATATGGATGATATGAAGGGTTCTATTTAGGAACATTGAATTGACTCGTGAACATAGTCTTATGGAATGTAAAGAATTAAATCAAGGTGACCTGAACTATCTCCAATTCCAGTCCTCAATGGGTTCCTCTGAAATTACGTGTATTAAGGTCTATTTTAAGTTCCAATCTTCAGACTTTATTTGGACTTGTTCAATTGTATAGATAACTCCAAAAAATGCTCATGCTATTTACAATGCAGGAAAATATTTTTGTAATGCAGTCTTCAAACTTTTGAACTTTTTATGGATTTTTAAAAAAGGTTTAACAAATTTTTATGCAGTTTTTCAGAAGGATTTTGCAAATGTTTGGATTTTTGGTTTTACAAATGTTTTTGTGATTTTTAAGAACAAACGATCTTGGTTAGTTAAAGATATTTACATGGGGATGCATCTTATAATTACAAGAGTTGGATTTTTAAGAATTTTACAATGGATTTGTGATATTTTTTATAGATATATTTATACAATAAAGAATTTTGGTGTAATGTATATATTCCTTAAATTTATTTAAACAATGATTTTTCAAACACTTTTGAAAACTATAGTTCGATATAATTTTTACAAATAAATTTTACCAAAATTTACAATCATTTTGCAAAGGCTTTTCAAATAGTATAAATAGATTTTTCAACATATTTTTGCAACCATTTTCAAACTCTTTGCAAATAGGTTTACAAAATATTTTATTTCACACAAAAAAAATAAATTTCTACAATCAAAATATTTTACAAAAAGTTGAAAATATTTTAAAAACTATTTTCAAACAATTTTCAAAAGATTTTGCAAATAGAATTTCAAACTATTTTCCAAATATTTTGTAAAACATTTTCACCTAATTTATTAATCAGTATATAAAAAGAATTTGAGGAAATATACACATCTTTTTATTAACAAATTTAATTAATTTGTGTGTATATATATATATATTAATAATATTTTAGCCATGTTTATTGAAAATACGAAAGTACAAGTTATGGCAGAAATATATACAAAGTATATATTGGCCCCCTATATTTAGCATGATCTATGTCCTCATAGGTCAAACAAAGGACGCCCTAACTCGTACTAAGTATAGAAAAGTCTATACCTCAACGACTAAAGAATAGGAAGTCAGTCGTCCCCCTATACTTAGGATCAATTAATCCTAAGTATAGCAGTCTCTATACAAATACAGGGAGGGTCAAGGGTGGGAACGAGTAAATGAATAGATCAACTGCTCGGCATGTCTCCCTATATTTAGGGTAAAATATACCTAAGTATAGAAAGAATGACAAAAGTTGAGGAGACATGCGAGGGATCAAAGAATGAGCATCCGAAAGCACTCATCCCCCCTATACTTAGGTTGAAGCATGTCCTAGGTATTGCAATGATGTATGGGATGAATTTGACTTTACGGAATAATAATATAATAACAAATGAAAAGAAAAAAAGAAGAAAAGGAGAAAATGTTCAACTATTCAAGAATGTTTTTGCGGGCCTCGTCTGATGGGGTAGATGATGTGGTAGTGAGTTCTTCATTGTGGACCACCTGAATTGAATCAACCATAGACAGAAATGTATCATGTTCAAGATACAGCTTCAGGAGCAGTCCGTTAATCATGAATGGTTGTGCATCCGCTGACAAACCGAATATGACTATACTTCCATTATCACACACCTATTTTACTATGAATGGCCCTGTCCACTTGCTCTTCAATTCCCTTGGGATAGTTCGAGCTTTGCATTGAAAAACCAATCTTTCTATCATGGTTCGAAGGTCTTGCTGAGGATGTATTTGTCATGTCACTTCTTGACCTTTTCTTTGTACATCAAGCTGTTGTCATATGCATTCTCGCAGGATTCAAGGAGCTGATTCAGATCAACCTTTCTGCTCTATCTGGCTTTCCCTTAATCCAAGATATAGACATTAATTGCCCACAAAGATTTGTGAATGAGTTACACAAGCTGATGGCATGGCTTGCCATATACAAGGCGGTGGGGATACATTCTCAGTTGTGACTTGTACACCGTTCGATAGGCCCAAAGTATCGAATCAAGCAACAGTGACCAATTTTTCCTATCAGGGCGTACGAGCTCCTCCCAAATTGTATTTATCTCCTTGTTTGAATATTCGGGCAGGCCATTGGATTGTAAGTGATACGGAGAGGTGACATGATGTTCAATGTAGAATTTCTGTGTTAGCTTATTCACCTCTCTATTGATGAAGTGGCTACCCCCATCAAATATCCTGATTTTGGGGATCTCGAACCTTACAATGATGTAATCTTTGAAAAATCGGCAGATGGTGTGACTGTCAGCAGTTCGGGTTGGGATAGCCTCCATCCAATGACTTACATAATCGGCAGTGAGCAGAATATACTTACATCCATGGTTGTAGGGAACATGCCCATAAAGTTAATGCCCTAGGCATCAAACACATACGAAATCTGAATGTACTTCAGAGGCATTGTGTCTCTCATTCCAATGGTACCGCCAAGTTTCTAATAATAAGTGCAATGCTTGAAAAAGTCTTCTGCATCTTGGAATAGAGTCCACCACTAAAGGCCACATTGTGTAACATTTCCTGATTCTCTGGAGTGACAATGCTCGAGGACACTATGGACTTCCTCCTGAGGAATGCATCTTCTCTAGATGTAGTCAACCCCATTACGAAAGAGATATGGATCCTCCCATTGGTAGAAATGGATTTCTGAGCCTGATTCATCAATTCCCAATTTCCAAAAATACAATAAAATCCCAATTCCCAATTCATCAATGAGCCTGATTTGGGGCATATTTTATTCTTTATTAATTAGACATCATATCAATAAACTTTGTACATGAAAGTTGTAGATAAAAACACATTAAAAAATAAAAAAAATATTTCACATAAAAATAATACATATTATGCTTTCTACACTCAGAATAAAAAATCCAAAAGCTCAACTTCACTAGCCTATATCTTCTCCATATGAACTCAAAATTCATCAAAATAACTCTAATTGTATATAACTTTTAATTATATTTTTAATAGAGGTGGTTTAATTAAATTTGAAGTTAAGATGCAAAAGTTAGGTATTGAACCCTTATTGTACACTAGACTTGAATAAAATATTCATTTTATTTATTTTGTATATTTTAATATTTTTATATTTTTATAATTTTGTAAATATTTTCTATGACATATGAACATAATTAAAATAATATAACATCATTAAAAATACAATATAATAAATAAAGATATAAATATATATAAATAAATTACATATACTTATACCTATACAATAAATACACATATTTATTTCCATGGACAAATAACTTCAGAAAAATAAATTAAAAATATATTTAAGTGTATTTATATAAGTTATAAATATATAAATTATGTGCATAAAATAATAAAATCTAAAATACAAAAAAATAAAACACGTATTATATACGTAAATATATTTATATTTATACTTGTAAAAAGTAACTCATAATAAACTCAATCAAAAAATATTTAAAAATCATATTAAAATATTATAATGAATAGAGAGCATTTTTTATGCTTATACCTTATTTAATTAATTCATTTCTTATTTTATTTTTATTTATTTATCCTTTTCTATTCTATTTTGTCGTCTAGTAAGTCCTGTTGTACCAATAGGAGTTCTCCCTGTGCTGACCCTAGGTCAACTCCTTTGACCTTCGCTCTAACCTTGTCAGATTGTTGAACCCCTATCCTTCTCGATTTTCTCCAACATGATTTAGGGCTCTAGACCTTGTACCTCCTTCATGAAATATGTTGACTGTTCATCCAATATCTTTGTCGGCCCTATCTCCCTCACCATCTCTTCTTTTTTCACACGCTACCTCCCATTGATGTATTCACCACACTCGCTTGTAAAAATACCCATATCCACCTCTTTTTGAGGTTGTTTCCCCCTTTTCGCAAATCTTAGCCCCATGAACTTCCTTGCTGGTGATGTATCTTGTGACATGAGTCGATTACTGCGGTCCATCATGAGGAGGAGAGGCGTAGAGAGTGGTTTCTAGCCATCGCCGAAGCTCCGCTCAAGGAGGTCAATCTCCTTGGCTCCTGGCTAAATTGAGGTTCTTTATTCACTTTCTAGGTAATGTCGTACTCTTTCATTCAATTTTGCTTTTATTTGATGTCTTTATTTCTTATTTAGGGTAGATTTAGGGTAATCTTAGTTCGTTGAAGCTCAAGATCTTCGGCCTTTTCGTCTCCGTCGTAACATCGTTGTTCTAACACTCACAGCCACCTCACTTCCACACCCCTACATTTATCCATCTATCTACCCTCACCAGCCACCCAGATCAATCTTTGATCTGGACTTTGAGGTTAATTCCTCTGCCTCACCTGAGATATCGCCGCCAACTCCATCTTCACCTCGAGCGCCATCAATAAAAGCCTAGCCTGCTTCACCCTTACCTTGTCATTCTTCCCTTGCAGGTACAATAGATAGAAGAGCCCATCTAAGGGCTAATACAACCATGAACAGTCCCCCAGGCTGCAGGAACGAGAGAAGCCTCTCGACGGTGCTCCATGTGCCAGGAGACTCAAGCTTCATCTGATCCAAGCTTGCCAAGGGAGAGTTCTTTTTCTGTTCTTCCTGGATCATCATGCACCATACGATCAAGAACCAACCCTCCAGGTGTATAGCAGACATACGATCTGAAGGAGAAGCGACCGTTGATATGGAGATCTAATCCAAGACGTCGAAGATGAAGTGGTATCATGCCTCCTTAGCTACCACACATCTAAGTGAAAGAACGAGTGTCGCACGATCAAGTACCTTTTGGAGGAATTTGCATATATAACCCTACCCCTTTACTTAATTTTCATGTATCCCTGTAAATATTTAAAGGCCCTTTATTATATAAAAATTACTAAAGGGACCCTCAGACATATTGCATATTACTATTACGCCCATGCCAAATCAGCTCATGTGGCCCCCACATGAGCTGGGCATTTTATAGATATATCCCTGTAGTTTTTGGAATTGCAATTTAATATAAAATTTTTGAAGTTCAGCACAAAGTTTATGGGTATTTTGCATGCTATCCCATACCTTTTACTTTTAGTGATAAAATATCCCTGTGAGCTGCTTACATTTTTATTTTACTATTTCCCTTTATTAAAAGTAACTCCTATGCCCATTTAATTTTGGGAAAATTATTCTGAGTGTCTTAAATCATGTTTATTTATGCTATGACTTGGGATTTGGCATTTATTTGTTTTTACATTTATTAAATTTAGTTTAGGTGCTATTGATTCCTTGTCTAACTTAAAAATTCCAAAATAAATATTAAATCCTTTGTAAAAATTTAAAAAATTACTTACTTTTTATTATCATATTTTATAAACCGAGATTAGAAATCACAAAAAATATTAAAAAGAACCCAAAAACTAGCAAACCCTTGCTAACCCAATAAAATTTGCAAAATATTTTTGAAAAAATATAAAAATACCAGTTTTTATTCTACATATATATTATCAACATATTAAATTTAGCATTGAGAAATTTTGGCTTTATTTTGTATTTCTAAACCTCAGAAGAATCCAGTCTATTTTACAAGTCCCTAATTTAGTATATTTTGGAGCTTATAAATACCTTAAAATTAGCAAAAATTACTGAAAATCACAAAAACAAAAGCAAATATAAAAACACAAAAATACTTTATTTTGTAAATTTTGAATAGCAATATCTATATTTATAATCATAATGCCCTACATTGTCTGATATACCTCTATAGAGTTATATATAATTAATATTACTATTGATTATTATAAAAACCATATAAATATTTTAAATCCTTTAAAAAAAAGGAGTATTCTTTAGGTATTTTTCTGATTTTTGAATTATTATATATTTTATATTATATATCACTTATATTATACATATTACATATATATAGTTTTATATATATTATATAAAAAATAAAAATAAATTAGAAATAAAAAATAATATAAAAAGAAAATAAAAACTAAAAATAAATAAATAATAAAATATATAATTTATTAATTAAAATTAATTTAGAATAATAAATCACAAAACTATTAATTAATTAAGTAATTGAGCAAATATTATACACATACCAATATTAATTATTCATTATTTATTTATAATTTATATACCTACTACACTAACTTGTTTCCCTATGTTTGACCCTACTCGATTTATCACTATATGCACATCTATCATATGGTATAATAAATTTTAATCCATTCACACTTGCTTTCATTGCTTCATTTTTATATTGTGTGGGTTAATTGTCGAATTTATCACTTGGTCTATGTGCGCGGTTGCCACATCGATTGTGTTCCCTCATGTGGAGTGTAAGCCCCTCCTCCTGAGATTTTAGCCGTATTTCAAATGGCGTTGATGCCAGGGAGTAATTGAGTATAGCATTTTTGTACATTATTATTCTCTTATTTCTTGCTATTTATTTTTTATATTTATTTGACTGCTCTGACCACTTATTTCCTTGTTGATCTTTCTTGCGAGGAATTGGACGTCAATGATGACTTCTTAGGCGGTCGACGCACCCGTGCCGACTACGGAGGAGGCAAAGAGAGAAGGAGAAAAGCAAGCACTCATTAGCATTTTTTATTTTATTTAGTTAGAGAGTGTTTTATATTCATTTTTATTTTTGTAAAATAAATTGTGATAATTTTGGACTTGGACATTCACACTTTACGAGGTCCACTACCCAAGTGTCTATTTACATGGGGTCCACAACAGATTTTTTCTTGTTTTTATTGCTTTTATTTTCCATTGTTTAACATGTTTTGAGTTTTTCACCTTTCTTTTTATTTGATTTTTTGATTGAGCCCTAGCTTAGGATTTGTTTTATCGATAGAGTAGTTCCAAAGCCTTAATTGAACTGCATGTTCCTAAAGAATCGTACTTGGATCTAGTCAAGTCTAATTATTGATTATTAGATTCAAAATCGCAAGTCGCGATAGACTCCACAAAGCGCTTGCAGGACCCATAGTGGCAGGCACTGATGAGTCTCCAAGATGGGACTTTAGGTTTCTTTTCTATATAGTAAGCTCTTGTTCTTCACGATAATAGCAACTCCTGTTTGTAGGGCGCTTTCATCGGCTTGCATTGCATATAGAGTAGGTTTCAATTCTGTATAACATCCTACATGAAGAGAGATGGAGGCACAATGAGCACCATCAATCTGAGCACACATCATTGATTTACTCTTGCATTGCTTTTTCGACTAAAGGAATTGATATCTCGTTAGGATTCATGCATTTTTTTATAAAAAAATCCAAGAAAGTGATAAAAAGATAAAATTGGGACTGCTAACTCTACTCGACCCTAAAGTAAATCACAAGGACAAATCATTTTTTTGGGAAGAGTAACCCCCTCCTTGTACAAAGGTTGCATTCAGACTAAGTGAGGCACACACACCTAAGGAATAGAGCCCCCATCCCTTGACTTGTTCCTTAAGCGCTTTGGTTGGCTCTTGGGCCTTGTTATTGTTGGAAGCACTTGCCTCAGATGTTAAATGAAGTGGTCCCGATGTTCTAGTAGGTGTGCACCGCCAATTAGAACACAACCACTCTAGGTGACTGCACCTGTGAGCTTGTACATATTTTATTTTCTCACCTAGTGATGAATCACAAAAACCCTAAGTTAATTTACGTGAATTACTAAGCATTTGAAATATCAAAGTGTCATTGTAATTACGTGGGGTAATCAGAATCGATCAAGAAATAACTACAATTAATTTATTCAGTTTTAATCGGCGTGGTTTTTATGTTTGTTTTACTAGGGCAACTCCTAAGGTCAAACTCAAGGAGGCAAAGGTACAACTTAGAATTATGTCTATCAAACTTAGTGCGCAGTTTTCAAGGTGAAATATTTTTGGAATTTTTATCCAATTTTGGAATGCAATATGCAAATGCGGCCAATTTTAAGGATGAGAAAAAATGATATGTATCAAACGATGTCCAAAAATTATAAAACTTGGCCGAGAGGTAATTAATGGTGAAATGACTGCAATGTAACTTTTTTGCAATTTTAGGATGCAGGAAGAATACTTAATGAATTTATGAATGTAAATGATGTGAATTTTGATATTTAATTATAATAAATATTTAACCTATTTATTCAAAGGATAAAATTATCCAAGATCCATCACTAGGTCATTTATCTCAAAAAATCCTAAACATCAAAAATATGAGATTTAATACCTATTAAAAAATAGAGTTTAAAATCTACAAGATGGTTTTTTAGAGCAATTAATGCATGCTAATGCAATTCTTTTTGGGCATGATGTTAAATACAAATACTTCTCGATCTTAATTTTTTATGAATTTTTGGAGCTATGGTTCATTAATTATGAATTTTAGAGCACAGAATGGGAAAAATAAATAATTTTTGAAAAGAATAATTATTATTTAATAACCATAACATAGAAAAATACAACAATTATGCCATAATGTAGAGAATTAATTACGAACATCATGCTAATTTTTAAATAAAAAAGATAAAAGAAAAGGTTCAAATTAGAGGATAAATACATGTTCTGTTTGCAATATTATAGAATATAAAATAAATATGAAAATACAATGAAGGGCTACTGTTTAATTACCTAAAACCAGGGGGTTAACTGCAAAATTACCAGAGTGTCATGTGTCTCGCACGTGCCCCCTGGAATGGCAGGGGCGGTTCCGGAATCATGCAGACCTTCAGGGCCTTTCCTACAAAATAACCCAAGAGGGTGCTCTCCCTCATGTGATTCATCCCACACGTGTGCCTCACGTGGGGAGGCTTCTGGTCAGCCCTCTATGACTTTCGACGGAGGGGTCCACCGGAGGGAGCTGCGGACGTGGTTTTGCACGGTGGGTGGGGGATCCACCGGAGGGAGCTACAGGGCTTTATAGGGTTGGCGAAGGTGCTGGAGATGGAAGGTACGCAAGGTCGGGGGGACGAGATCGGAGATCGATGATGGGTTCTGACGCGATGTGATGGGATTTGAGGTGCGGCGAGAAGCGAGATTCACGATGGGGTGGTGGCGCTCATAAAAGAGGAAGTTATTTGGGCGGTGGTTCCGTCATAGATGGAAGGAGGTAGAGATTGCAGAGGTGCGGGTAGTGGCATCGATCCAATTTGGGAAAGGAGGTGGAAGATGGAGACGGCACATGCAATGCATGTACGATGGGGGGCATGTGCTCTGCACGTGCAGGCTTTAAATAATTTTTTTTAAATTTTTTATTTTTTTATTAAAATGAATTATAAAAGCCTCTAAAATTGGTGACACATGGCGGCTCCAGGAGCTGCCATGTGTCAGCCACGGAAAATTTAAAACTTTAAAATACAAAGATAAATCGAAAATAAATAGCAAATGACCTCGTATTGAAAAGTTTCTTCACAAAAATTGCTCATCTCGATGAGATCTACAATTCTTTGAAGAGAACAAAACCAAAATAGGAATATTTTTTTGGTATCCCATGTACAAAGAATACCTTGGTTTTTGGGTTTAATAATTTTTTTGTTATTTTTAAACAAGCTAAAAATCTAAAAAAAATGATAAAATCAAATATAAATATTTACACATTTATCTAATTTTTTTGTTAATTAAAAAATAGAAGAAATAAAATAAAATACTAAAAAGATATTTTTTGTACAAACAGTCAGTGAAGACTCGGACTTAGTTAGTTTCGTTGATTTCAAGCTCATTTTGGTTTTGGATTTTGCGTATATTAATAAAACTTTCGTCAAAGAAAGTAGACGAAAAAGAAATAAAATAAAATAAAATGGGTTAATTATGTACATAAAATAATAGGTCAAAATTATGTAAAATACAAAATGTACAAAAGAGGCCCAAAACCCAACTTTCATGTATAAGCTCCAATTCACTTGAACTTGATCTTGTTTTGAAGGTAATTGAATGTACATTAGTTCAAAAGTGAGTATGATCAAAATCAGAACTGTATGAGGAGGATATCAACATTTTAGTCCAAGAATCATGGAATTAGGTTTTGAGTTTATGGTCGACTTATTTATGTCAGTGACTTTTTCTATATTTTTCATTTATTCTTGTTAGTAATATGTACACAATTGAATGGTTTCAGGTGATTTGGAATGAGCATGAATTAGATAAAAATCAGGGAAGTTAGGTCATTTTACAAGACAATTTTATTGTGATTTTTGATTTCTTATTATATTCAATATGAGTGGTAAAATGCAATTATTATTTACACATGCATGAATGATAATTATGCAATATAAATGATGAAATGCTAATGAATTTTGGGTATTAGAGCTTAATTAGTCACTTTTAGAGTGATGAATATGAGATTCATCACCTAACTCTAAAATTGGACAAAAGATAAAAAGACCGAACCTTCACGATCATCATTGTATTGAGTTGGTGAATAGAAGGGTTTGTTTGTTTATTTATATTTGTGTTTGTTTGTGCGACTCGATCTTCTCTATGCATTTGTGCCTTTTTTGCATATCTTGACTCGACCATAGTCATCTCCTGATCCCCATCTTTCATTTCGGAGATGGTTGACTAGAGTTATTTTTCTCCGATCTTCATGGATCCTTCTTACTCTCCAGTCGGTTCACCTCCATTTTATCAGGAGGACTTTTCTCCTGACTTTTCTTTTTATATATATCCGCCTCATCCACAGTTTCAGGCATCAGATTTTTAACCACCACTACCATCACATTGCCCACCATCTCACCCACCCGAGATTGAGCTGTTGGAGTCACCTCTTATGGATACTGCTCTTGAGTACATGACCCGGGTAGTGGAGCAAATGAAGCAGAGGATAGATGCCCTCACTAGTATAAATAAGAGCCATACTGACACTTCACCTTCTAGATTCATGGATTCTTGGGAGTACACCCATGAGAGATTATAATCACCAAAAATAAAAAATGAGATAAATATAAAAATACAAAAAGATAATAATGTGAGACACTTAATCGAGCCGAGTTGTAAGGAGAGGTCACGCTTGCCATATCCTTTGACCACACACACATTCACCATAGTTCCTACCTTCTTTTCCCCCAAGGATGAGACTGTACAGGCTGCTCTTAGTCATCTTTTTATAGATGATGATTTCGATCTCTTCCCTTGTATGGAAGAGAGCAAAAATCTTAAAAAATGGAAATATAATGAATACTACAGTGAATCTCATGCCATGGATCTGAATAATGATGTTTTCAAGAATACCACTCGACCTCTTTATGGATCCATCAGTGAATTGACAAATCATCCTAGTTTTCTTGAGAGGCCCAAGATAAAGAGATTGTCCCAAAGAGTACGGAATTATATTAATTGACGCATCGTCGTCAAGGAGAGTATGATAGATCGCCCGGAGCGGAGCCCCGGCGATGGTTGTGAACCACTTACTACACCTCTCCTCCTCATTGTAGACCACAACAATCGACTCCTGTCATAAGCAGCATCACTACCAAAGCAGTCTGAGGGGATTGAAGAAAAAGGGGAACTAAATTCAAAAAAAGTGGAGATGGGAATTTGTACATGCAAGTGGGGTTGAGATGATGGGAGGTGGCATGCTAAAGAAGAAGAGATGGTGAGGGAGATATGGTCGGTGGAGATCCTAGATGAACGGTCAACATCTTTCATGAAGTGGTTACAAGGTCTCGAGCTCTGTATCATGATGGAGAAAATCGAGAAGGAGCGGGGTTCAACAATCTGACAGGGCTAGAGCCAAGGTCAAAGGAGTTGACATAGGGTCAACTCGGGAGAACTCATATTAGTCCAACTGGACATGCAAGAAGATAAAATAAAATAGAAAAGGATAAATAAATAAAAATAAAACAACAAATGAATTAATTGTGCATTATTCTTTATAGTATTTTAAAAGGATTTTCAATCACTTTTTGGTGTTAGTTTGTTATGAGTCACTTTTTACAAGTATAAATATAAGTATATTTACCTAGATAATATGTGTTTTGTTTTTTTTTGTATTTTAGATTTTATTATTTTATAGTATCAATTTATATAACTAAAAGTTATTTAAATACACTAAAATATATTTTTATTTTATTTTCTGAAGTTATTTGTCCATTGAAATAAATATGTGTATTTATTATATAGGTATATATGTGTGTAATTTATCTATTTAGTTTTGTATATTTATTTATTGTATTGTATTTTTAATGATGTTATTTTATTTTAGTTATGTACATATGTTGTAAATAATATTTAAAAACTTGTAAAAATAAATATGTGTATTTATTATATAGTTCTGTGAAATCCGGCTTTTCGATTTTTATTCTGAGTGTAGAAAGCATAATATGTATTATTTTTATGTGAAATAAATTTTGTATTTTTCTATATATTTTATCTAGAACTTTCATGTACAATGTTTATTAATTTGATGTTTAAATAATAAAGAATAAAATAGGTCCCAAATTGGACTTATTAATGAATTGGGAATTGGAATTTTATTGTGTTTTTGGCACTTATCTCCCCATATTTTATTCCTTGTAGACATAGTCCTCATGATGCCTAGGTCTCGGGGTTTAGGGTCATTCAATACCTTTGGTATTTCATTTCCTTTTCTTTTTCTTTATTCTTTTCTTTTGGTTATAAATACGGTAAATATATAACATTTTATATAGCATTTTCTACAAACTACATAGTATTTGTTTTGACAAATTAATGATATATACATGCATTTGGCTAGGGAAGTAAGGCCAAAATGAAAGATAAAGGTGATGAATTGTAGCTTCATCATCCCCTATACTTTCCTTCACTAGTCCTATCAAACACTTATGCCTATAAGTGCAGAAAATAAAATAAAGAAAAGAAAAAGAAAGAACTTGGATTGATTTTAACTTTCAAACATGTCTTCAAAAAATCAATGTTTGGAGCTCAGTCGGGCCCTTGGATGTTAGGTTTGGTCGGAACCGTATTGGGAATTGGACTTGAAACACAACAACCTCTAAGACCCATAAGACTCTGCCCAAGTCTTATCAAAAGCTAGGTCAGAAGATGTCGATATTGTACGCAGTCTCTTATGACTATGAGTCTATCTTGTACAGTGTCAGTGATATGTACATCCTCATGGCTGAAACAGTAAAAATCAGTATTCTCCAACATGGTGACCCTAATTCCCAAATTCAACAACTACTCCTCTAGAAACAGGGTATTCCTTTCTAAGTTCAAGTGCAACCGGCTCAAGAAAAGGATGTGGAGAAGAGAATGGACGGCATCCAGCGTAGCTAGCTATCGTAGGATGTTTGACCAGTGTAGCAAAGTCATCCTGCTACAAGCTCTCATATTTGACTTCAAAGCTCAAGCTTTCTTATTAACTATATAATTGCTCTGATGGGAATTGATTTTTCTTGAAATTTTGCATGTTTATTATTTTTTTGGAGTGTTTGAATATGCATTTTTTTAAAAAATACTATATACAACATCATTTACGTAAGGAATTTTTCCTCTTGAGCTAGTAGACTATCCCTCTTTTGAAGCATTATTGCAACCCACAACTTCTGTCATTAGACCTCAAGGCTATTGGATTGGGTTGGGGTACAATGACCACGAATGTTTGACTTCTGATGTTTCATTGGCTTGTGTCTCATGTCGGCAAACCCATCCATCCACCACTTCAACTGAGTTGAGCGAAATGTAAGGTGCAGGTGTGCAAGTTAGGTCATTATCGACAAGAGCCATGCCTGTATTCCAACATATTCTACTTAGGTCGTCAAGACGACACTGAACTTAGTCTCGTGGTCCCAAAGAATTAAGTCTAGTAGATCTGAAGTGTCTCAATTCAAGTTCCTTAAAGGTTCCTGTGATTAAGTACATTAAGGTACCAAGCTCCAATCATTGGATTTTATTTGGACTCGTTCAATTATCATTATCAATCCGAAAAAGCAAATGCTATGAACAATGCAGAAAACATTTTTGTGATGCAATTTTATGGTTTGGAACTTTTTATGGAATTTTGAAAAGTTTTGCAAACTTCAATGCAGATTTTTGAAAAGACTTTGCAAATTTTTCTGGAGTTTTTAATTTTTGCAAAATTTTACAAGTTTTTGGAAGATAAAAAAGGGTTGAAATCATATATAACTTTTTACACAGGAGTGTATCTATAATTACAAGGGTGATGGTGTATTTTAAACAAGGGATTTTACAAGTTGAGTGTTTGTGAATATTTATAGGGTTTCCGTACAGGTTTTATACATCATTGTAAGGTTTTTACTTGATTGTTATTTACACAAGATTTTCAAAACATTTTTTAAAATATTTTCGCAAACATTTTTAAAAGAAAATTGTAAATAATTTTGACAAACAGTATTACAAACATTTACAATCCTTGAAAATCATTTTGCAAATATTTTCCAAACAATATATACATATATAAATTTCAAATAATTTCTCATCCATTTTTTCAAATCATTTGAAAATAGACTTTCAAAACATTTTATTCAAATAAATAAAAGAAGTTTTTTACAATAAAAATATTTTTAGAAAGGTTTGAAAAGATTTTACAAAACATTTTGCAATCATCATTCAAAAGATCTTTTGAAGCATATTTCCAACCATCTTTCAAATATTTTACAAAACATTTTTAACTCATTTATTACAAGTGTTTTCAAAGAATTATTGTGTGCTTTATTAATTAGACATGTTATTGAAAATATGAAAGTACGAGCTATTAATAAAATAGTTACAACGTATATACGACCCTGCCATACTTAGCTCGAGCCATGTCCTCATAGATCGGAGAGAAAAGAAGATGGCATAACTCATATTGAGTATAAAAGAAGTCTGACAAATAAATGAATGAAAGACTTTTGACCGTCCCACCTATACTTAGGATGAAATAATCCCAAGTATACAGACTATACATAAGGTGGGTAGGGTCAAGGGTGGGAATGAACATATCACAACTCAATATGTTTCCCCCTATACTTAGGGTAAGATATACCTAAGTATAGACAGAAATATCATTAGATGAGACAGTTGAGTGGACCAATAAAAATTAATAAAAAGAAAAAAATACATTGGGGGAATGAACACATCACTCCCCCAATACTTAGGGTAAAAAAGCCTTAAGTATAGGCAACATCAAGAGTGATGAAAAGAATGAAGAAAGAACATTTGGCTCATGCACCTCCCCTATACTTAGGACAAAGTACATCCTAAGCAAGGAAAACACACGGTGTGTGGTGGATGAGTACAGAGATAGATGGAAGGAAATAAATGAAAGCGGATATACAAAGTAGAACCTATACATGAATCAAGAAGGTAGAGAGCGTACCTTCTTGCATGACCGCAGAGGAATGGATCTAACAAGGAGCAAGTCGATATTGGGTTCATCATCTGAGTCAAACAGATCATGATAGACATGGTAAAGATAATCAGAATTCTCACAGCGAAAAGCCACGAATTAGTCAGCGGAAGTAGTTTGGTCAAGTTCAGCCTGGGAAGTCTCTATAATCTCAAAATGAAAAGGCACGAACTTATCTATGGAAGTAGTCAGGTCAAGTATGGCCAATGAAGTCTGTCCTAAATTTGCCTTCCGCGCTACGGTGCCTATGGTGTAAATATCGCGGATGTCATCAACACAACACCACACACACAAAGAGGGAACTCGAAGGTCTATGCTATCCGAGTCTTCCTCCCTGAAGAGGAATTCTCGGGTCTTAGTCTCATACATGATAAAACAAACTTCTATGATATCAGCAGATAGGTCATATTACTCGGGGTTAGCTGATGTGGGTACACTCTCATCGGATGTGGGTCTCTGGTCTACTGTGGGTGCAGTAATCAAGACACTCCCATTGTTAGAATGAAAGAGCACCTCTCCGAATCCATAATCAATAACAACATTCTCAACGATGAGAAAGGATCATACAAGGATGATTGGAGAGCGCTCCATGTTGGTGGAAGTCTCCAAGGAACTTGTCCATCTCTCACCGGAAGGATGCCTGTCGATTAGAGAGTAAGTGGAGATGGTCATCAAGGGTTGGGTTCTCATATACTTGTGCATGAGAACCAGACGGGTTGCCTCGCTGGAAATGAGTCTGAGTCTGCCGCTGTTGTTGCTCATAGTGAGGAGGAGCAGGCTGAGAATATTGCTGAGGTTGCTGCCTCCACTGCTGTCCCTGATAGTGGGGACGAGGACCCTGCTGATGTTGGTACCGGTGGGAGTGCTGGGGCTACTGTTACCGGTAGCTCTACCCTACCTGAGCTAGAGGTTGTTGCTGGGAAGAGTGATAAATCCCAGATTTATCAGCTTAATTGATCATATTTATCTCCTTAACTTAAGTTAATCGCATGATTTAAAGACTAATTAACAGTAATTGCTCATTTATGTGTTGTATATGATTAATACTAATTACATTATATTAATATAATTCTATTATGATATAATATTTTATGTATTTATTCCCCATTAAAAATTAGATTAAAATTGTATATAAATAAAATAACATAAAACAAAACAAAAATCCAAACAATAATAATAATAAGTAAATAAAATGGTTTTATTTGGTGTTTAATAGTATTTAATTTTTATCTATGTACAAATGACCTCTAATCTTTCTGACTTCTACATGAAAGTTGTAGATCTCATCGAGATCTACAACTTTCATGTTTACCACTTTTTCAGTTCGCCTTCTAACTAATTCTTTTAGAATTAAGGTTGATATTCTGATTTAACCTAATTCCTATTTGGCCATGTGGCACCTTTAGATCGCACCGCGTGACCCATTCCTTTGCCGCCACCCATCCTGCTTCTAACCATCAGATCATCTTCTTATCACTTGATCTAGATCATCTTTTTGCACCCTATTATCAGTTGCAGGATCTTATTGGAGGGCCCTCATCTAGTCCATCCATTTGTACCCAATTCTGGACCGTTGGATCTTAAGATCCAACGGTCCCTTGATGTCTTGAACCTCCAGCCTCTTTTCCAAAACAACGAAACTCTTCATTTTTTTGCAACTTCCACTAATATTTCCAGATTCTCTTCTTCTCACGCAACCAACACTAAAATCTTCACCTTTCAACCCTAACTTCTGCCAACCTCTACTTTTATCCTAATGCTAACCACCCAATCATTGGTGGAGGTTGGAACTTCTATCAAAACCTATTGAAACCTCCATCCTTCCCTCTTTAAATACTAAGCCACCAGCCATCTTTGCCGGCTATCTGCCATTTCACGAACTTACACCCTAGCCTCTCTAACTTTCATTGACGGTGCGAAGACCAGATTGAGCGCCAAGACGGCGTGCACCACCAGAGAGAACCTTGGTTGTATTGCCAAGTTACAACCCAAATTCAAGGCTATTTAAGCTAAGTTCCTTAACGAGGGATTTCATGCGAAGATCTAAAGCTTTGAAAGACAAAAATCAGCTCAAGATTCAATCCCATTTACCTCATTTCCCACCTTCAAATCTCAGGTCTATTCGCATTCTTTTTCTCATTGTAGTTCTAGGGATTTATCTAAAGTATCTATACAATATTTTACTTGCCTGAACCTTCGTGTACTTTCGCCAGTTATTCCTTATACTCGTGTTTCATCTATCATCATCAATCCATTGCTCCATATTTGTAATCCTTCGACCCATTGTCTTCTTCTGTGTGAAGAGACGCCCCCATTAGGGATACTCATCCACCTCCGAATAGCCCTACGATCACCCTCATAATCACATCATTTTATTTGCAAGATACTTGTCTATTATTTGGACTAACATTGTAGGTCTCTACAACTTCAATGATCGGAAAATATGGACGATCTCCGGTCTCCTATTTATTCTGCGGCGATGCTTCATCGACCTCATGTTTCTAGTATCTTCTGGTCTTCTTAGAACAACCGCCATCTTTGTTGACCTCCAACAGAGGTAGGCGAACTTTCAGACAGCCATGAGAGATGTGGAGGAGCAAAGATGCCTTTGTTGGAGCACGGTCCTGCCTCCGCCGTGCATGGTGGACTTCAAGAACAACCGTGTCGTTGATTTCCCTTATTTGGGCGAAATCCAACGGTGCCAGATCAACCACGTTGCCTTCCGAAGCAACGGTTCAAAACTTAGGCTCAGTTGCCGAGCCTAACTCTGAGTCACAAGCGAAGCAGACGTGTGGCCCGATCCGTCTTATCTGAGCCTAGAAGATCACGTGATATGCACATGCTCGTGGAAAAATTGCAGCGCTAGTCATGAGGTTTTAATAAATACAAATAAGTCCTCCTGCTTTGTTGTGATTTACACATCAGCCCGAACGGGTTTTCTTAATTGCATTTATGTCCATGTCTGTACTGTTTTACAAGAAAACTTGGAAGTTTTTATTAAAATTATACCCCTGGAGTTATAGTTAAATATCTTTTCTCCCCGAAATCTAAATGATGTGATTTTGATCTTGTTTAGAAGTTGTTAACACTCTATCGGGTAGCAAGTTGTGTGGTTGATTTTGATTGAAAATTCACACATTAATTGTTAATGTTTAAAGGCTTTGATTGATTGATATATTTTAGTTTAATTTAAATACTCTACATGAGCATTTAAACCCTTTAAAATTTTAATCTTAAAGATCTACTATTATTGAAATTAAATCATCATTTGGGTCATTAAAAGATGTACTTGCTGATTAAACCAGTAGAGTGGAGATGAGATAGGCTTTTGGGACTGATTTCTTCTTACTATAGTGATTTTCTAAGGAATTAACTTAGGATATTTTCATTATTCATCCAAGTTACTTGTTGTGAGTTTTTAAGTGTTGTTTCCCTATCTGTATTGTTTGTGCATATATGTTTGCATTTAAATTAGTAGCATAAAAAATGTGTTAAAATTCTTTGTTGATTGTGTAGTGTGCATTATCTAGAAGTAATAAATCTCTTAAATACTGTCTCAATTATTTATTCTCTAAATTTAATCGCTAAAGTGTTCGCATCCTTGTGTTCGACCCTGGACATCCCAGGTTATAAATTAAAGCCGAGAACCTCGTAACAGAGATTCATCTTGGTTCTGTATGAGATGCTAAGTACATGTGCTACAACGGATCAAAATTAATACATGCATTTAGCACTTCATCAGATGGTGCCCTGGTCGGTGATGCGACATATTTTGTGATTATTTTTAACAACAAAATTTTTTTGGTTTATTCGGTAATTTTTTGTTTAATTTTTCCTGAGCTTGTTTTCCTATGTTGTGTTTTGTATTTGTTATTTCTCTTTAATTAATATTTCTAAATCTCTCTTGAATTTTCTAATGATCTATATTGTTTCGTGATAGGACCGTGGAGCCAACTATTTCTGAAGGACCGCGGAGGTAAAGAGCATAGAGCAAATTGCTGGAGAGCCACAAGACATATTATAAAGTTAAGATATTAGTAGTTTAGCTAATTTATATTCCATAGCCATTTACAACGGTTCTCGATTGAGATCTTCCTTATGTAAACAAAGGCCTCTTAAAACTTTATTTATTCTTATATGTGGTTGTGTCGAGAGTGATTCTCAACTTGAGTGACATTTTAGATTCAAGTTTACGCCAAATAGAAAGATTGTAGGTCATTTCATTGCTTGATCTATGATAATCACGGTTTATCGAGGGTCTAAATAGTCCACACAAGGCGGGACTACTACGTCGTTGTGGCGACCCACAATAAACCGTAATTAATTAACAATTAACCCACACTATAGATATCGAGCAATGACAAGTAATGTGAAGTTAAAATTTATTTTTAACTCTACATAAATGGTGTATACCACGCAAGTACGTAGAGAGTTCGAACACAGGGATCAAACAGGGTAGTTGCACAAGTGTGTATTTGAGTGAATGTGAGTGTTGTCTACACTATGCAATGCAAGGATTTTTTTGTGGGTTTTAATTTTTAATATTTTTTTTAATTTAATTTTAAATTTTGTATTTTGATTTTTAATTTTCTGATTTTTATATTTTTAATTTTTTTTCAATATTGGAATATATAAACAAGGTAATAAAAGAGGAGCTTCAATATTTATAAAAATACGCAAAAATAGCCAAAAATTCAGAAATAAAATCTTTTTGGTATTTTTATAATTTTTTACTGTTTTTGTGATTTTTGGGTATTTTTCAAAATGTTTTTGGTATTTTTAAAAGCAAAATAAATGAAAACAGGGAATTAACTACTAGTCGAAGGTAAAATAGAACTTAAAAATATCAAACAACTACAAAAGTTTCCCAAGCTAATTTTCAACAAAATATAATAAAATATAGAACCTAAGGAATTGAGTTTGCAATTTTTGAAATTTTTTATAATTTTTTAGATTTTTTTGAAGTTTTTAGGTATTTTCGAATTTTTAAGGTTTTTCTTTTGAAATTTTTAGTGAGTTTTGGACTGACACTAAAATAGGTTAAAATAGACAGTAGGTAAATATTTTGGAATTTTTCGAGGTATTTTAATATTTTTTTGGTATTTTCTAAGCTAGACAGTGCTGAAAATGTTTATTTCTGATTTTTAATAAATAATAAAATGCGACAAAAATGAAATCTAAAAACATGGCGTTAAAGTACAAGTTAACAGGAGCTTAGCATAATTTTTGTGGAATTTTTCAAGTTACAATGGTTCCTTTAAATAAATCAGACAAGTTCACAAAAATGTCACAGCCTGGCAGGGGTATATATGCAAATACACAAAAGTCCGGGGGCATACAAGCAATTTTCCACAAAATATTGTACTGAATATTTGAATTTATGGACCAAATACAAATGTTCAAAGCTGCAAGGGTGTCGGCGCAAAATACCCAACAGGGCGCGTGACTTGCATGCGCCTAGCAGGGACCTAAAAGTAATTTCAACAATGTCCGAGGGCTTACATGCAATTTTTCCAAAATTATAACACTTAAACTATAACTCCTGGTACTGAAATGAAATAGGCAAAAGGCCAAGGGCCTCCCTGAAAAATGCCTACACATCACGTGAATAGGTCTCGTGAGGTGACGTGGCGGAGGACCTATGTGCAAATAAGGAAAGTTCGAGGGCCTACTTGCAAATATTACAAAAAATTTAAACTAATAGTTAAAGTTTCAGGACTAAAAGAAAATTACAAAAGTCACGAGGGTATACTTGCAAAATCTCCTCGCCAGGGTGATGGAACGGCTGTGGGCCGTTCACTTGACACATGGCGCGCCCTGCGCGCGCGATGACGCTTCGTGGATGTGCGGCCGAGATTAGAATCTGGACGACGATCGAACAGTGCTGGGGCTACTCCATCCGACGATGGCTGTGCTTCACGAAGAACCGGCTTGATCCGACGGTTGCGGAGGCAGCTGGACGAACGGGGAAGAACACCACCGCCGCGAGGTTTCTCCGGCTCGATCCTCCTTCTCCGGCGCTCTTTAGTGCTCCAAAATGGTCAGCTAGGTTCCTCTGGTCATCCTCAAGGTGCTGAGGGCAGCAAAATACCGGCAAAGCTCAGATAGGCGGCACGAGGTCGGCGGAGCAACGAGGCTCCAGGTACCTCGGCCGGTCTTCAAAATCACCCCCAGGGACACGCTGTGGCTCTTGGACCTGCGGAAAATGTTAGAGAGGTCGAGGGCAAAATGCCTTGACCTCCCGTGTCTCTCAAGAAGGGGTGAAAGGCGGAGTCAGTGCTCGGCCGGAGCAAGCTCCAGGGATGGTTGGACGCAAAACTGGGATCTACATGAGCCTAAGACTACCAGGAATGAACTAGGATAAAAAGGAAGCGAAGAAACACCTCAAGGGGGATACCCGAGGTTGATGTACCTCAACGGATAAGTCGCTGAAGGTGGGGTTGGAACGCGCCCATCTCGTGCTGATCCTCCGCCTTGAAGAAGGAGACCTGGAGCTGTCACCTCCAAGGTGCTCGAGCGAGTCCAAGGGGGGAAGAACTGGATGAATCGCGGTTCGAAATTCTAAAGGAAATCGGAGCTGGGTTATATGGGGTTGACGGTCAGTGGAGAAAGAACGAGGCCTAGTAGTGGGTACAGTGGTTCTTCGACCGAGGTTTCATTAGGGCGGGCATGCCCATTGATCGATGATCAAAAGCCAAGAAGAATCTATCACGAGATGATGCAAGACTAGGCCTCGAAAAAAAATGGAGAAAGAGGAGTCAAACCTGGTTCTGACAAGGGCAACAGGGCTAAGAACGACCAGTTGACCGAGGTCAACTGGGGCTGAAACCTGGTTGGTCCACGTTGACCAACCAGGAAAAATCCCTGATTTTTATTTTGTAAATTCAAATAAAAATAGTAATTGAATTAAATAAAGTTTGATTATTAAATAAAAAATGTTTAAATTTTTATTTAGTATTTTATTCTGATTTTTAATTATTTTTAGGAGGTATAATTTCATAAGTTTCCATTTATGCTTTTTATAGGTATAATACCTATATATTTTAGTCTTTTATTTTTGTTCTGTGTATTTTAATTTTATTATTTTTGTTTCTTATTTTTTAACATCATAAAATACTTTTATATACACAAATACATTTTTGTTTTATTTTTCTGAGGTGTTTTGTATATTAAATAAAATATAAGTGTGTATCATATTGGTATATTTATATGTATAGTACCTATGTATATGATATATACAAGTATTTTTATTTTTAGTTTTATTTACATTTTTATTCTGATTTTAATGTACATAATTATTATAAGTAATATTTACAAAATTATAAAAATATAAAATTATAAAAATAATAAATAAATAATAAAATGAATATTTTAATCTGTGCAAATATACAATGAGGGTCCAAAACTCAACTTTCAAACCGTAGCTCCGCCAAATACGAAACCACCACCATTAAATAGCTTATTTGATTCTATATACAATTAAAGGTGAGTTTGCAGCATTTGGAGTTTTCATTTGTGAGATACGGGTCAGGGAAGTTGGGATTCTGGATTTTTATTCAGACCATAACTTTTTGTCTTTGTATTATTTTTCAATGAAATCAATTTTGTATTTTTCTCTATTAATTTATCTACAACTTTCATGTACAAAGTTTCTTTATTTGAGGTATAAAAAGTGGAACCAAAAATAGGTCCCAAAATGAATAAAGAATGAATGAAATACATTGGATTTGGCCCTTATCTCCCCCTACTTTATTCCTTGTCTACCTATTCATCAAGATGCCTAGGTCTCGGGGTTTTGGGTCATAAAATATTTACAATATTTTATTCTTTTTCTTTTATTTTATTTATTCTATAATTTTCGCTTTAATTACAGTATTTTATACACTAATTACATGTACATGCATGAATGTTAATACGCTCTAATTAATGCTATTTACAGGCATTTGCTAGGGTCTTTGATGCCAAAATGATAGAATAAAGATGATGAAATGTGGATTAATCATCCCCCTATACTTTACCTTTACTAGTCCCTAGCAAACACTTATGCAATAAGTGCAAAAGGAAAAAGAAAGAAAAGAAAAAGAAGAACTTGGATTTAGTTTAATTATCAAACTTGTCTTCACAAAATCAAAGTTTGGAGCTTAAGTCGGACCTTTATAATTTTTGTGCGGGCGGAACCTTATTGAGAACGGAATTTGAAATTCAACAGTCCCTGAGAATCCCAAAACTCTGTCCAAGTCTCCTCAATAGCCAGGTCAGAAATACTTCTACTCATACGCAAACTCTTATGACGATGAATCTGACTCGTACAGTGTAAGTGATGGTGGCTCTCCCCAACTAGAATGACAAAGAGACTGACTTCTCCAGTATGACAACCCAATGATTCCCCAATCCAATAACTCCATCCTCGAGGAGCGGGGTATTCCCTTCTAAGTTCAAGTGGCAACCAGCTCAAGAGGAGGGGGTGAAGAGAAGAATGGACGGTAGCCAGTGTAGCTACCTATCCTGGGATGCAAGACCAGTGTAGTCAAGTCATCCTGCTGCAGGCTCACATATTTGACTTTGGAACTCAAGCTTGCTTATTGACTTTACAACATTTGTACATACTTTGTAGGCTTTTTATTTTTGTACATGCCTGAACACATTTTTTTTGAAATACTATATACAATAGCATTTACATAAGGAGTTTTTCCTCTTGAGCCAGTAGACTATCCCTTTTTTGAAGCTTTATCGCAATCCACAACCTATTGTCTTGACACTTCCTAATCACTGGACAGGTTGGGGTGCACTTCCCTCCCTAGAGGAGGACACATGTTTCCACTTGTGTGCGTCTCATACCGGCGAATCCAATCCCCTTACCACTCCAACTGAGTTGAGCCATGTGAAAGGTGCAGGTGTCCAAGTTAGGTCATTATCAACAAGAGTCGTGCGTGTGCTCCGAAATACTCTACTTAGGCAGTCAAGAATCCATTGAACCAAGTCCCGTGATCCTCAAAGAATTACGTCAACTAGACCTTAAGTACCTCAAACCCAGTTCTTATAAGGTTCCTGTTATTAGGTAGATTTTAAGGTCCAATCTAGCTCCAATCTCCGGATTTTACTTAGACTTGTTCAACTATCAAACTCAATCCGAAAAATGCTAATGCTATGCAATGCAATGCAGAAAATATTTTTGTGATGCAATTTTCGAGATTTTGAAATTTTTATGGATTTTTTGAAAACATGATGATGATGCATATGCATTTTTTTGTATTTTTCAAAAAGATTTTTCAAATGTTTTTGGATTTTAGTTTTGCAAATGTTTTTGGATTTTGAAAACAAAAAGTTTTTGGCTAAAAGTTAGGTGAAAACTATGTACACGGGAGTGCTTCTTATATCTACAAGAAGTGGATTTTAAGAATTTACAGGGTAAGTGCTCAATTTTATACATAGATATATAGTGGATTTTTGGTGTGATGTATGTATTCCTCAAACTTATTTGACACGTGTTTTTCAAAGAATTATTGAAAACTATAGTCTAAAATAATTTTTACAAACATTTTTGCAAACATGTACACACATTTGAAAATCATTTTGTAAAGGTTTTCCAAACAGTATATATAGATTTATCAAAGGATTTTTGCAACCATTTTTCAAACCATTTGCAAATCATTTTTCAAACATTTTATTTCACACAAAGAAAATAAATTTTGCAAACCACACATTTTTACACAGGTTGAAAACATGTAATAAAACATTTTCAAAATAGTTTTCAATAAATGTTCACAAAGATTTTCAAACTATTTTTCAAACATTTTGTAAAAAATATTTTCACCTGATTTATTAATCAATAAATACAAAAAGAATTCGAGGAACAAAACACCTTTTTATTAAGGGTTTTTAATGAATTTTAAAGAATTATTAGCCATATTATTAAGAAAATACGAAAGCACGAGTTATGGCTGAAATATATACGTAGTATATACGACCCCCTATACTTAGCTTGAGCTATGTCCTCATAGATCGGAGAGAAAAGAGAAGACATCACTCGTACTAAGTATAGACAGGTCGAAAGAATAAATGAATGAACTAATAAGAAGTTGACCATCTCCCCTATACTTAGGTTCAAATAATCCTAAGTATAGCAGACTGTACACAAAGCAGGGAGGGTCAAGGGTGGGAATGAACATATCGTACTCAGATTGTCTCCCCCTATACTTAGGGTAAGATATCCCTAAGTATAGATAAGAAGAGGAGACAATGGAGAGGATCGAAAAATAGAGAAACTCGGGGTGCACACCCCCCTATACTTAGGACAAAGTACATCCTAAGTACAGAAAGCTGGCAACAAGGGGCAGCACCGTGTTGATAGATAAAGAAAATAGAAAAGGAAAAGAAGAAAAGAAGAAAAGAATAAAAGAAGAAAATAGATCAACAGATGAAAGAGTGGTATAGACAGATGATCTGTACAGCGGAAGATGGAAGTTATTACCATGTATGAGATGTAGATGATACGAGTCGAAGAACACATCTCATACCAGAAGAATGGGGGCAACGTCAATGGTCGGTGGATTATGATCGAGATAAAGTTTCAGGCGTTGACCATTGACACGGAAGGTAGATGAAGATGACGGTTCTGATATGTCAATGATGCCATTGTCATGAACCTTCCTGACCACATATGGACCTTTCCACTTGCTCTGTAATTTTCGTGGAAATAATTTCAGCATGGAATCAAATAACCATACTCTCTGATCTGGCTCAAACTGTTTCTGGCTGATATGAGAATCGTGCCATGTTTTCACTTTCTCATTGTACTGTAGGCTGTTGGAAAAGGTTTTGTCTCTCAGTTCTTCCAGGGTTGCCAACTCTGCTCTTCTCTGTTCTCCTATGCTCTCGGGATCTAACAGTAACTCAGTGACTGCCCAAAAGGATTTGTGCTTGATTTCCACTGGCAAATGGCACGGCTTGCCATAGACGAGATGAAAGGGAGATGTCCCCAATGAATTCTTGAAAGAAGTCCGATAGGCCCACAAGACCGAGTCCAAAAGCTGTGACCAATCCTTTCGGTCTGGGCGGACAACCTTCTGCAAGATAGTTTTTATCTCCCGGTTCGATACTTCGGCAAGACCATTAGTCTGAGGGTGATACGGTGTGGCAACGCGATGGTCAATGTCGAACTCGTCTGCAAGGGCCCTAACTTTGTCATTGATGAAATGAGACCCCCCCGTCTGAAATCAAGACTCTACGTACCCCTAACCGTGAAATGATATTTTTCCTCAAGAATTTGCACACGGTTTTAGCATCTGCGGCTCGGGCGGGGATGGCCTCAACCCATCGGCTAACATAATCCACAACGAGCAAAATATGCTCGAATCCCTGACTCTTAGGAAATGGGCCCATGAAATCAATCCCCCATGCATCAAAAACCTCACAAAAGTGAATGGGTTGCATGGGCATCATGTCTCTCTATCCGCAGGTTCCCATATTCTGACAGTCAGTACATCTCTTCTCGAACTCATCTGAATCCTTGAAGAGAGTAGGCCACCATAGGCCGGATTGAAGCACCTTTTGTGCTGTTCTTTTTCCAGAATGATGTCCTCCTGTCTCAAGCTTGTGGCAGTATGTGAGGACGCTATGATTCTCTTCTTGAGGAATGCACCTCCTCCAGATATTGTCCCCTCCTTCATGATAAAGGACGGGATCCTCCCAATGGTAAAACTTGGCCTTCGCCAGGAAGGTCTCAAGTTTCTTCCTGGGCCAACCTTGTGGGACCGTCTTGGCAACAAGATAGTTCACAATGTCGGCATACCACGGGAGCGAGGTGATAGCCAAGATCGCCTCATCTGGAAACGTCTCTATGATAGGTGCGCTGGGCTCAGATTCTTCAAGGTTCTCTAATCGAGAGAGATGATCCGCCACCACATTTTTAACTCCAGGCTTATCCTTAATCTCAATATCAAATTCCTGGAGCAGAAGGATCCATATGGTAAGGCGTGCTTTGGCATCCTTCTTGGCCATTAAGTACCGGATGGCAGTGTGATCGGTGTAAATTGTCACACTAGATCCGAGAATATAAGATCGATACATATCCAAAGCAAAAACTATATACAGCATCTCTTTCTTAGTCACAGTGTAATTCCGCTGAGCGGCATCCAAAGTCCGGCTGGCGTAGTGAATGGCAAACGGTAAACGATCCCTCCTCTGTCCAAGTACAACCCCAACGGCAAAATCTGAAGCATCCGTCATGATCTCGAATGGGAGAGACCATCAGGTGGCTGAAGGACAGGAGCTGAAACAACCATATCTTTGAGAGTCTCAAAAGACGCGAGACACTTATCATTGACAATGAACTCGGTGTCTTTCATCAGCAAATCAGTCAGCGGTCGGGCAATACGACTGAAGTCCTGAATGAACCGTCAGTAGAAACTGACATGCCCCGGAAAAGACCGCAACTGACTCAAATTGGACGGTGGATTGAGTTTTCTAATGAAATCCACCTTGGCCGGATCAACCTCCATGCCCCTATTGGAGATTATATGACCAAGGACTGTCCCTTGAGTCACCATGAAGTGACTCTTCTCCCAAGACAAGACAAGATTGACCTCAATGCAACGTTGAAGTACACGGTCTAGGCAGTCAAGACAAGCATCGAACCCGTCGCCATAGACCGAGAAGTCATCCATGAAGACCTCTAAACAGTCACCCACCATGTCCGAGAAAATGGACAGCATGCACCTTTGGAATGTCGCCGGAGCGTTACATAGACCAAAGGGCATCCGTCTGAAAGCATAAGTCCCAAACGGACAGGTGAATGTCGTTTTCTCCTGGTCTTTGGGCGTAATGGCCACTTGATTGTATCTGTAGTACCCGTCAAGAAAGCAATAATTACTCTTCCCAGCTAGCCGCTCGATAATCTGATCAATGAATGGCAGCGGGAAGTGATCCTTCTTGGTGGCCTCATTCAATTGTTTGTAGTCCACACAAAGCCTCCAAGAAGTGGGTACTCGGGTAGCGATCTCCTCTCCAGACTCATTGACAACTGTAGTGATACCCGTCTTCTTGGGTACCACATGTAGTGGACTAACCCATTTAGAGTCGGAGATGGGGTAGATGAAATCGGTGCTCCACCACTTCAAAATTTCTTTCATGACTACGTCTCAAAGATTCGGGTTCAGCCATCGCTGGAACTCACGCGACGGCCTAGCGTCATCCTCAAGATAGATGTGATGGGAGCACAGAGCCGGACTAATCCCCTGGAGATCGGCTATACTCCAACCTATTGCCTTGCAGTTTCTTTCAAGAACCTCCATCAGACGAGATTCTTGCTCTCCAGTCAAACCTGTTGAGATAATGACTGGGTACATATCAAGCTCACCCGCAAGGAATCTATACTTCAACGATTGCGGCAGAGGTTTCAGTTCTGGACAATTGGGAGGTGGCAGATCGGGCTTCTGATATGTCTGTGTGAAGGCTACCAGGTCTGTATGGGAAAACTCTCGCTTTGTATGAATCTCTGTTGAAGGGCGGCCTGCTGAATCATCAATGAACTGCACTAGCTCACACTCTGTCATGGCTGTTGGCTCAGAAGGAATCAGACAAGGCAAATAGTCATCGAAATCATCCCAATCAATATCTGAATCCGAGGGATCAGAAGAAGATGAACAAGATTGAAAATCATCAGCACCACTCATCCCAACACTGTCAGCCTCAGGTATATCCTCATTCAGAGGGTGTGCTCTCCAGGCTCTCGACTGCCATAAGCTTTAGATATAGTCAATCTGTAGGCAAGGCGAGGGTCGGTGCTACGGGATCTGTCCAGTTAGATTCGTCATCTGTCATCACAAAATCACACTCCTGGTGGATGTCTAGCTCTTCCTTTGTCATCTGCGCGGCTTCGCTGGATTGCTCCGAGCATTCAAGTTCTCTGGCTTTGGTTTCCTCGATCGTCTCTATTTGTATGGTTTCGCCCTCTACGCAAAAACACACCTTCCCACTATCATGATCGATCACCACCTTGGCTGTGGCCAAAAATGGATGTCCGAGTATGATGGTGGCATCGGTTACCAACTCAGGGATCTCCATGTCCAACACAACGAAGTCCACGGGGAATTTCAGGCCCTGAATGGTAACGACCACGTCTTTCAATAACCCCTTCGGCCTCTTAGTCAACCTATCAGCAAACTGAAGGATTGTCCTGCTCCTAAGAAGAGGACCAAACTCGAATTGGTCGAGTAAGGCTGCCGGAAGAAGGTTAATTGAAGAGCCGCTGTCTAACAGAGTACGATCGAACTGCTGCTCTTGAATCTTGCATCTGACATAGGGAGCTCCTGCATCTGGTCGCTTTGATGGAAGTTTGTTCTGAATAGTGCAGCAAGTGGAATGTGTGAGCACATGGATCTGATCTTTGTGGTTCCTCCTCTTCCTGTGGACTGTAGTTTTCTCCAAGTTCTTTTTGAAGAGGGGGATGTGCTCAAGTTCTTCTTGCAGAGTCAGCTGAATATGGAATCTGTCTATCATCTGATTGCTGAACTCTACCTGGTGGTCTTTTTTTGGATTTTCTCTTTTATTCCCCTTCTCCCGGCGGAGTGCCTCAGGGAAGGGGATGGTAGGGGCCTCCTCAGATGGAGGACTGGGAGTAGGTCCCTGTGCATGTGAAGGATTAGAATCCATACAATCATCATCATTTAACACATATGGATCAGCAATGTGAACAGAAACCTTTCCTTTATTCATATTTTTGTTTTTCTTTTTGTTACCACAGTCCATAGGTACAAAAGGTGGTAACATCACAGAGGAAATCTCAACAAAAGTAGATGTGGTGGCCTCAGTACCACCACCGGCACCTGACTCCGCGGCATTAGCACCGCGCTCTGGCTCGGCATCCAAAATGGTGGCATCAGCACCACCGTCTGCATCTTGTCTCACGACGGCCTCAGTACCATCGTCTGGAACTCCATCATTGGAGGCCTCAGCACCACCGTCTTCAACATCATCATTAGTGGCATCAGCACCGCTACTCTGCTCCTTTGGCGCTCCTGGTTCAGCTGGTGGTTGTCGCTCAAAAGAGGCGCTGCCGGCTGGCATCCTACAACTCCTAGTAGTCACAAAATCAACATCATACAAAGAAAGAGATACGCCACTCAAATAGTCAGTAGGAGAGGTATCCTCTGTGAACTCTACCTGCTCAGACTTCCTTTCCAGATTGTTCAGGTTAGGTTCAATCTGAGCGGGTATGGCGGCCTTGCCTTTGATGATTTCCCTAATCTCCTGCAGGAATTCATCCATTTCTTTCCTGAAGGATGCTCGCTGTTCGGAGAGCAAGCTGGCAAGATCATCTAAAGCTAGGTTCTCAAAAGCCGGGGCCTGAGAACCGGATGGGTTCCCTTACGGGAAATGAGGTTGCTGCTGCTGATACTGCTGGTATTGGGGAGGATGGGGATATGACTGATGAGGCTGCTGACGCTGCCTCCACTGCTGTCCCTGATAGGCGGGACGAGGACCTTGCTGGTACTGTTGCTGCTGGGCATACTGGGGCTGCTGGTGTTGATGTGGCTGCTGGCTGCTCTGCTATCCTTGAGCTGGATTCTGCTGCTGAGATGAGGAGCCACCATTGCCCCAACGGAATCCGGGGTGATCACGGCGAATCCCGGGCTGAGAGTATCAGTCATACCAAATCCCATTGACTTCATCAATGGTTCCTGCTCGAAGGAGGGTGGAGGAAGAACTGCCAGTGGCTACTCCGGCTGGTAGACCACCATCTGAGTGTCCTGAGATGGCGGCTGCGCTGGGTAGTACTGTAGCAGCGGGACCGGCTCTTCCTGGATGTGGTTAACCTGGTGGTACGAGGAAGATGGTTGGTTGGAGCTGCTATTGCTGGGATCAGCCCATGACCTGGGAGGCTGCTGGGAAGATGTCTGTGCCTCCTGGACGCAAAGGATCTGTGTCTTCAGGTCACTCATTGTCTTGGCAATCTGGTCCATCTAGGCCATGCCTTGCATCTGTTTCTTCTCGAGGATCTCGAGACGATCCAGCTTGTCACTAATTATGCCCATGTCGGCTGCGACTGATTCTGCTTGGGTTGCAGCTGCCGACGAATTGTTAGGACCGGCATCGATGCGGGCGATCCTCTGAAATGATCTTGCTCCTTGCGGGGGCTTCTGCTGTGTGTAAACACGGGCTTGGGCCTTGATGGTTGAGTTCTCTGCCATGCCTTCGTAGATGACCCAAACGTCGTCCTCACCCTTGGAAAAATAGGACCCACCGCAAGAGGCGTTCACTAGCCCCTGCAGCTCCGGTGTCAGCCCACAAAAGAAACTCTGCACTAGATTGGGCTTAGAAATGTCGTGGTGTGGACACCGGTCGATGAGCTCTCTGAATCGATCCCATGATTCATGGAATTGTTCATTCGGGATCATGACGAAGTTGCTGATCATGGCTCTAGCTGCATTTGTCCGGCCGAGAGGGTAGTACTTCTTCAAATATGCGGTCCGGAGATCTGCCCAAGTATCGATGAATCGCCCCAGATGTTTGAGCCAGTATGTGGCTCTGTCAACCAAGGAGAAAGGAAAGGCGATCATCTTGAGCGTGTCCTCGGTCATCAGCCTATCATGGATGGTACTGCAGATCATTTTGAACTCTTGGAGGTGGAGGTGTGGCTCTTCGGTCGGCAACCCATGGAATTTGGGTAAAAGCTGAATGGTATGGGGATGAAGCTTGAAATCTCCATGGATAGGAGGAAGTCTGATCCAACGATGAGTGAGGGATGCTGCGGGATTGTGCAATTCCCTCATGATAGTCTGTGGCGGTCTCTCAGCGTCGGGATCACCTCCTCCTGCATCATGTCCTCCTCCTCCACCACCACCGCCACCGCCCCCAGGTCGGTTTTCTCTCATCTGTGCAATTTCTCTCATGAGATCACCCATGAAGGTTCCCTGGTCGCGGATCTGCCTCTGCATTGTCTCCAGGGATGCTAGCAAGGAATTGTTGATGTCCGCTTGATCAAATAAGAAAGGAGGATGATCATGGTCATCTGGGTGCTCTCCTCTGTCAGCCATGTCTGGATTCTCTGAAAAAGCAAAAGAACCCATCTCAGGTGCCGTCAAATGTTCTGAACTCTGCGATGCACTAAAATCTGAGACTCTTGGACTGATGGAAGGGGAATGAGAAGGGTGGTCGAGGGGGAACAGGTGGATGTGAACTCAGGCTCGAAGAGAGGACTCTCCGAGGTTGTCCTAGATGAATGAGGAGGAGTGCTGGATATCGGCGCCGACAAGGTCAGCCTAAGAGACCTCCGTCCCATCATCTTGATTATTGGGAAGAGCAAGGTGAATGCAGAAGAAGAAGAAGGAGGAAATGAGAAGCAAAATTGCGCACAATTGTGCTGTATTTTTGATCTTGACCTAAATATAACTAGCAATCAAACACAAAGCAGGGGTAAGTTCACCAACTCAACACATGAAGCCGTGAAGGTTCGGCTTATATCTTGTCAGTTTTAGCTTGAATTTAGGAATTAATCTTATAACGAGTCCTTAGAGCGCTACGCCTAAAGGAGAGAGAGTACTGCCGGAAAAGTATTCCCGTACTTGTCCTCCTCCTGTGTAACCTGTAGCTTGCACTTTTTAAGGTCCTTGTAACCCTTCCTGGATCCCTACTTAGCTAAAGAATAAGAGAGAGGAAGCCAATAGGTGAAACCGATACTTCGGATCTCGCTCGCAACGGAATCACCCGTGAGCATGCAAGATCCTACTCGGACACAGATGGTGAGACAGACACACCCGTGAAGGCGTGGCCTATGCTCGGTACTTTGTACAAGGTCAGCGCTCACACAATAGTGAGTCACCAATGGCGACCAAGCCCTACTCGCCTACGTACGATAGTAGCGCCAATACTTCGGAAATCCAGGAGATACACAAGGCAGCCACAAGCTGGGATTCGGGCTCTAGTCCTTACGAAGCACTCTGCTCACTTGGAAGGAGACCTTCCCATGCAACCTGAATACAAGTGAGGGTGTGACTCTCCCCAATCATTGAATCCAATTACCGATTTTATTTTTGGTCAAGGTTTTCTTAGTAGTCCCTTTTTTAATTTTTTTGGTGTTATCGCTTCTTTTGAGTAGATTCAAACAAGCGCCTAACAATTTTTGTATTTTCTTGATCCTACTTTGTCTAAAAACAGAGGGAGAATAGAGTCGGAAAAGCCAATGCAAGTCGACACCAAGGTGGAAATCTCAACTTTGTGCCTAAATGATGGATGCCAAGTAAGAAGACTTACAGCGAATCCCAGCTCTTTCTATGCGGGATGGAAACAGAAATTTATAAACCTAGACTACATGCCGATATGCAATGCGGAAATCGTCCTAAGGTAGGCAACTTCTAGCGTTAAGAACCACAAGTCAACCACCAATCTTCAATCCTAAGGTCCGGTCTAGGCTCACCCCTCCTTCTCTCGACACATCGAGTTTAGGAGAAGCGCTTGGCAGGATGAGCTCACGGCGCAAGGATCGAAAATTGGCGAGTTAACTGTTTAATTAAACTAAGTCCAAATACGAGCTATAGGTGCATGCAAAAGTTATTAGTGTGTTTGGACCTAATCTAATCGAACAGGCATGCCTACAGCTAAGGGCTCAATCCACAAAAGAAATGAAAATGAAAACAAAATCGGAAAATGACAATCGGAAAACACGATGAAAACCGCGGTGAGCCCCCGGGTGAATAAACACCCGGAAATTAGGCCCGAAGTATCTAAGTGTCCAAGTCCTGTATTATTACAAATTATGAAACACTCTCTCACAAAATAAAATGCAAGCTAACTACTACTCTCTCTCTCTCTCATGTTCTCTCCTGCCGGTTTGGCTTAAGAAAAGCCGGCTCCGCTTCACGTGATTACTTCGGATCCCCTAGGTGATCCGCCTCGCTCCGCGGTCCCTCGCAAGAAGACAAGAATGTCAGAAAGCTCAACAGTATATATCAAAAACAAGAGAGATAAAAGAGCAAGCAATATTGAAGACAACAATAACAATCAGACAAAAATATGAACTACTCGTTGTTGCTCCCCGACAACGGCGCCATTTGATAATCACGTTTTATCGAGGGTCTAAATAGTCCACACAAGGTGGGATTACTACGTCCCTGTGGCGACACACAATAAACCGTAATTAATCAACAATTAACCCACACTATAGATATCGAGCAATGACAAGTAAAGTGAAGTTAAAATTTATTTTTAACTCTACATAAATGGTGTATAGCAAGCAAGTACGTAGAGAGTTTGAACACAAGGAGCAAACAGGGTAGATGCACAAGTGTGTATGTGAGTGAATGTGAGTGTTGTCTACACTATGCAATTCATGGATTTTTTTGTTGGTTTTTAATTTTTAATATTTTTTAAATTTATTTTTTAATTTTGTATTTTTTATTTTTAATTTTCTGATTTTATATTTTTTTCAATATTGGAATATATAAACAAGGTAATAAAAGAGGTGCTACAATATTTATAAAAATATGCAAAAATAGCCAAAAATTCAAAAAAGAATCTTTTTGGTATTTTTATAATTTTTTACTATTTTTTGTGATTTTTTGGGTATTTTTCAAAATGTTTTTGGTATTTTTAAAAGGTAAAATAAATGAAAATAGGGAATTAACTACTGGACGAAGGTAAAATAGAACTTAAAAATATCAAACAGCCACAAAAGTTTCCCAAACTAATTTTCAACTAAAGATAATAAAATATAGAACCTACAAGAACTGAGTTTGCATTTTTTGGAATTTTCTATAATTTTTTAGTTTTTTAAAAGTTTTTAGGAATTTTCGAATTTTTAAGGTTTTTCTTTTGAAATTTTTAGTGATTTTGGACTAACACTAAAATAGGTTAAAATAGACAGTAGGTATTTTTTTGGAATTTTTCGAGGTATTTTAATATTTTTTGGTATTTTCTTAGCTAGATAGTGCTGAAAATGGCTATTTCTGATTTTTAATAAATAATAAAATGCGACAAAAATAAAATCTAAAAATATGGCGTTAAAGTACAAGTTAACAGAAGCTTAGCATAATTTTTGTGGAATTTTTTAAGTTACAATGATGCCTTAAATAAATCAGACAAGTTAACAAAATTGTCACAGCCTAGCAGGGGTATATATGCAAATACACAAAAATCCAGGGGCATACAAGCTATTTTCCACAAAATATTGTACAGAATATTTGAATTTTGGACCAAATACAAATGTTCAAACCCGCAAGGGTGTCAGCGCAAAATGCCCACCAGGGCGCGTGACTTGCACGCGCCTAGGAGGGACCCAAAAGTAATTTCAACAACGTCCGAGGGTTTACATGCAATTTTTCCAAAAATATACACTTAAACTATAACTCCTGGTACTGAACGAAATAGGCAAAAGGCCAAGGGCCTCCCTGCAAAATGCCTACACCTCACATGAACAGGTCACGTGAGGTGACGTGGCGGAGGACCTATGCGCAAATAAGGAAAGTTCGATGGCCTACTTGCAAATTTTACAAAAATTTTAAACTAATAATTAAAGTTTAAGGACTAAAGAAAAATTACAAAAGTCGGGAGGGTATACTTGCAAAATCTCCTCGCCAGGGCGATTGAACGGCTGTGGGTCGTTCACTTGACACGTGGCGCGCCCTGCGCGCGCGATGACGCTTCGTGGATGTGCGGCCCAGATTAGAATCTGGACGATGATCGAACGGTGTTGGGGCTACTCCGTCCGACGATGGCTGTGCTTCACGAAGAACCGGCTTGATCCGACGATTGCGGAGGCAGCTGGACGAACGGGGAAGAACACCGCTGCAAGGAGGTTTCTCCGGCTTGATCCTCCTTCTCCGGCGCTCTTTAGTGCTCCAAAATGGTCAGCTGGGTTCCTCTGGTCATCCTCAAGGTGCTGAGGGCGGCAAAATTCCCCGGCGAAGCTCGGAGAGGCGGCACGAGGTCGGCGGAGCAACGGGGCTCCAAGTACCTCGGCCGGTCTTCAAAATCACCCCTAGGGGCACGCTGTGGCTCTTGGATCTAAGGAAAATGTTAGAGAGGTCGAGGGAAAAATGCCTCGACCTCTCGTGTCTCTCAAGAAGGGGTGAAAGGCAGAGTCAGTGCTCGGGCGGAGCAAGCTCCGGCGAGGGGATCGATTTGGCGAATCGAGGGATGGTTGGACGCAAAACTGGGATCTTCATGAGCCTAAGACTACCAGGAATGAACTAGGATAAAAAGGAAGCGAAGAAACACCTCAAGGGGGATACCCGAGGTTGATGTACCTCAACGGATAAGTCGCCGGAGGTGGGGTTGGAACGCGCCCAGCTCGTGTTGATCCTCCGCCTTGAAGAAGGAGACCTGGAGTTGTCACCTCCAAGGTGCTCGAGCGAGTCCAAGGGGGGAAGAACTGGATGAATCGCGGTTCGAAATTCAAAAGGAAATCGGAGCTGGGTTATATGGGGTTGATGGTCAGTGGAGAAAGAACGAGGCCTAGCAGTGGGTACAGTGGTTCTTCGACCGAGGTTTCATTAGGGCGGGCATGCCCATTGATCGAGGATCAAAAGCCAAGAAGAATCTATCACGATATGATGCAAGACTAGGCCTCGAAAAAAAATGGAGAAAGAGGAGTCAAACCTGGTTCTGACAAGGGCTACAGGGCTAAGAACGACCAGTTGACCGAGGTCAACTAAGGGCTGAAACCTGGTTGGTCCACGTGGACCAACCAGGAAAAATCCCTGATTTTTATTTTGTAAATTCAAATAAAATAGTAATTGAACTAATTAAAGTTTGATTATTAAATAAAAATGTTTAAATTTTTATTTAGTATTTTATTCTGATTTTTAATTATTTTTGGGAGGTATAATTTCATAAGTTTCCTTTTATGCCCTTTATAGGTATAATACATATATATTTTATTCTTTTATTTTTATTCTGTGTATTTTAATTTTATTATTTTTGTTTCTTATTTTATAACATCATAAAATACTTTTATATACACAAATACATTTTTGTTTTATTTTTTTGAGGTGTTTTGTATATTAAATAAAAAATAAGTGTGTATCATATAGGTATATTTATAGGTATAGTACCTTTGTATATGATATATAGAAGTATTTTTATTTTTAGTTTTATTTACATTTTTATTCTTATTTTAATGTACAAAATTATTATAAGTAATATTTACAAAATTATAAAAATATAAAATTATAAAAATAATAAATAAATAATAAATTGAATATTTTAATCTGTGCAAATATACAATGAGGGTCCAAAACTCAACTTTCAAACAGTAGCTCTTCCAAATGCGAAACCACCACCATTAAATAGCTTATTTTATTCTATATACAATTAAAGGTGAGTTTGCTGCATTTGGAGTTTTCATTTGTGAGATACGGGTCTGGGAAGTTGGGATTCTGGATTTTTATTCAGACCATAACTTTTTGAGTGTATTATTTTTCAATGAAATCAATTTTGTATTTTTATTTATTAATTTATCTACAACTTTTATGTACAAAGTTTCTTTATTTGAGGTATAAAAAGTGGAACCAAAAATAGGTCCCAAAATGAATAAAGAATGAATGAAAAACATTGTATTTGACCCTTATCTCCCCCTACTTTATTCCTTGTCGACCTATTCATCAAGATGCCTAGGTCTCGGGGTTTTGGGTCATAAAATATTTACAATATTTTATTCTTTTTCTTTTCTTTTATTTATTCTATAATTTTGGCTTTAATTACAGTATTTTATACACTAATTACAGGTACATGCATGAATGTTAATATGCTCTAATTAATGATATTTACAGGCATTTACTAGGGTTTTTTGATGCCAAAATGATAGAATAAAGATGATGAAATGTGGATTAATCATACCCCTATACTTTACCTTTACTAGTCCGTAGCAAACACTTATGCAATAAGTGCAAAAGGAAAAAGAAAGAAAAGAAAAATAAGAACTTGGATTTAGTTTAATTATCAAACTTGTCTTCACAAAATCAAAGTTTGGAGCTTAAGTCGGACCTTTAGAATTTTAGTGCGGGCGGAACCTTATTGAGAACGGAATTTGAAATCCAACAGTCCCTGAGAATCCCAAAACTCTGTCCAAGTCTCCTCAATAGCCAGGTCAGAAATATTTCTACTCATACGCAAACTCTTATGACTATGAATCTGACTCGTACAGTGTAAGTGATGGTGGCTCTCCCCAACTAGAATGACAAAGAGACTGACTTCTCCAGTATGACAACCCAATGATTTCCCAATCCAATAACTCCATCCTCGAGGAGCGGGGTATTCCCTTCTAAGTTCAAGTGGCAACCAGCTCAAGAGGAGGGGGTGAAGAGAAGAATGGACAGTAGCCAGTGTAGCTACCTATCCTGGGATGCTAGACCAGTGTAGTCAAGTCATCCTGCTGCAGGCTCACATATTTGACTTTGGAACTCAAGCTTGCTTATTGACTTTACAACAGTTGTACATACTTTGCAGGCTTTTTATTTTTGTACATGCCTGAACACATTTTTTTTGAAATACTATATACAACAACATTTACATAAGGAGTTTTTCCTCTTGAGCCAGTAGACTATACCTCTTTTGAAGCTTTATCGCAATCCACAGCCTCTTGTCTTGAGATTTCCTAATCACTGGATGGGTTGGGGTGCACTTCCCTCCCTAGAGGAGGACACATGTTTCCACTTGTGTACGTCTCATACCGGCAAATCCAATCCCCTTACCACTCCAACTGAGTTGAGCCATGTGAAAGTTGCAGGTGTCCAAGTGAGGTCATTATCAACAAGAGTCGTGCGTGTGCTCCGAAATACTCTACTTAGGCAGTCAAGAATCCATTGAACCAAGTCCCGTGATCCCCAAAGAATTACGTCAACTAGACCTGAAGTACCTCAAACCCAGTTCCTATAAGGTTCTTGTTATTAGGTAGATTTTAAGGTCCAATCTAGCTCCAATCTCCGGATTTTACTTAGACTTGTTCAACTATCAAACTCAATCCGAAAAATGCTAATGCTATACAATGTAATGCAGAAAATATTTTTGTGATGCAATTTTCGAGATTTTCATATTTTTATGGATTTTTTGAAAACATGATGATGATGCATATGCATTTTTTTGTATTTTCAAAAAGATTTTTCAAATGTTTTTGGATTTTAGTTTTGCAAATCTTTTTGGGATTTTCGAAAACAAAAAGTTTTTGGCTAAAAGTTAGGTGAAAACTATGTACACGGGAGTACTTCTTATATCTACAAGAAGTGGATTTTAAGAATTTACAGGGTAAGTGCTCAATTTCATACATAGATATATAGTGGATTTTTGATGTGATGTATGTATTCCTCAAACTTATTTGACACGTGTTTTTCAAAGAATTATTGAAAACTATAGTCCAAAATAATTTTTACAAACATTTTTGCAAACATGTACACACATTTGAAAATCATTTTGCAAAGGTTTTCCAAACAGTATATATAGATTTTTCAAAATATTTTGGCTACCATTTTTCAAACCATTTGCAAATCATTTTTCAAACATTTTATTTCAAACAAAGAAAATAAATTTTGCAAACCACACATTTTTACACAGGTTGAAAACATGTAACAAAACATTTTCAAAATAGTTTTCAATAAATATTCACAAAGATTTTCAAACTATTTTTCAAACATTTTGAAAAAATATTTTCACCTGATTTATTAATCAGTAAATACAAAAAGAATTCGAGGAACAAAACACCTTTTTATTAAGGGTTTTTAATGAATTTTAAAGAATTATTAGCCATATTATTAAGAAAATACGAAAGTACGAGTTATGGCTAAAGTATATACGTAGTATATACGACCCTCCTATACTTAGCTTGAGCTATGTCCTCATAGATCGGAGAGAAAAGAGAAGAAATCACTCGTACTAAGTATAGACAAGTCGAAAGAATAAATGAATGAACTAATAAGAAGATGACTATCCCCCCTATACCTAGGATCAAATAATCCTAAGTATAGCAGACTGTACACAAAGCAGGGAGGGACAAGGGTGGGAATGAACAGATCGTACTCAGATTGTCGCCCCCTATACTTAGGGTAAGATATCCCTAAGTATAGACAAGAAGAGGAGACAATGGAGAGGATCGAAAAACAGAGAAACTCGGGGTGCACACCCCCCTATACTTAGGACAAAGTACGTCCTAAGTACAGAAAGCTGGCAACAAGGGGCAGCACCGTGTTGATAGATAAAGAAAATAGAAAAGGAAAAGAAGAAAAGAAGAAAAGAATAAAAGAAGAAAATAGATCAACAGATGAAAGAGTGGTATAGACAGATGATCTATACAGCGGAAGATGGAAGTGATTACCATGTATGAGATGTAGATCATACGAGTCGAAGAACACATCTCATACCAGAAGAATGGGGGCAACGTCAATGGTCGGTGGATTATGATCGAGATAAAGTTTCAGGCATTGACTATTGACACGGAAGGTAGAGGAAGATGACGGTTCTGATATGTCAATGATGCCATTGTCATGAACCTTCCTGACCACATATGGACCTTTCCACTTGCTCTGTAATTTTCCTGGAAATAATTTCAGCATGGAATCAAACAACCATACTCTCTGATCTGGCTCAAACTATTTATGGTTGATATGAGAATCGTGCCATGTTTTCACTTTCTCATTGTATTGCAGGCTGTTGGAAAAGGTTGTGTCTCTCAGTTCTTCCAGGGCTGCCAACTCTGCTCTTCTCTGTTCTCCTATGCTCTCGGAATCTAACAGTAACTCAGTGACTGCCTAAAAGGATTTGTGCTTGATTTCCACTGGCAAATGGCACGGCTTGCCATAGACGAGATGAAAGGGAGATGTCCCCAATGGATTCTTGAAAGAAGTCCGATAGGCCCACAAGACCGAGTCCAAAAGCTGTGACCAATCCTTTCGGTCTGGGCGGACAACCTTCTGCAAGATAGTTTTTATCTCTCGGTTCGATACTTCGGCATGACCATTAGTCTGAGGGTGATATGGTGTGGCAACCCGATGGTCAATGACGAACTCGTCTGCAAGGGCCCTAACTTTGTCATTGATGAAATGAGACCACCCGCCTGAAATCAAGACTCTAGGTACCCCGAACCGTGAAATGATATTTTTCCTCTAGAATTTGCACACGGTTTTAGCATCTGCGGCTCGGGCGGGGATGGCCTCAACCCATCGTCTAACATAATCCACAGCGAGCAAAATATGCTCGAATCCCTAAAACTTATGAAATGGGCCCATGAAATCAATCCCCCATGCATCAAAAACCTCACAAAAGTGAATGGGTTGCATGGGCATCATGTCTCTCTGTCTGCAAATTCCCATATTCTGACAGTCAGTACATCTCTTCACGAACTCATCTGAATCCTTGGAGAGAGTAGGCCACCATAGGCCGGATTGAAGCACCTTCTGTGCTGTTCTTTTTCCAGAATGATGTCCTCCTGCCTCAAGCTTGTGGCAGTATGTGAGGATGATGCTCTTCTTGAGGAATGCACCTACTGCAGATACTGTCCCCTCCTTCATGATAAAGGACGGGATCCTCCCAATGGTAAAACTTGGCCTTCGCCAGGAAGGTCTCAAGTTTTTGCCTGGGCCAACCTTGTGTGACCGTATTGGCAACAAGATAGTTCACAATGTCGGCATACCACGGGAGCGAGGTGATAGCCAAGATCGCCTCATCTCGAAAAGTCTCTGTGATAGGTACACTGGGCTCAGATTCCTCAAGGTTCTCTAATCGAGAGAGATGATCCACCACCACATTTTTAACTCCAGGCTTATCCTTAATCTCAATATCAAATTCCTGGAGCAGAACGATCCATCTGGTAAGGCGTGCTTTGGCATCCTTCTTGGCCATTAAGTACCGGATGACGGTGTGATCGGCGTAAATTGTCACACTAGATTTGAGAATATAAGATCGATATCCAAAGCAAAAACTACAGCCAGCATCTCTTTCCCAGTCACAGTGTAATTCCGCTGAGCGGCATCCAAAGTCCGGCTGGCGTAGTGAATGGCAAACGGTAAACCATCCCTCTTCTGTCCAAGTACAGCCCCAACGGCAAAATCTGAAGCATCCGTCATGATCTCGAATGGGAGAGACCATCAGGTGGCTGAAGGACAGGAGCTGAAACAACCATATCTTTGAGAGTCTCAAAAGACGCGAGACACTTATCATTGACAATGAACTCGGTGTCTTTCATCAACAAATCAGTCAGCGGTCGGGCAATACGACTGAGGTCCTGAATGAACCGTCGGTAGAAACCGACAGGCCCCAGAAAAGACCGCAACTAACGCAAATTGGACGGTGGATTGAGTTTTCTAATGATATCCACCTTGGCCGGATCGACTTCCATGCCCCTGTTGGAGATGATATGACCAAGGATTGTCCCTTGAGTCACCATGAAGTGACTCTTCTCCCAAGACAAGACAAGATTGGCATCAATGCAACGTTGAAGCACACGGTCTAGGCAGTCAAGACAAGCATCGAACCTGTCGCCATAGACCGAGAAGTCATCCATTAAGACCTCTAAACAGTCACCCACCATGTCCGAGAAAATGGACAGCATGCACCTTTGGAATGTCGCCGGAGCGTTACATAGACCAAAGGGCATCCGTCTGAAAGCATAAGTCCCAAACGGACAGGTGAATGTCGTTTTCTCCTGGTCTTCGGGCGCAATGGACACTTGATTGTATCCAGAGTACCCGTCAAGAAAGCAATAATGACTCTTCCCAGCTAGCCGCTCGATAATCTGATCAGTGAATGGCAGCGGGAAGTGATCCTTCTTGGTGGCCTCATTCAATCGTTTGTAGTCCACACAGAGCCTCCAAGAAGTGGGTACTCGGGTAGCGATCTCCTCTCCAGACTCATTGACAACTGTAGTGATACCCGTCTTCTCGGGTACCACATGTAGTGGACTAACCCATTTAGAGTCGGAGATGGGGTAGATGAAATCGGAGCTCCATCACTTCGAAATTCTTTCATGACTACGTCTCGAAGATTCGGGTTCAGCTGTCGCTGGAACTCACGCGATGGCCTAGCGTCATCCTCAAGATAGATGTGATGGAAGCACAGAGCCGGACTAATCCCCTGGAGATCGGCTATACTCCAACCTATTGCCTTGCGGTTTCTTTCAAGAACCTCCAGCAGACGAGATTCTTGCTCTCCAGTCAAACCTGTTGAGATAATGACTGGGTGCCTATCAGGCTCACCCGCAAGGAATCCATACTTCAACGACTGCGGCAGAGGTTTCAGTTCTAGACAACTGGGAGGTGGAAGATCTGGCTTCTGATATGTCTGTGTGAAGGCTACCAGGTCTGCATGGGAGAAATCTCGCTCTACATGAATCTATGTCGAAGGGCGGCCTACTGAATCATCAATGAACTGCACTAGCTCACACTCTGTCGTGGTTGTTGGCTCAGAAGGAATCAGACAAGGCAAATAGTCATCGAAATCATCCCAATCAATGTCTGAATCCGAGGGATCAGAAGAAGATGAACAAGATTGAAAATCATCAGCACCACTCGTCCCAACACTGTCAGCCTCAGGTATATCCTCATCCAGTGGTGTGCTCTCCAGGCTCTCGACTGCCATAAGCTTTAGATATAGTCAATCTGTAGGCAAGACGAGGGTCGGTGCTACGGGATCTGTACAGTTAGATTCGTCATCTGTCATCACAAAATCACACTCCTGGTGGATGTCTAGCTCTTCCTCTGTCATCTGCGCGGCTTCGCTGGATTGCTCCGAGCATTCGAGTTCTCTGGCTTTGGTTTCCTGATCGTCTCTATTTGTATGGTTTCACCCTCTACGCAAAAACACACCTTCCCACTATCATGATCGGTCACCGCCTTGGCTGTGGCCAAAAATGGACGTCCGAGTATGATGGTGGCATCGGTTACCGACTCAGGGATCTCCATGTCCAACACAATGAAGTCCACGGGGAATTTCAGGCCCTGAATGGTAACGACCAAGTCTTTCAATAACCCCTTCGGCCTCGTAGTCGACCTATCAGCAAACTGAAGGATTGTCCTGCTCCTAAGAAGAGGACCAAACTCGAATTGGTCGAGTAAGGCTACCGGAAGAAGGTTAATTGAAGAACCGCTGTCTAACAGAGTATGATCAAACTGCTGCTCTTGAATCTCGCATCTGACATAGGGAGCTCCTGCATCTGGTCGCTTGGATGGCAGTTTATTCTGAATAGTGTAGCAAGTGGAATGTGTGAGCACATGGATCTGATCTCTGTGGTTCCTCCTCTTCCTGCAGACTGTTGTTTTCTCCTTCAAGTTCTTTTTGAAGAGGGGGATGTGCTCAAGTACTTCTTGCAGAGTGAGCTGAATATGGAATCTCTCTATCATCTGATTGCTGAACTCTAACTGCTGGTCTTTTTTTGGATTTTCTCTTTTTTTCCCCTTCGCCCGGCGGAGTGCCTCAGGGAAGGGGATAGTAGGGGCGTCCTCAGATGGAGGACTAGGAGTAGGTCCATGTGCCTGTGAAGCATTAGAATCCATACAATCATCATCATTTAACACATATGGATCCGCAATGTGAAGAGAAACCTTTCCTTTATTCATATTTTTGTTTTTCTTTTTGTTACCACAGTCCATAGGTACAAAAGGTGGTAACATCATAGAGGGAAGCTCAACAAAAGTAGATGTGGTGGCCTCAGTACCACCACCGGCACCTGACTCCGCGGCATCAGCACCGCGCTCTGGCTCGGGCATCCAAAATGGTGGCATCAGCACCACCGTCTGCATCTGGTCTCACGACGGCCTCATTACCATCGTCTGGAACTCCATCATTGGTGGCCTCAGCACCACCGCCTTCAACATCACCATTAGTGGCATCAGCACCGCTACTCTACTCCTATGGCGCTCCTGGTTCAGCTGGTGGTTGTCTCTCAAAAGAGGCACCGTCGGCTGGCATCCTACCGCTCCTAGTAGTCACAAAATCATCATCATACACAGAAAGAGATATGTCACTCAAATAGTCACTAGGAGAGGTATCCTCTGTAAACTCTACCTGCTCAGACTTCCTTTTCAGATTGTTCAGGTTATGTTCAATTTGAGCGGGTATGGCGGCCTTGCCTTTGATGATTTCCCTCATCTCCTGCAGGAATTCATCCATTTCTTGCCTGAAGGATGCTCGCTGTTCGGAGAGCAAGCGGGCAAGATCGTCTAAAGCTGGGTTCTCAAGAGCCGGGGCCTGAGAACCGGATGGGTTCCCTTGCGGGAAATGAGGTTGCTACTGCTGATACTGTTGGTATAGGGGAGGATGGGGATATGACTGATGAGGCTGTTGACGCTGCCTCCACTGCTGTCCCTGATAGGCAGGACGAGGACCTTGCTGGTACTGTTGCTGCTGGGCATACTGGGGCTGCCGGTGTTGCTGTGGTTGCTGGCTGCTCTGCTGTCCTTGAGATGGATTCTGCTGCTGAGATGAGGAGCCACCATTGCCCCAACGGAATCCGGGGTGATCACGACGAATCCCGGGCTGAGGGTATCAGTCATACCAAATCCCATTGACTTCCATCAATGGTTCCTGCTCGAAGGAGGGTGGAGGAAGAACTGCCAGTGGCTACTCCGGCTGGTAGACCACCATCTGAGTGTCCTGAGATGGCGGCTGCGCTGGGTAGTACTGTAGCAGCGGGACCGGCTCTTCCTGGATGTGGTTAACCTGGCGGTACGAGGCAGAAGGTTGGTTGGAGGTGCTACTGCTGGGGTCAGTCCATGACCTGGGAGGCTGCTGGGAAGAAGTTTGTGCCTCCTGGATGCAAAGGATCTGCATCTTCAGGTCACTCATTGTCTTGGCAATCTGGTCCATCTGGGCCATGCCTTGCATCTGTTTCTTCTCGAGGATCTTGAGACGGTCCAGCTTCTCACTAATTATGCCTGTGTCGGCTGCGGCTGATTCTGCTTGGGCTGCGGCTGCCGACGAATTGTTAGGACCGGCATCGATGCGGGCGATCCTCTGAAATGATCTTGCTCCTTGCGGGGGCTTCTGCTGTGTTTAAACACAGGCTTGGGCCATGACGGTTGATTTCTCTGCCATGCCTTCGTAGATGGACCAAACGTCGTCCTCGCCCTTGGAAAAATAGGACCCACTGCAAGAGGCGTTCACTAGCCCCTGCATCTCCGGTGTCAGCCCACAAAAGAAACTCTGCACTAGATTGGGCTTAGAAATGTCGTGGTGTGGACACCGGTCGATGAGCTCTTTGAATCGATCCTAGGCTTCATGGAATTGTTCATTCAGGATCATGACGAAGTTGCTGATCATGGCTCTAGCTGCATTTGTCCGGCCGAGAGGGTAGTACTCCTTCAAATATGCGGTCCGGAGATTAGCCCAAGTATCGATGAATCGCCCCAGATGTTTGACCTAGTATGCGGCTCTGTCAACCAAGGAGAAAGGAAAGGCGATCATCTTAATCGTGTCCTCGGTCATCAGCCTATCATGGATGGTACTGCAGATCATTTCGAACTCTTGGAGGTGGAGGTGTGGCTCTTCGGTCGGCAACCTATGGAATTTGGGTAAAAGCTGAATGGTATGGGGTCGAAGCTCGAAATCTTCATGGATAGGCGGAAGTCTGATCCAACGATGAGTGAGGGATGCTGCGGAATTGTGCAATTCCCTCATGATAGTCTATGGCGGTCTCTCAGCGTCGGGATTACCTCCTCCTGCATCAGGTCCTCCTCCTCCTCCACCACCGCCACCGCCCCCAGGTCGGTTTTCTCTCATCTATGCAACTTCTCTCATGAGATCACCCATGAAGGTTCCCTGGTCGCGGATCTGCCTCTGCATTGTCTCCAGGGATGCTAGCAAGGAATTGTTGATGTCTGCTTGATCAAATAAGAAAGGAGAATGATCATGGTCATCTGGGTGCTCTCCTCTGTCAGCCATGTATGGGTTCTCTGAAAAAGCAAAAGAACCCATCTTAGGTGCCATCAAATGTTCTGAACTATGTGATGCACTAAAATCTGAGACTCTCGGACTGGTGGAAGGGGAATGAGAAGGGTGGTCGAGGGGGAACAGGGTGGATGTGAACTCAGGCTCGGAGAGCGGACTCTCCGAGGTTGTCCTAGATGAATGAGGAGGAGTGTTGGATAGCGGCGCCAACAAGGTCATCCTAAGAGACCTCCGTCCCATCATCTTGATTATTGGGAAGAGCAAGGTGAATGCAGAAGAAGAAGAAGAAGAAGGAAATGAGAAGCAAAATTGCGCACAATTGTGCTGTATTTTTGATCTTGACCTAAATATAACTAGCAATCAAACACAAAGCAGGGGTAAGTTCACCAACTCAACACATGAAGCCGTGAAGGTTCGGCTTTTATCTTGTCAGTTTTAGCTTGAATTCTGGAATTAATCTTATAACGAGTCCTTAGAGCACTACGCCTAAAGGAGAGAGAGTACTGCCGGAAAAGTATTCCCGTACTTGTCCTCCTCCTGTGTAACCTGTAGCTTGTGCTTTTTAAGGTCCTTGTAACCCTTCCTGGATCCCTACTCAGCCAAAGAATAAGAGAGAGGAAGCCAATAGGCGAAACCGATACTTCGGATCTCGCTCGCAACGGAATCACCAGTGAGCGTGCAAGATCCTACTCGGATGCAGACGGTGAGACAGACACAGCCGTGAAGGCGTGGCCTATGCTCGGTACTTCGGACAAGGTCAGTGCTCACACAATAGTGAGTCACCAATGGCGACCAAGCCCTACTCGCCTACGTACGATAGTAGCGCCAATACTTCGGAAATCCATGAGATACACAAGGCAGCCACAAGCTGGGATTTGGGCTCTAGTCCTTATGAAGCACTCTGCTCACTTGGAAGGAGACCTTCCCATGCAACCTGAATACAAGTGAGGGTGTGACTCTCCCCAATCATTGAATCCAGTTACCGATTTTATTTTTGGTCAAGGTTTTCTTAGCAGTCCCTTTTTTAATTTTTTTGGTGTTATCGCTTCTTTTGAGTAGATTCAAACAAGCGCCTAACGATTTTTGTATTTTCTTGATCCTACTTTGTCCAAAAACAGAGGGAGAATAGAGTCGGAAAAGCTAATGCAAGTCGACATCAAGGTGGAAATCTCACCTTTGTGCCTAAATGATGGATGCCAAGTAAGAAGACTTACAGCGAATCCCAGCTCTCTCCATGCGGGATGCAAAGCAGAAATTTATAAACCTAGACTACATGCCGGTAATGCAATGCGGAAATAGTCCTAAGGTAGGCAACTCAAGCGTTAAGAACCACAATCAACCACCAATCTTCAATCCTAAGGTCCGGTCTAGGCTCACCCCTCCTTCTCTCGACACATCGAGTTTAGGAGAAGCGCTTGGCGGGATGAGCTCGCGGTGCACGGATCGAAAATTGGTGAGTTAATTGTTTAATTAAACTAAGTCCAAATACGAGCTATAGGTGCATGCAAAGGTTATTAGTGTGTTTGGACCTAATCTAATCGAACAAGCAGGTCTACAGCTAAGCGATCAATCCACAAAAGAAATGAAAATGAAAAAAAATCGGAAAATGACAATCGGAAAACGCGATGAAAACCGCGGTGAGCCCCCGGGTGAACAAACACCCGGAAATTAGGCCCGAAGTATCTAAGTGTCCAAGTCCTGTATTATTACAAATTATGAAACACTCTCTCACAAAAAAATGCAAGCTAACTACTACTACTCTCTCTCTCTCTCCTGCTCTCTCCTGCCGGCTTGGCTTAAGAAAAGCCGGCTCCGCTTCACGTGGTTGCTTTGGATCCCCTAGGCGATCCGCCTCGCTCGGCAGTCCCTCGCAAGAAGACAAGAATGTTAGAAAGCTCAACAGTATATATCAAAAACAAGAGAGATAAAAGAGCAAGCAATATTGAAGACAACAATAACAATCAGACAAAAATATGAAGTACTCGCTGTTGCTCCCCGACAACGGCGCCATTTGATAATCACGTTTTATCGAGGGTCTAAATAGTCCACACAAGGCGGGACTACTACGTCGCTATGGCGACCCACAATAAACCGTAATTAATCAACAATTAACCCACACTATAGATATCGAGCAATGACAAGTAATGTGAAGTTAAAATTTATTTTTAACTCTACATAAATGGTGTATAGCAAGCAAGTACGTAGAGAGTTTGAACACAAGGAACAAACAGGGTAGATGCACAAGTGTATATGTGAGTGAATGTGAGTGTTGTCTACACTATGCAATGCAAGGAATTTTTTGTTCGTTTTTAATTTTTAATATTTTTTAATTTAATTTTTAATTTTGTATTTTGATTTTAATTTTCTGATTTTTATATTTTTATATTTTTCCAATATTGGAATATATAAACAAGGTAATAAAAGAGGTGCTACAATATTTATAAAAATATGCAAAAATAGCCAAAAATTCAGAAAAAAAATTCTTTTTGGTATTTTTATAATTTTTTTACTGTTTTTGTGATTTTTGGGTATTTTTCAAAATGTTTTTGGTATTTTCAAAAGGCAAAATAAATGAAAACAGGGAATTAACAACTGGCCGAAGGTAAAATAGAACTTAAAAATATCAAACAGCCACAAAAGTTTCCCAAACTAATTTTCAACTAAAGATAATAAAATATAGAACCTACAAGAGCTAAGTTTGCATTTTTTGGAATTTTCTATAATTTTTTAGTTTTTTTTAAATTTTTTAGGTATTTTCGAATTTTTAAGGTTTTTCTTTTGAACTTTTTAGTGATTTTTGGATTAACACTAAAATAGGTTAAAATAGATAGTAGGTATTTTTTTGGAATTTTTCGAGGTATTTTAATATTTTTTTGGTATTTTCTAAGCTTGACAATGCTGAAAATGGCTATTTCTGATTTTTAATAAATAATAAAATGCGACAAAAATAAAATCTAAAAATATGGCATTACAGTACAAGTTAACAGGAGCTTAGCATAATTTTTGTGGAATTTTTCAAGTTACAATGATGCCTTAAATAAATCAGACAAGTTTACAAAAATGTCACAGCCTAGCAAGGGTATATATGCAAATACACAAAAGTCCGGGGGCATACACGCTATTTTCCACAAAATATTGTACTGAATATTTGAATTTATGGACCAAATACAAATGTTCAAACCCGCAAGGGTGTCGGCGCTAAATACCCGCCAGGGCGCGTGACTTGCACGCGCCTAGCAGGGACCCAAAAGTAATTTCAACTACGTCCGAGGGCTTACATGCAATTTTTCCAAAAATATACACTTAAACTATAACTCCTGGTACTGACACCCCCCGTGAACAACTGCCTCAGATCAAAGTGATGGATGTACGGGAAAGTCAAAGGCGCGATATATAGTAGAGTCTTCAGATCGGGAAATAGATGAACAGTCGATTATTCGGGGCTCTCCGTCATTGTCGTGGGACCTTCCCTTTCATTACACCAATGCGGATTACCTCGAGAAATAGCAATAGAACTTTTCCAGACATTTGTAATTCGTTGTCTAATCAGACAACATGTTGCTTCGTATTGCTAAAAGGAGAAAAAGCTTGTTCAAAAAATTGGGTATGGGAAAGACTTCTTGAAGTTATGCAGGGGCATCCTGTATTGTTGAATAGAGCACCCACCCAGCATAGATTAGGAATACAGGCTCCCGAAAATAGGCAAAAGGCCAAGGGCCTCCCTACAAAATGCCTACACCTCACATGAACAGGTCACGTGAGGTGACGTGGCGGAGGACCTATGCGCAAATAAGGAAAGTTCGATGGCCTACTTGCAAATTTTACAAAAATTTTAAACTAATAATTAAAGTTTCAGGATTAAAAGAAAATTACAAAAGTCGGGAGGGTATACTTGCAAAATCTCCTCGCTAGGGCGATCGAACGGCTGTGGGCCGTTCACTTGACACGTGGCGCGCTCTGCGCGCTCGATGATGCTTCGTGGACGTGCGGCCCAGATTAGAATCTGGACGATGATTGAATGGTCCTGGGGCTACTCCATCTGACGATGGCTGTGCTTCACGAAGAACCGGCTTGATCCGACGGTTGCGGAGGCAGCTGGACGAACGGGGAAGAACACCCCGCAAGGAGGTTTCTCCAGCTCGATCCTCCTTCTCCGGCGCTCTTTAGTGCTCCAAATTGGTCAGCTGGGTTCCTCTGGTCATCCTCAAGGTGCTGAGGGTGGCAAAATTCCTCGGCGAAGCTCGGAGAGGCGGCACGAGGTCGGCGGTGCAACGAGGCTCCAGGTACCTCGGCCGGTCTTCAAAATCACCCCCAGGGGCATGCTGTGGCTCTTGGACCTGCGGAAAATGTTGTCGAGGTTGACGGCAAAATGCCTCGACCTCCCGTGTCTCTCAAGAAGGGGTGAAAGGCGGAGTCAGTGCTCGGCCGAAGCAAGCTCCGGCGAGGGGATCGATTTGGCGAATCGAGGGATGGTTGGACGCAAAACTGGGATCTACATGAGCCTAAGACTACCAGGAATGAACTAGGATAAAAAGGAAGCGAAGAAACACCTCAAGGTGGATACCCGAGGTTGATGTACCTCAACGGATAAGTCACCGGAGGTGGGGTTGGAACGCGCCCAGCTCGTGCTGATCCTCCGCCTTGAAGAAGGAGACCTGGAGCTGTCACCTCCAAGGTGCTCGAGCGAGTCCAAGGGGGGAAGAACTGGATGAATCGCAGTTCGAAATTCAAAAGGAAATCGGAGCTGGGTTATATGGGGTTGACGGTCAGTGGAGAAAGAACGAGGCCTAGCAGTGGGTACAATGGTTCTTCGATCGAGGTTTCATTAGGGCGGGCATGCCCATTGATTGAGGATCAAAAGCCAAGAAGAATCTATCACGAGATGATGCAAGACTAGGCCTCAAAAAAATGGAGAAAGAGGAGTCAAACCTGGTTCTGACAAGGGCTACAGGGCTAAGAACGACCAGTTGACCGAGGTCAACTGGAGCTGAAACCTGGTTGGTCCACGTGGACCAACCGGGAAAAATCCCTGATTTTTATTTTGTAAATTCAAATAAAAATAGTAATTGAATTAATTAAAGTTTGATTATTAAATAAAAAATGTTTAAATTTTTATTTAGTATTTTATTCTGATTTTTAATTATTTTTAGGTGGTATAATTTCATAAGTTTCCTTTTATGTCCTTTATAGGTATAATACATATATATTTTAGTCTTTTATTTTTATTCTGTGTATTTTAGTTTTATTATTTTTGTTTCTTATTTTATAACATCATAAAATACTTTTATATACTCAAATACATTTTTGTTTTATTTTTTTGAGGTGTTTTGTATATTAAATAAAATATAATTCTGTATCATATAGGTATATTTATAGGTTTAGTACCTTTGTATATGATATATGCAAGTATTTTTATTTTTAGTTTTATTTACATTTTTATTCTGATTTTAATGTAAATAATTATTATAAGTAATATTTACAAAATTATAAAAATATAAAATTATAAAAATAATAAATAAATAATAAATTGAATATTTTAATTTGTGCAAATATACAATGAGGGTCCAAAACTCAACTTTCAAACTGTAGCTCTGCCAAATGCGAAACCACCACCATTAAATAGCTTATTTTATTCTATATACAATTAAAGTGAGTTTGCTGCATTTGGAGTTTTCATTTGTGAGATACGGGTCTGGGAAGTTGGGATTCTGGATTTTTATTCAGACCATAACTTTTTGTCTGTGTATTATTTTTCAATGAAATCAATTTTGTATTTTTATTTATTAATTTATCTACAACTTTTATGTACAAAGTTTCTTTATTTGAGGTATAAAAAGTGGTACCAAAAATAGGTCCCAAAATGAATAAAGAATGAATGAAATACATTGTATTTGGCCCTTATCTCCCCCTACTTTATTCCTTATCGACCTATTCATCAAGATGCCTAGGTCTCGGGGTTGGGTCATAAAATATTTACAATATTTTATTCTTTTTCTTTTCTTTTATTTATTCTATAATTTTGGCTTTAATTACAGTATTTTATACACTAATTACAGGTATATGCATGAATGCTAATATGCTCTAATTAATACTATTTACAGGCATTTGCTAGGATTTTTGATGCCAAAATGATAGAATAAAGATGATGAAATGTGGATTCATCAATCTATTTTGTAACTTATGACGCACTACACAAATCTCATAAGATTCACAAATGCAAAAATCTTAGGAGAGTCATAGATGCACATAACTTACATTCTACTTAGTCAAATTAAATTGATTTCTTCATTGCTAATAAAACTGTTGTTTAGGTGTGATTTCTCGATTTGCATCATATAGTTAGATTTAAAAATTCTGTTCTGCATCCACATGGAGTGTGCTGGGAAGCGTGTTAAGTATCTCTAATGACTGCATGCATCATTGATTTGCATTTGCATTCCATTTTCTGATTTCTCCCTTAGTTTTTACCAATTTATGGAATAAAGGAAAATGGACTGTACGTTAGGCGATGATTGTGGTCACTTAATTTCAAGCGATATCCTAATCTCTTAAAATCGGGATTGAATTGATGCAAGTTGACTTAAATTAATTGGAATAAAATCAACAATGTTTTCAGGCAGTAAAACCCTCATTTGTTTGGAGGTACATTTCTGTGAGAGAGGGTCGACATTAGGATAGAGCCATGCCACAAATTTTCATATGAACTACTAGTTCTATAAAAATGATTAGCCGCTTCTCAGTGAGGATCTACGGGTAGCCGGTAAATGGTCCGGATTTCCTTAGCATAGTGGAGGGTTTAGAGAATATCGCGCATGACCTGGTCCTCAAGTAAATTGGTAGTTGTATTTATATGGTCCAACTTACCTCCATACTAGCTAAAAGTGGATGCAACTAGACATATGAATCGAGATAGTTTGTAGGGAAATTTAGCTTCCTAACAGCTCGTAACTCTGAAAAAATTTGTATTGAATCACATATTAAAACTTGACAAGATAATGAGGTCATCATCTTAACCTTCATTGTTGAGTTGGTGAATCAATCAGGATTTGTATTTATTATTTTGTGCGAGTCACTCTGCACATTCAAGTGCCTAGCAAAATATTAGGTTGTTTTGAAAACTAGTGTGCTCAATTCCCTTATCTCTTGAACATTTAGATGGATAATTGGTTGGATATTTTCTTGGACTTTGCGAGCTTATCACTGAACCACCCAAATATTACATCTTCACAGGTCTAGTCCCCTTCCTTTTCTTTTACTGGACCATCCCGATTTCGAAGCAACCCTTGCTTTGAACTGGTGTATCATGATTCATTCCTAGGGTAAGGTTACATATATACCGACCCCTTTCTTTCTTCCTTTCTCACGGAGGAAGATCATTTCCTTGGTGAGATCGATGTGATTTCGTTATCTTCATCTAGATCTCATTCCAACCCTTTATTTGATGAAGGAATCAAAGACTCAATAAAGATGCCTCCCAAAAGACAAAATGGGAATGGGGAGGAGGATGAACGAGAGGATCTGTTGCATGTAGTGTTGGATAGGTTGACTGAATCTGAATAGAATCAAGCACTTATGAGGCACATCTTGGCCAATTACATTTGGGTAATGATAGACCTATGGATGCGGCTTATAATCGTGGGCAGTTTCAAATGAGGAATTGGTTGACCCTAGCTAAACCTGAAGTAGAATACGAGCTATAGTTGCAGTTCCTTTGTTTGCTATGACATTTTCATGGGAATGCTCATGAGGAACCTTACGCATTCCTTAGGGACTTTGAGTTGGTCTGTTCATACCTTAGGCATCCTAGGGTTAGCTAAGACTACATAAGGCTCAAAGCCCTTTCATTTGATTTGAAAGATAAGGCTAAATATTGGATGAAGAACTTGGGTGTAGATGTCACAACTTTTGCCTAGTTCAAGGACATATTCCTGAAAAAGTTTTACCCTTTGAGTAGAACAAATTTGATGCGTTCATGCATCACAAGTTTTTCCCAACTTCCTAATGAAGCTTTCTGTGATTCATGGGAGATATTCAAAGACCTTTTACAGAAGTGTCTTTGTCATGGCTTAGAGCCTACCATCCTGGTTCAATCCGTATATTGCGGTCTACACCCTGAGGTGTGGGATTTAGTTAGTGTTGCTTGTCGAGAAAGTCATACTTCACGAGGAGTAGACACCGTGTGGAAGGTGTTCGACCAAATGGCTGAAACAAGTAGAGCACAAACCACTAGTAGATCTCAGTTGGAGACCACCAATCAACTCTTATTCGGTGGAGGAATGAAGCCTACAATAGATCCTTTTGACATGGGTTTAATAGCAGATAAACTTACAGTGGTCGAAAGGATAGATAAGCAGATGAATGAGTTGGACAATAATTTATCCAAATAACCTAAGCAGATGGCGAAACATTCTGAGAAGGTATTAAAGATGAAGGTGCCTGTCGAGACTGCATCTGCTACTTTAGTATGTCGTGTTCATCACACTCAGGAGCAATAGATAGCGGGGCCAGTCCAGCAATGGGTTGAGGAGCAGCCTTTAGCCCATCCTTGTCAGCAGCAACCACCATCTGTAGATACTATTACTGAGTAGCCTTCCCAAGTGTGGGAAGTAAATGGTGCATGGTACACCAAAGACCCTACTAAGCTAGGAGGTTCTAGGGAACGATTCTCCTATAACCGTCCCCCAACATTCTACAACACATCATTTACTCCTACATCTCTTCCAGCATCAATGGGCTCTGAAGCCATTACTTATCAAGCATCAAGAAAACAACAACAGTTCGAGCATCAAAAGACATATCAGGCAGTCCAGCAAAGTCCGCATTCCCATAATCATACCCAGTAGCATCAGTCCTCACGTTCTTCATATCCTTCTTTGTCTACCTAGTAGGAGCATTCATCATCAGGTTCAATGGACTTTCAACGATAGATTTTGGAGTAGCTACATTCATACAGAAATGAAGTACATGATTTGAGGGTTGATCTAAACCGTGTTTCCCTTCTACATGATGAGAGCAATATTCCCTCTACATCCATTCCATCCCAGGTTCAGGCTAATCCCAATAGCTTGAACAAAACACATCAACATCCTTCTATGGATCAGGTATATTATTCAGATTTTCACAAATCTGAACACGAGATCTATCCGTTTCATTATGTTCATCATATGTCTTTAGTGGACGGACCATAGTCGACCTGATCGGGCTAAGGATATGGATAAGATCGACTCTAAAGCTCAACCTGAGGAGACTTCAGAGGATGATTATACCAAACATCTTTCCCGGAGAGCAAGTACTTCTAGAAGAAGATTAAGGAGGATTTCAAGAGCGGAGCATCATGCATCAAATTCAGTGTATAAAGGACCTTGTGCCTTCGTACAAGGAGAATGCACATTCATTGGACATTCCCTGTCCTAAAGTAGACAATCCGGTTGGTATTCCAATTGTAAAAGATTCATGTTTGAAAAACTTAGTTTCTGATAATAATCAAGAACATGATTCTATTTATGAATCTGAGTCTTTACTTCATTCTTTGCCAATCCCTTTCCCATGTGCTCTTACGGCAGGAAAGCGCATCATTAATAAGATTCATAAAGACGATCCAGATATGGCATGATTTTGTAGAAATAATATAATGGTAAAAGTGCCATTTGATGAGTGTGCCTAGTCATCTTGCATTTCAAAAATATATGAAGGTAAGATGCAAACCAAACAGAGTTAGCAGGAAGAAACAAAACAACTACATCAAGACTTATATCCTTTCGATTGCCACTACTTTTTGTATCAAGAACCAGAAATTGTCACAGTAGGTGTACATTATATGGTAAGTCATATCGATGACACGACGTTTGTACATACTTTCCTGGATAATGTATCTTCAATCAATTTATTACCCTTTGTTGTATATGAGAAACTGAAGTTGGGATCTTTACGAAAATCTAGAGCAATACTTCAGTTTGCAGATAAATCAATGAAAAATGCTAAGGGTGAGATCAAAAATGTCATTATCTCTATTAAGGACAAAATTATAAGGTGGACTTCACGGTCCTTGAAATGGATATCGCTCATCATTGGATAGATTCACATATTATCCTTGGACGATCGTTCCTTAGGACTGCTAGAGCATCATTTGATTATCAGACAGGGATGATGAAGTTCCATTCTCCATGTGGAGATGTGGAACTAAATATGAGGCAAACAAAATGGAAGCGACCTGATTCCGAGTGAAGCACAGATTTATCTTCATTCTCCGAGGCAGACTACGATGAAGTCAACATAGTTGGAATTTTGGCACAAAACCCAACAATTCAGAGTGAGGTACTCTCATCTGGAGAGGACATTGTTTACATAGTAGTTACTGATACATTATCAAAGTTCTTGAAGTATGCATCCCCCTATTCCCTTGATGACACAGAAGTCTCTTTTGACTTATTATTTCCCATCCCTTCTGAACGATCAAGGGAATTAGATGTTCAGTCGGACGCGACTTTAGCTGAATTACCGTCTATTTTTGGCGATCTGATTCCTTATTCTTCAGTATAGTTGGTGGACAACACTACACTTGAGTCATCTCCACTATGCAACATAGATCCAGATTCAATGGTGGTTCACCCCGATATACTTGATGATTCATCCTTGCCAGAATTGAAACCACTACCTCCTACACTCAAGTACACTTTCCTTACGGACCAAAGAATAAGTTTCCTATCATCATTGGTTCTAGGTTGACTGTAGGTCAAGAAGATAAGCTGTTAAAAGTGCTAGAGAAGAACCGTAACGTTATAAGTTGGACTATGTTGGATCTTGTGGGTATAAACCCTGTACTCTGTTCACACCACATTTTTATTGAGGAAAATGCTACACCTTCCCGTGAGTTTCAAAGGAGGCTTAATCCAAATCTACGAGAAGTAGTTAAGAAAGAAATTGAGAAATGGTGTGGAGCAGGATTTATTTACCTCTCTAACTCCAAATGGGTGGCGCCTTTACATGTTGTCCTTAAGAAGTCAGGAATTCAGTTAGTGACCAATGAAGAAGGAGTTGAGATTGCAACACGAGTACCCACTTCGTGGTGTGTCTGTGTTGATTACAAGCACCTGAATGCTGCGACAAAGAAAGATCACTTTCCTTTGCCTTTTATTGATCAAATTTTGGAGAGATTAGCTGGGAAAGAGTTCTTCTATTTTCTTGACAGGTACTCAGGCTACAATCAAGTAGCAATCGCTCCTGAAGATCAAGAAAAGACCGCCTTCACATGTCCTTTCGGCGCATATGCATTCAAGAGCATGCCTTTTGGGTTATGTAATACCCAAGCACATTTCAACGATGCATGATTACGGTATTTGCCGAGATGGTTGGGGATTTCGTTGAGGTCTTTATGGATGATTTTTCGGTCCATGGTGATTCATTCGATTCTTGTTTAGCACACTTGGACCAGGTTTTACATGGGTGTGAGGAGGTGAATCTGGTACTCTCTTGGGAAAAGAGTCATTTCATGGTCAAGGAGGGTATCGTGTTAGGGCATGCTATCTCCAAAAAAGGGATGGAGGTTGATCCCGCCAAGGTAGATGTGATTAAGATACTTGATCCACCAACCACCATCAAGTCAGTCAGGTCATTTGTTGGGCATGTTGGATTTTATAGAAGATTTATTCAAGATTTTTCTAATATTGCCCGACCATTGACTGAGCTCTTAGGGAAAGACACTGAGTTCTTTGTCGATCACAAGTGTACAGAGGCCTTTGAGCTTCTTAAAAATAAAATCCGCGACTTGCCGATTCTGCAAGCTCCTGATTGTCTCTTCCCTTTGAGATCATGACTAATGCTTCGGATTTTGCTATAGGAGCTATATTAGGGTAGAGGCAAGATCGGATTCCGCTTTCTATTCACTATGCAAGCAAAGTTTTGGATCCAGCTCAGAGAAATTATACAGTGACTGAAAAAGAAATGCTTGCAGTAGTTTGGGCATTAGAGAAGTTTAGGTCTGTGATTTTAAGCTCCAAAGTGATAGTTTATACAGATCATTCAGCTATTATGTTAAAGAAGGATGTGAAGGCATGTCTTCTTAGGTGGATATTGTTACTCCAGGAATTTGATTTGGAAATTAAGGATAAACGTGGGGTCAAGAATGTAGCAGCTAATCATCTTTTGAGGATTGAACTTAAAGATTCCCCTGATTCTGAGCCTATTCGAGAAACTTTTAAGATGAGTCATATTTTGTTGTAGATTCACTCCCATGGTATGCCAACATAGTTAACTTCCTTATCTCCAAGCAAGTTCCTCATAGCTGGACTAGGAGCAGTATATACCGACTTAAGTCGGATTCAAGGAAATACCATTAGGAGGATCCATTCCTTTTTTTCGAAGGTCAAGATTGTGTCTGGAGAAAGTGTATTCTTTAGGAGGAATACTTGAGTGTCATCACATATTGTCATTCACTTGAAGCTGGAGGACACCACTCAGGAAAAAGAACTGCTCACAAGATATTGCAATGTGGTTTCTATTGTATGACCTTATTTAGAGATGCAACTGATTTTGTGCGGTCATGCCCTATTTGTCAGAGAATGGGAGGAACCATTGGTTCTGGTGATGAAATGCCCATGCAACCTGTAATTTTTTGTGATGTCTTTGATGCTTAGGGCGTTGATTTCATGGGTCATTTCCCTAATAGCCAATGTTTTGAATATATCTTGTTAGCAGTTGATTACTTATCAAGATGGGCGGAGGCTGTCCCAACACGAGCTGTAGATGGAAAGACTGTATGCAAATTTATCAAATAATATATTATTTCAAGGTTCGGGGTACCGAAAATGTTGATTTTGATGGGGGTTGCCACTTGGTGAATGGATTGATGAAATCCTGAGTCAAGGACTATAAAATTGAGCACAGAATAACTAGTCCTTACCGCCCTCAATCGAATGGCATGACAGAGGTTTCGAAAAGTAGGTGAAGAGCATTCTCAAGAAGTTAGTCCATCCAGATAGAAAGAACTTGTTTCAATTGTTGGACCAAGTTATGTGGGCTTACAGAAAGGCCTATAATACATCACTTGGCACTTCTCCCTTTAGGATGATGTATGGCAAGCCATGTCATTTTCCCGCTGAGTTAGTACACAAATCTGAATGGGCTATAAAGAAGATAAATTGGAGCTGTCACTTAGGAAAATTGTGTAGAGTCCTTGACCGAAACGAACTAATGGAAATCTGTAACCGAGCATATGACAACAAAAGGATCTATAAGGACAAAGTCAAGAAGTGGCATGACTCGCATATTAGATGCAAAAACTTTGTTCCTGGACAGAAGGTTTGGTTGTTTAATGAAAAGTTAAAGATTTTCCATAGGAAACTTAAATCAAAGTGGACAGGTCCTTTCATTGTTAGGGAAGTGCATGAGAATGGTAGTATAGAGATCATAGAGCTTTCAGAGAATGCACTGTTATTTTGGTTAATGGGCAGTTACTCAAGCATTTTGTAGAATCGTCAGAAAGGTTAACTACCATAGAAATGATCGATTTTATGCCTATATACGCAGTTCCCGGTCTCTCAGAAAAGGCACAAGCATCAGGACAGATTCATATCACAAGAATCAACATCAGCAGATTCATATTTTGATTTTTTTCTCTTTCCTTCCTACACTTAAGCTATGATCAGCCTAAGTATGGGCGGATCCAATTTCGTTCTGATTATTCCCCTCTGATCACCTAGTTTTTAATTCATATCTTTATACTTAATATATTTCTCAACTTAAGTATAAGGGGATCCGAGTCCATATTTTCTTCTAACTAATTCATTTACTCATAATGCATCTGTGATTCTAGATTCATTTCGTGTATATTCTTTTATACTTAGCATGAGCAATGGCTTCATATCACTATGTGCTATGAAGACATAACAAAATCTAAGTATAGGGGGGTCTACTATGCATATTGCATATATACTTTAGTCATAGCTCATATCTTTTCAAACTATTGGGGTTATGAGTATCATATTACACTTTTGAACTGATTTGTGTATAAAATGCTTTGAAAATAATTTTTGAAAAATATATTGTTTGACATGATAATCAAAAATGTTTTACGTGGTTTGCAAAAATATGGTTTGACATGTTTGGAAAATTATTTGTAAAATATTTTGAAAATCTACATATTTATGTGACAATGTTTTTAAAAAGTTTTCAAAATATTTTTCAAAGCTAAGGGTGTAAATTAGTCTAATTAATTAACCCTCTAACTTGAAAAACCCTCAATAAACTCTAATGTGCCTCTTCAGTATCCAATAGTGTTTTAATTGCGTCTCAAAGTTTGTGATGTTTCACCGAAACATCTTATCATTTTCATTTATAAGGTTGCCTTCCTTTAGAATCTTACAAAAGTTCGACATGGAGAAAAATCTGGATATCGATTCTGTATTTTGGAAGATCAAGTTGATACGAAATTCTCTGAAAAGAGTGTTACCAATAAAGGAGTTGGTCTTTTGATAGAAGAACTAGATATGGAGGCTCCTTTACCTTTTCTCGAGGATGTTCACTTAATGAGTACTCACCTTTCTTGTAAGTTTGGTCATTCCTCTATGTCGAGTTTTTCTCTTTTAAGAAAAACCCAAAAATCTGTCGCAAGATTTTGAGGATTCATTCATCTTACCATAATCATGAAGAATTTTTAGGCTTCCCATGTAGATATGAATATTACTTTTGAGGAAGAATGATATCATTCTAGAAGGATAGAATTTCAAGTTGATGAAGACCTTTCTTACTCAGATTCAGAAGTATTCTCCATTATGAAAAAGCAGTTGAAAGATAAGACAGCCTGTGATTTTAAACCTCGAAGATTCGATCTTGATTTCTAAGGAGCTGAAGTTTGTAATGATGTAATGGGTATCTTAGTAATGTTCTACATATTGCACCTCTGTGATGTTATGTCAAAGTTACCCAGTTTGTTGTCTTTATTTCAATAATGCTTATAATTCTTTAATTCTTTTGCAAAATTTACTAATTAGCTAACTTATTAATTGGTGTCTTTCTCTGACACATTTTTACTATGCACTCAAGGCTGGAGATGATCTTCAACATTTGGTTTAAGGATTCCCTAGACTTAGAGTTATCATGTATTAGTTATTAGGGTCATGGACTTAAAAATTAATACTCTCCTAGTTGGAAGATATGCACGATATATCCCATGCTTAATCTCCCTTAAAAGAATTTGACTATCACTCACATGCACGACTGCAATAATAATTGAGATGAGTCAAGGTATCACTAAGGAATCTGGATTGGAAGATTCAGTTTGGACTTGATCTATATGATGCTCGAGGATGGGATAAAATTAATGACAGCTTCATGAAGCCAGAGTGTCAGCATCTCAACCAGTATGGGACTTGTTCTCATGTTATCTCTTGATCAAACCTAAAGTGCCAGAGTGTGATGACATTAAATTAATAAGTTGATCAGTGTGTGCAAATCTTTTGGTAAAAATAGTGGAGCTAGCCAAAACAAGGAATGAAATGATGAATGAAAAGCTCTCACCATACAAAGTCAAAAATATCACAGAACTACCACCAAAGTCAAGTGCTCCCAACCATTCCAAAGTGTCCACTTGGACCACTGCTATTAGGATCAGGAGTCGGGCTAGCACCCAAAAAGAGCTCTGCATCGTAAATGCTACAAGTATGGGTGTAGAAGGTATAATAGATGCTCAAAAGAAGGCACACCCAGGTGTATTTCCAGGAAAACAAGTGCAGACAACTCCAACTTCTCTTGACGGACACACTGATTGAATAAATCAAATAAAAATGTGTTGTATTTTGGTACTAGAGAGAACCATGTTCCAATGAGAGGCAGAGAAAATAAGTACACAATCCTACAACCCCCATTATCTGGCCTTTCATCCATACTTTTTAAGTCTGACAAACTAAAGAGATAGTGGATTGAAGCAAGACTAGATTTATTCCCTATAGTTGAAGGTTGGGTCCTTAGGAGAGCTTTCAAGATTGGAATTATTGGTGATATTTTAATTCAAATCTCTTGTTGCAGCCACCACTAAGTCATATTCCTTATATTTATGAATATATTGAGAGTCTGATAATTAGAGGAGTAGAATTCTTATTGATTAATACTCGGATCAACTCAGAGTTTTAGGATTCCTAAAAATTTAGTGTTCTAGGTCAAATCAAGCCTTGTAATCTCGCAAGCACAAGTCAGGGAATTCACTAATTAATTCAATTAATCCTTTATTAGCTCGAGGACGAGCTTAGCTTAAGTATAGGGAGGGTGATAAATCTCAGATTTATCAGCTTAATAGATCGTATTTATCTCCTTAACTTAAGTTAATCACATGATTTATTGACTAATTAACAATAATGGCTAATTTATGTGTTGTATATGATTAATACTAATTACTATATATTAATAATATAATCCTATCATGGTGTAATATTTTATGTATTTATTTTCCATTAAAAATCAAATAAAAATTAAATTAAAATTGTATATAGATAAAATAACATAAAACAAAACAAAAATCCAAAATAATAAGAAAAATAAAAAGTAAAGAAAATTGTTTTATTTGGATTTTAATAGTATTTAATTTTTATCTATATATAAATGACCTCTGATCTTTTTGACTACTACATAAAAGTTGTATATCTCATCGAGATCTGCAAATTTCATGTTTATCACTTTTTCCAATTCACCTACTAACTAATTCTTTTAGATTAATGTTGATTATCTGATTTAACATAATTCCTATTGGGCCATGTGGCACCTTCAGATCGCACCGCGTGGTCCGTTCCTTTGCGGCCACCTGTCTTTCTTCTACCCGTCAGATCATCTTCTTATCACTTGATCTAGACTATTCTTTTCATGCCCTATTATCAACCGCCGGATCTTATTGGAGGAGCCTCATCCAGTCCATCCATTTACACCCAATTCTGGACCGTATATCTTAAGATCTGACGGTCCCTGGATGTCTTAAACCACCAGCCTCTTTTCCAAAATGACACAACTCTTCATTTCATTGCAATTTCCCCTAATTTTTCCAGATTCCTTATGCACCTTCTTCTCACGAAACCAACACTAAAATCTTCACCTTTCGATCCTAACTTCCGCCAACCTCTACTTTTATCCTAATGCTAACCACCCAATCAGTGTCGGAGGTTGGAATTCCATCCAAACCAATTGAAACCTCCGTCCTTCCCTCTTTAAAAACTCTGCCACCAGCCATCTTTGCCTGCTATCTGTCATTTCACGGACTTGCACCCTAGCCTCTCTAACTTTTAGTGACAGTGCAAGATCCTTGGTCGTATTTCCAAGTTATAACCCAAATTCGAGGTTGTTTAAGCCAAGTTCCATAGATATGAATTTCATGCAAAGATCGTGAAGCTTTGAACTTCACAAATCAGCTCAAGATTCAATCTTATTTACGTCATTTCCCACCTTAAAATCTCAGGTCTATTATCATTCTTTTTCTCATTGTAGTTCAAGGATTTTATCTGAAGTATCTATACAATATTTTATTTGCTCAAACCTTCTTGTACTTTCACCAGTTACGCCTTATCCTCATGTGTCATCTATCGTCATCAATCCATTTCTCCATATATGTAATCCTTCGACCCATTGTCTTCTTCTGCTTGAAGAGCCACCCCCTCTCCCCAAAGGGATACTCCTCCACCTCCGAATAGCCCTATGATCAACCTCATAATCACTTCATTTTATTTGCAGGATACTTGTCTATTGTTTGGACTAACATTGCAGGTCTCGACAACTTCAATTATCGGAAAATATGGACGATCTCCGGTCTCCTATTTATTCTCCGGTGACGCTTCATCCACCTCGTGTTTCTAGTATCTTTTCGTCATCTCAGGACAACCATCATCTTCGTTGACCTCCAACAGAGGTAGGCGAACCATCAGACAGCCAGGAGAGACGCGAAGGAGCAAAGCTGCCTTCGTCGGAGCACAGTCCCGCCTCCTCTGCGGACGGCGGATTTCAAGAACAACCGTGAAGTAGTTGCCATTGATTTCCCTTACTTGGGCAAAAGTCAATGGTCAGATCAACCACGTCGCCTTCCGAAGCAACGTTTCAAACCTTAGGCTCGTTGCTGAGACTAACTCTGAGTCACAAGAGAAGCAGACGTGTGGCTTGAGCCATCTTATTCGACACTAGAAGATCACGTGATCTGCACATACTCATGGAAAATTACAGCGCTAGTCATGAGGTTTTCAATAATTACATACAAGTCCTCCTGCTTTGTTGTAATTTGCACACCAGCCCCTGTTGGTTTTCTTAATTGCATTTACGTCCCTATCTATACTGTTTTGCAGGAAAACTTGGAAGTTTTTTATTACAATTATACCCCTAGAGTTATTGTTGAATATCTTTTCTCCCTAAAATCCAAATGATGTGATTTTGGTCTTTTTTGAAATCCTATTTAACAATCTATCTGGTAGCAAGTTGTGTAGTTGATTTTGATTGAAAATTTGCGCATTAATTGTTAGTGTTTAAAGGCCTTGATTGATTGATGTATTTTAGTTGAATTTAAATACTTTGCATGAACATTTAGACCCTTTAAGCATTTTAATCTTAAAGATATACTATTATTGAAATTAAATCATCATTTGGGTCGTTAAAAGATGTACTTGCTGATTAAATCAGTAGAGTGGAGATGATATAGGCTTTTGGGATTGATTTCATCTTACAGAAGTGATTTCCTAAGGAATTAACTCAGGGTATTTTCATTATTCATCCAAGTTACTTTTTGTGAGTTTTTAAGTGTCATTTCTCTATTTGTATTTATTGTGCATATATGTTTGCATTTAATTTAGTGCCATAAAAAATATATTAAAATTCTTTGGTGATTGTGTAGTGTGCATCAACTCCAAGTAATAAATATCAAGATTACTATCTAAATTATTTGTTCTCTAAATTTAATCACTAAAGTGCTCACATCCTTATGTTCTACCATGGACTTCCCCTGTTATAAATTAAAGATGGGAACCTCGTAGCAGAGATTCATCTTGGTTCAGTATGAGATGCTAAGTACCCGTTCTGCAACAGATCAAAATTAATACATGCATTAAGCACTTTATCAAAGAAGTGCCTCCTGTGGACCATCGATAGTCAGGATGGTCATGACGAATCTCGATCTAAGGTTGGTACTGGGAGTACCAAATCCCATTGACTTCCATCAACGGCTCCTGCTCGAGGTGTGGAGAAGGAAGGGTTGCCAATGGCTGATCCAACTGATAGACCACCATCTGAGTGCCTAGGGATGGTGTTGGTTGCTGGTAGTGTTGGAGTTGTTGAACTGGCTCTGCTTGGACATGGTAACCCTGGCGGTATGAGGCAGATGGATGGTTGGAGCTGCTCACTAGATCGGCCCGTGACTTGAGATGGGGTTGAGGAGCCATCTGTGCCTCCTGGAGACACATGATCTGGGTCTTCAGGTCACTCAAGGTCTGAGCAAGCTCATCAATCTTATTGAGCTTGTCCATTCCTTGGCTTTGTTTCTTCTCCATGATTTCGATGCGATCTAGATTTTGGCTAATAATGCCCATGTCGGCAGCTGAAGACTCGGCTAGTGTTGCTGTTAACAAAGAAGTGGATGAACCGACATCGACACATGCAATCCTCTAAAATGAAGTCGCCTACAGGAAAGGCTTCCCCTGAGTATAAATGTGGGTCTCAGACATACTGTATAGTTCTCTGACATCTCTTCATAGATGGCCCAGACCTGGTCTTTGTCCTTGGAAAAATAGGACCCTCTACAAGAGGCGTTCAGTAGCACCTGCATCTTCGGTGTTAGCCCACAAAACAAGCTCTGAACAAGGTTGGGCTTGGATATTTCATGGTATTGACACCGTCAGTGAGCTCTCTAAATCGATCCCAAGCCTCATGGAACTGCTAATTTGGGATCATGGTGAAGTTGCTCATCATCGCTCGTGCTGCATTGGTCGAGCCGAGTGGATAGTACATGTTCAAATACTCGGTCTGGAGTTGCTCCCATGCAGTGACTACCTTTTCTAGGTGCTTCAGCCAATAGGTTGCTCTATCAACCAAGGAGAACGGGAAGGCAATCAACTTGATAGTGTCCTCGTCCAAAAGTCTATCATGGACAGTGTTGGAAATCATCTCAAACTCCTGTAGATGGAGATGGGGTTCCTCAGTGCCTAGCCTATGAAATCTGGGCAGTAGATGAATCATTAGGGGGTGAAGCTCGAAGTACCCCAGGATCTCTAGCAGCTGGATCCATCTATGGGTAAGGGTTGCACCAGGGTTGTCGAAATGCCTCATCATCTGTGCTGGCCTCGCTGGCTTCTGCTGGTCATCCTGGCATCCGTCTCCTTCTCCATCTCCTGGTACCTCTCTATCGGTTGGTCTCTGTGGCTCTGCTCGCCCAGCTCTCATATGCGTAAGCTCACACCTCATCTCTACCATGAATGCTCCTTGGTCTTGAATCTGTCTCTGTATGGTCTCCAAGGAAGCTAACAACGTGTTGTTAATGGCAACCTGATCCAATACGAACGCTGATACCTATGGCTGCTCATCGGTGCGTCCCTCACTGCTGGCCATGTTTGTGATCTCTGCAAAGGCAAAAGACGCTAGCTCAGGTTTTGTCAAATGAATATATAGTTGTGATGGGCTCTATATCGGTAGCTCATGTGTGAAAGAAGGGTGGTCGAGGGAACAATGCGATAGCGAATTGTAGTTCAGAGAGCGGGTCTGAGCTCTCTTAAGCTGCCCTAGATGAATGGAGAGGAGTGCTAGAAAGGGGTGGTGTAAAAGACATTCAAAGGGACCTCCTTCCCATCATCGTGATGTGGTTATTTATGAAGATTGGATCTGGATTGCAAACAAGATGAGAAATCAAACCTCAAGTTCACATAATCCATGCGAGCTAATGATCGTGAAGATCTGTCGTTAATCTTGTCAATTTTTAATAAGGTGATAAATCAATCTATTAGAATGATTAAGCGAGTTGTTGGGAACCCAATGCTCCCAGGATACTATCTCAAATCTCAAAACTAGTTTTCCCAGCCAGTATGGGGGCGGACCGTTTACCGACTACTCGATCTGCACAATCTGCTACGGAAGTCGCGGACCGATTACTGGCTACTCTGTAAGATCCTCACTGGAGAATAACTAATCACAAGACCAGTAGTCTGAAGAGAGATAGAGTGTGGCTCTATCCTAGTGTGCGGGTTGCTCTCTCGCTGCATATAAATCAAACAAAGAGGGGGTGACTCTCTTCAAAACAAAGATTTTTAAGTGTTGTGGATTTTAGGTCAAGTTTGTACTAGCAGTCCCAAATTTTACTTGTTTTTACTTTTTAGGGATTTTTATGAATAAAAAACAACGCCTAACGAATTTTTTGATTTCCTTGGTTATTTTGAGTCCAATAAAGCTAGGGGAAGGAAGACGGAAAAAGCTGATGCGTGATCAAACACAATGATGCATGCAAAGATAGAAATGCGTACCTTGCACCAACACTCTACGTGTAAGGTGATCCACGCATAAAATAAAAGACAAGAAATAAACTACCTATATGTTGCACGAGGAAATCGTCCCTAAATGAGCAACTTCTATTATCGTGAAGAACAATAGCTAACTATCAGGAAGAGAGATCGGAGTCCGATCTTCGATGCCGATCGGTGCCAACCACAATGGGTCTTGGCAGTGTTGTATACGACCTCTCTCGGCATGTGGACTCTAATCCCAATAAGTTAACTTTTTTATGTTTATTTTAGCTAAGTACAATTACGTTCTATAGGAAAATATAAGAAATTAAGGTGTTGGACCTTAGCTAATTGGAAGCTCAATCAAGTAGAAGTCCTAATCTAAGAGACAAAACCTCTAGAATCAAATAAAAATAAAAGTGTAAAATCTTGGTAAAGCTGTGGTGAGGTCCCCCAAGTGCACCAACACTCAGCGAAACAAACCCCGAATCAACGAAGGGAGTCCAAGTGTCCAAAGTCAAAAATTATTACAATAACATTTTGTAAAAATAAATAAAATAATCTATCAGCTATAACTATCTCCTGGCCTCCTCTGCTCCACCTCGAATGAGGTCTCCTCCAAAAGTGAATCGAGTCATCCTTGGGCAGTTCCTCACATAAAAAGTGAAATAGGGGAATTTTAGAAAGCAGTTATAACAAATAGATACAAAAACAATCAAAAATGAAATCTAACCATTAAGCCATGCTCCTCAGCAACAACGCCATTCTGATGAGTGCGCAGGCGACAAGGACTAAGTATGCAAATAAATAATGGTCATTGTGACCCTAATCACTCAGCTCGGTCAACGAGAAAAATAACCACTAAAGAGATTAAGCAATCAAATGTAAGAAGTTTGCTATTTTATTTACCTAGTATAGCGACCAGGGTCGAACAGAAGGAGCACGCTTGAAAAACAAAGTAGTCAAATCTTGAAAAATAAAATATTTTTGGTGGTTTTTAATTTTTAATAAAACGAAAACAAGCACAAAAATAAAAGAAAACAAACACAACTCTCTTTTCAAAATTTTCAAAATAGTCAAAAATACTCAAAAAAACTAAAGTAATTTTTTTTGGGTTTTAAGGATTTTGAAGTGTTTTTGATAATTTTTAGAGGATTTTCAAATGTTTTTTTATTTTTTTTAAATCAAAAGTGTCAAAAATGCAAAACATTGCACAGTCAGGACCAATTTGCAAAATAAAAATACTTTAATGCCCAAAGGTCCTGGAAAAAAACTGTATAATAAAATAGAGAAATAAAGAGCTACAAACAGGAACTGAAAACACAATTTTTGAATTTTTCTTTGATTTTATATGTTTTTATAAGTGTTTTGTTGTTTTTTGATTCTAAGGTTTTTATAAAGATTTTTCAAATAAAATTAATACTAGAGTTAAAACACAAAACAAGACAAACATATGAATTTTTGTGGGCTTTTTAAAACATTTTTCGAATTTTTATAATTTTTGAAACTTAGACGGGACACTTCTTAGGGGGTTTTTCAAATTTTAATAATAGAAAATGCTAGCAAATTGTCCCACAAAAATTACCACAAATATTAAATCCTAGCAGGATCTATCAATAATTTTTAGGTATTTTTATAGTTAATTTCCTATTTATTTCATCAAATAAAAGACATGTAATTAAAATTGGTTCACAGGGACCTAAACTTAATTACTTTATCTTTCTAGACCAAACAATAACACATTAATAAAGTACGGGGCCACATATGTAAATAATCGAGCAAAAACGTACACTACACGTGATTGAGGCTCACATGTGCATAATTGTAAATTTCAAAACTTTACATTCAAAACATAACAACATAAGCATTCAAGAAATAAACTGCAAATGGCCCAACAAGCACGTGGGGACACACATGACACAGACTCGGCAGGACTAAAATGCAATTACAAATAGTACGAGGGTCCAACTGCAAATGTATTCAACTAAACATTTTATTTACTGGACTAGAGTGAAATAGGGAAACATGCAAGGATAAAAGTGAAATATACCTAATGGGGGTGCGTGGTGCATGCAGAAGCATACTCTGACGTACGACCCTGATGGTTGCTGTAGAGGGATCTGACGGTCCAGAGGCTGTTGTGGATGTGCGGTCAGATATGACAAGTCAGATCTGATCTAGCGGTCTGGACACCCCTTTTGTCGGATGGCTCAGATGATGGGACCCAAATTCAATTCGAGCATCAGGATGAGGCGCGAAAGAAGGTCTCGGGTCAGATCTAGGATGAGTATCGCGATCGGACGGTGGAAAAGGTGGCTGGAAGAACTCATCCCAATTAAGCGAGGGAGGAGATCCATCGCTCTGATGAAGGCTCTAAGGGGTCCGACGGTGTCGTGGAAGTGCTCCGCGTCCGGTGGAGGTCTCTGATGGGAAGATGTATAGATGAATTAGGCGTATGGTGGTCCTCCGCCTGAGTAGCTGGGGGTTTAAATGTTCCTCCAAGCATGTACTAGTAACTACAGAGGGTAGAGGGACTCGGGGGAGATGCTCCGGTCTAGTTTATTGCATATAAAGATAAGGGAAGCGACGGGGAGTATGCTCGACCCTCGGCGAAGGTGGGGAATGGAGGTCTAATCCTTAATCTCACGATGATGGGCAAGCCTAAGGTGGGGAGGTTGCGTAGGAAGGTGCGGGGTGAAGTGAGGAGGGGATCGGTGTGGCTAGATGGATAATGCGGAGCTTCGACCAGCTGATCAGAGAAGAGGAACTACGACAGAGATAAAGTGGAAAGATGGATCGAACTCAGGAATAGGTGGGATAAAGACGATACCTGAAGCTTCTGAGGCATTCATCTACATCAGGTGAAGCGAGGGAAGAGGGTTATAGCCTCAATCGAGCTGCAACAGGCTGAGAGGCTTCACACAGCGGAGCTCCGACTGCGTCTTGAGCTACGAGCCTCTAAGCATCTCTGACGAGCCTTGAGCTACTCCTCTGATGGTTGTCACTCCAACGAAGGTAGCTAGGGGTCTTCGTGGCACGAGGGATGAGATGGAGAGCTAGAGGAGCGGAAGAGTGTATTTATAGGATGCTCGAGGGTCCAAGAAGATCGGAGCATGGAGCGGAACCGTAAGGCAATATGGCTGCACCTAGGGATCCGCGAGGATCGTGGATATATGACTTTAATCGGGCATAGGAATCAAGGCAATCAGAGGTTGGAGTCAGGCACAAGAAATCGGAGAAGGATCTTCGGCGAGAGGAAACCAGACCCGAGCCGGCTGGAAGGGGACGTTGACCGAGGTCAACGTGCTGATGTGGCCTAATAGGAATCCATGATTTAAAAAATAAAAAAATTGAATTTAAAATGGTAAATGAATTTAAATTAAAAAGTGTATAAAATACAAAATGTTTATTATTTTGTAAGATATTTTTCTATGATTTTTAATTGTTTTTATGAAAAATAAAATAAGGTATATATAGTTTATTATATTATATGCAGGTATAATATACCAATGTATTATGTACAAACATTTTTATTTTATTATTTTTATAAAAATTATTTTTATTTTATATTTTATATATCTACAAAATAATTTTAGGAATATAAAATGATTTTTATTTGATTTTTATAAATTAATTAGGGTTGTAAAATCAGTAGTTATTGTATTATCTACATGTGTATTTTGTACAATGAATTGATTATTTTATTTTTTATTTTTTATTTTTATTTTGTTTTTATGATTTTTATTTATTTTTATTTTATTTATAAGGTTCTATACAAGTGCGTAAAATAATAAAATATTTTTATAAATAAATATAAAATTTGTACAAGTATATGTGATATGTACAATACATAGTGCACCCTTATCTCTCTCTACATATATTCTTTTGCGATCTGGTCATGGCTTGATCTTCTCTTGGGATTTAGGTCACTCTGTATTTATTATAAATACATCATTCTTTTCTCTTTATTCTTTTATTTTTGAGAAATATATGTTAATTATGCATTATTAACAAAGGCATTTAAAATGTCAAGTTATTGCAGTTAGAGATTTTTATTGTTGGTTTTACTAAAAGAAAGAGATAAAATAATAGAACAAAGAATGAGAATGGTAGATTTATCAATGTTCAACCTTTATTCCGAGAGAGCGAGAAAGAATCACAAAGTTGATTTAAACAGATTGCTTGAATTTAGAGACTACGCATACATTAACAACTTGATGTACTAAGAGAAAGTCAAGAAATGGCACGACAAACACATTCATAGGAAGACTTTCGAATTTGGATAGAAGGTGTGGTTATTTGATGCGAAGTTGAAGATTTTTATAGGCAAATTGAAAAGCAAATGGACTAGGTCATTCATTGTGAAAGATTGTGCGTGACAACAAAAGTCTTCTCATATCAGAATTGTCACCTAACGCACAACCCTTTGTAGCCAACGGACAGTTGTAGAAGCAATATCTAGAGCATGACACATTCTTTTCCGTTGTTGATTCGATAGAAGTTTGTTTCAAGATGAGCTCAAAGAATTATAGGGATTAGACATTTGAGCAGAATAATCACAAAAGATTTTTATTTTCATCATTTCTTCTTTTCCTTTTCAATTTTCTAATTCTTCCGAAAAGTTGTTCACCTCGTTCATCATTGTTAAACATAGGACATACTTTTTCGTAAGTATGGAGGGTGTGGGGGTGAGTACCCCGAGTTATTCATTTTTGTGATCCCTCACTTGTCCCCTCTGCTCTTGATATTCTCTATCTATACTTAGGGATATTTTACCCTAAGTATGGGGGATAGGTCGAGCTGACGAGTTCGTACATTCCCACCCTTAACCTCCTTCCTTATGTACAGTCTACTATACATAGGATTATTTCATCATAAGTTCATGGGGATGGTCAACTTCTCTTTCATTGATTCTTTAGTTGTTGTAGTACAGATTGTTCTATACTTAGCATGAGTTATGTCTTCCTTTTTTACTCTAATATATGAGGACATAACTCATGCTAAGTATAAGGGGGTCGTATATAGGTTGTACATATTTTAGTCATAACTTGCACTTTCGTATTTTTGATAAATATGGCTAAAAGATGATTAATCAATTGTGAAGAACACTCTTCTATAAATATGTATAAATTCCTTAAAAAGCATTGTATATACTAAGTAGTAAATCAAGTAGAAAATGTTTGAAAAATGGTTGGAAAAAATCTTTGAAAAATCTTTTGTAATTGTTTGGAAAAATTTTGTAAAATATTTTCAACTTTTATAAAAATGTTTTGTTTGAAAAAAAAATATTTCTATGTTTGAATAAAATATTTTGAAAACATGTTTGCAAATGATTTGGAAAAATGGTTGCAAAAATATTTTTGAAAAATCTATATAAACTATTTGGAAAATCTTTCCAAAATGATTTACATATTTTTGTAAATGTTTGTAAAAATTATTTTTTTAAAAGTATGTTTTCAAATAATTGTAAAAGAGGATGGGAAGCTTGCACCAAGTTGCATGAAACTTTACATGCACTGGTGCTTATATCTTCCATATTTTTTAATTTTTTGAAAAATACCACCATGTATATTCATCCATATATCCCTCCAATATGTCTTTCGAATTTCATTAGAAATAGAGATTCTTATGACCTCCATCCAGAACAGGTAATTTTAACGGTCTTAGAATTACTGTAATCGACCTGTTCTAGATGGAGGTCATAGGAGTCTCTGTTTCTGACGAAATTCGAATGAAATATTGGAGAGATATATGGATGAATATACATGGTAGTATTTTTCAAAAAAGTAAAAAAATATGGAAGATATAAGCGTCGGTGCATGTAAAGTTACATGCACCTTGGTGCAAGCTCCCCATCCACATTGTAAAATTATTTTCAAAGTATTTTGATAGCCCTATAAAACATTGTAAAGACATATAATAACTACTACTTCACTTGAATAAATTCTTTGTAAAATTAGACCTCAATTCTTATAAATAAAGATGCACTCTCATGTAAATATTTGCATATAGTCTTTCTACTAACCCTTACTTAAAAACACCTACAAATATGTGAAATCAAAATCCACAAAAATATGAAAAATGTTTTCAAAAATTTGCATAAAAATATTCACAAAACCTTTTTCAAAAGTCTATAAAATTCAAAACTAAAAAATTCTATCACAAAAAGGATTTTCTTGCATAGCATTTGCATTTTTCAGATTGTTTCAGATTGATATTGTTAATTGAACTAGTCTAAGTAAAATCCGAAGATTGGAGCTTGGTTGGACCTCAATCTACTTAATCACATGAACCGTATAGGAACTGGAATTGAGATACTTCAAGTCTACTAGACTTATTTCTTTGAGACCACAAGACTAGGTTCAGTGTTGCTTTGATAGCCTAAGTAGAATATTTCAGAATACATACATGACTTTTGTCGATAATAATTAACTTGCATACCTGCACCTTGTACTTTTCTCATCTTAGTTGAAGTAGAAGAGGGTTGGATTTGCCGACATGAGACACAAGCCAATGGGAAACATCAGAAGTCACATATCTATGGCCATTGTACCCCAATCCGATCCAGTAGCGACGAAGTCTAAGGACATAAGGCCCTGGGTTGCAATAATGCTTTAAAAGAGGGATAGTCTACTGCCTCAAGAGGAAAAAGTCCATATGTAAATGTTGTTGTATATAGTATTAAAAAAATGCAAAATCAAAAACTCCAAAAATAAAGATGGGAAAAAATCAAAGAAAAATCATTTCTCCTCGGAGTATGTGTGTATGTAGTCAATAAGAAAGCGTGAGCTTCAAAGTCAAAGTTACATGTGAGCCTGCAGCCAAATGACTTGGCTACACTGGTCAAGCATCCTAGGATAGGTAGCTACACTGACTACCATCCATCTCTTCTCTGCCTTCTCTTCTTGAGCTGGTTGCATTTGAACTTAGAAGGGAATACCCCACTTCTTGTAGAAAGAGTTCTTGGATTGGGGAATTAGGGACACCATGTCGGAGAAGACTGACTTTTACCTCTTTAGCCGAGAGGAGCTATATATCACTGACACTGTACAAGTTAGACTCATAGTCATAAGGGTCTGCATATGACATCGACTTATTTTGACATGGCTATTAGCGTGACTTGAGCAGAGTTTTGTGGTTCTTAGAGACTCTTTTGTTTTAAATCTGCTTCCCAATAAGGTTTTGATCAAACTTAAAATCCAAAGATCTGACTAAGCTCCAAACTACATGGAAAAAGGGTTTTAGTGACAATTTTGTAATGAGGAAATCATATAATGATGAAAAATTTGTCACCATAGTCCTTTTAAAGGGAAAATTATAAAACTACCCTCAAACTATAAAGTCACTAGAGTGATGGTTAAATGTATTCGCTCTCATAGAGAAGATGCAGAATACAAAAAAAGTCCTAATGCCCATCTGCAGGCTCATGGAGCCCACTTGGGCAACGAGATTAATTAATATTGTAACCATAATTAATTATCCTCTTAGAAACATATGAACATGTACTAGAAGCTCTTTCTAATTTACCAGCAGGTTCCTTATTTAATAATGTGGAAAAGCCACTTCTACATTATTTAATAAATAAAAGTGGTATAACAAATTGATGTACTTATTACATGTACTAGAAAGGTAAGCTGTTGGAAATGATTAATCTCTTAGAAAGAATCGGCACTCGGCAACGTCCATGCCCTAAACAAAACAGAACCCTTTAAAAATGATATAAAAAGAAGACCACCAGCTACCACTTTCCTTTCTTCTCACTTCTCCGTAAAAACCCTACAACCTCGACACGTTCTCTACAACGGCGGGACTTGGTGGCGGAGGGCGAGATGGAGGCGGAGGCAGAGCTCAAGGTCGAGGAAGAGCACGAAGTGGAGGCAGAGGCTGAGTTCAATATGAAGACGGAGGTCAAGGTGAAGGCGGATGATAAGGTGAAGGCATATGGCAAGGTGGAGCCGGATAGTGAGGTGGAGCCGGAGGTCGAGGTGGAGACGGATAGCGAGGTGGAGTTGAAGGTCGGAGTGGAGGGCGAGGTGGAGGTAGAAATGGAGCCAGAGGACTATGTGAAGGCGAATGGCAAGGTGGAGCTAGGGGTCGAGATGGAGGCAGTAGGCAAGGCAAATCTGGAGGTTGTGGAGAAGTCAAAGAGCGAGTGGGAGTCTGAGGTCGGGATGGAGGGCGAGGTGGATCTGGAGGTCGATATGGATCTGTAGGTCGAGGCGAAGCCAGTGGTCAAAGTGGAGGATGAGGTGGAGCCATAGGTCAAGGTGGTCGAAGAGGCAGAGGAAATCGACGAGGGGTGAGGGTTGGCGATGATCAGTGGTCTGAGGCTAATGGTGATATGCAATGGACAAGTCGTGAAGTCTGATAATGATGACAATGAGAGATGGGCGAGGGTAGTAAGTGATGACCGGTGTGAAAAGTGGAGGGGAGGGTTGGATGGCGGTGATCCATAATGTTGAGGACGAAGGACAGGGTGTGGTGGCGATGGGAGATGGATGGAACACAAGGGCTATGAATCGAGAGAGGAGAAAGCTGAAGGGCAACGATGGTTGTAGAAGGTGGTGATCTTTGAGGTGAGTATGGCCAGCAAAACACAACTTCTGTGAGAGGGGGTTTGAGTAGTAGGGCTCTATGTTGTGATAGAGATAAATGTCAGTGGACGACGATGAGTGTAGAGAGCCAGGCCAATGGAACAGCGGGCATTGTGCTAGGAATGTGGGTGGAGCTCTGTGGAAATAGGCGGTGTAAGAGGCTATGTGCAGATGCCAAGCATGCAAACTGAGAGCAATAATTAACCGAGATGCATAAGGTGAACAGTCTAGCAAACATGCAGTTGATGATTGAAGGGTGGAGTACGAGAATATAGGATAAAATTTCACATTCAAATTTACAATCCACCCATGTAATATGTATTCTTTGCTGAGTAAATTCATTATGATATGTAGACAATGGGTTTCATAACATATTAGACATATCAGAAGATATCAGAACCAGTAGAGCACACATAAATATTAATAGAGAGAGATAGAGATAGAAGAGGGGAGAGATATATCAAAAGATATCATATACGTAAAGAAAGGCAGCAGGGAAAAAGGAAAATATGGGAACTTTTATGCCAAAGACTCATTTGTAGCAGATTTAATGAAAAGGTCACCAAAATTAACTTTGTTCGTATTTTACAAGGAAGAATCCATTAGTTGAAGAATGTTCCAAAACATTTTTTCCAAAATTTTAATAGTTATTATGATGACTTACGAGACAACAACAAAATTGTTGTATGAAAATTGTCGATCTTAATTGTATTTATTACATCATCAGATTTTATATTTGTAAAATAAATATTTTTGGCTAAAAAAGATTATTTTTCATAATTGTAAATAGTAATAATGGCGTATTCGTTGTCAAAAATGCAATATAATATAGGGTTTTTATCACTTGTGCCCCTCTGAGATATCGTAATTTCAGTTATGCGCCTATCTTTTTGGTAATATCAGTTGTGCCCCTCACTTCTTACTAATTTATCACTTGTGCCCCTCGGGTTAGTGACCGTCCATCCACAGTGCAAACGAACGTTAACTTTGAGGACATAAGCGGAATTAGTTTTAAAAAAAGGGTTCAATGGTCATTTTACACCCTCTTCCTCATCCTCTTCTTCTTCCTCCGCTTCCCCCATCCTCTTCCTCCTCCTCCAACCTCCTCCTCCTCCCTCTCCGCCAGGAACTCCTCCCCAACCCACGGCCTACCCTCTTCCTCCGCCCCAGCCTGCTCCCTCCTCCGCCCCAGCCTCCCTCCTCCCCCTCCATCGCGGGCACCACCCCTCTCGTCGGCATCTTCGCCGAATTGGACAGTGACTCTAAATTCTCAGGTACGCTGCACCTATCGAAAAATGGTAATGCTTTCAAAGATGTGATATGCATCATGCATTCAATTGAGATTCTTCACAGGTCAGTCTCTTTCTCATCAGATATTCACGATGCGGCATTACTCGAAATCAAGTACGCAGCGTTAACCACCGTTTTCACCATTGATTCGTGACATTGATTAGCTGACAGAAGCACGTTGATTGTGTTACAGGGGATCAAAGTCCAATTGAGTTCATTTTCGATCACGCTGTGCTGCCCTCATCTTGGACCTCCCCCTTGAGGTCAAGGAGCTCGAACACGACGCTCTCGTCCCGGCTTGGATCTGCAAACACCTCCTGCGGCGATGCATGCATCAGAAACACGTGTTGAAAATGAAACAGACGTAAATTTCGCAACAATCCGAACCAGGTGATCGAGGACATCCCGGATGCTGCTCACGTCCTGCAAATTTGGGGGCAGGGGGAGGTCGGAGTAGAGGGAGGTTGGGGCAGAGGGAGGTTGGGCCGGAGCTCGGAGCGGGGGGCAGGGGGAGGTCGGGGCGGAGGGAGGTCAGGGTGGAGGGAGGTTGGGGCGGAGCTCGGAACGGGGGCGGGGGGAGGTCGGGGCGGAGGGAGGTTAGGGCAGAGCTTGGGGCAGGGGGGGCGGGGGAGGTCGGGGCAGAGGGACGCTGGGGATGAGCTTGGGGCAGGGGGCCGGGGGCCGGGGGAGGAGTTCGGGGCGGAGAGGGAGGAGGAGGAGGTTGGAGGAGGAAGAAGAGGATGGGGGAAGAGGAGGAAGAAGAGGAGTATGGGCAATAATACCCCTATTAACTGCACCAAGGTTTGAAAAAACCATGGTTAAGTCAACTCATTGACGGTCAATCTGACGGAAGGGCACAAGTGATAACGGAGAAAGAAGTGAGGGGCACAACTGATATTACCAAAAAGATAGGGGCATAACTGAATATGCGATATCTTGGAGGGGCACAAGTGATAAAAACCCTATAATATAATGGTGATTATTCTCTTTGCTAACTCGTTCATGAAATTTCTATCAATCCTAGCTAATTTGGCAATGATAAAAATAAAATATTTATGAATTTGTTCCTTTTAAGGAGTGTAGTGGTTATTTCCTTAATTAGATACCATTAACCTCTACAAACCTGGGTTGATTTATAATAATTTTCATATACAATGGTTCTTAAATTTAAATAATTTTAGTTGGAATTTGGCCTCACAATTATTGATTATTTTTTATTCTTTAGTAGCTAGAAATATGATTCTAATTGTGTTTCGTATAAAAGCAAGTGCTCGAATAGATCGATGTTGGCTTCTTCGTTTCAATGTTCGCAGCTCCGACCACCTAGCATCATCATGAGTCTAGTTTCATCTCCAAACAAAATGAAACCCTACTGCAAACTTAAATTTGAATTATAAATTATTTAATACATTTTCTCATTACTTTATATGTGATCATCAGATGCAGAGACGTGTGATCTGAATGAGAAGTGTGGAGTTCATGCCCTTCTACCACTTCCTTTTCCTCATAATCAATGTCTTGTAGAGCTACAAGGAGAGTAGTGCTGCTATGTAACACCAAGTCAGAGCTCATACCTCGTTGCATTCTGACTCTTTCCCGGTGATGGAGAATGCTAACGTTCTGCTCTAGCGATCACACTCCCGTCTAATTGGCCCTTTGATATAACATGTTATTTGCAGGCCACCGGCTCAAGGATCTTAATCCCCTCCAGCCGAAGAGGCTACAAGGTGCAAACCTCTGCTATAGCACTTTGAATCTGTATGTTTTGGGTTTAACCTGATTGGACTTTTTTTTCTATAATTTAATTTTTTACATAAAAGACCAACAGTTTGGAAACTGGTACATGCTCAAATGAAAACTTGAAATGGCTCCATTTACACTTTGATATTAATACTTCATACAGGAAATAGATGCAATGATGGGTGATGCTAAGCATATAAAATACCCAAAATACCAACTACTAGATGTAACTATTGCCTATATGACAAAAGGCCGAAAGCACTTGCTTTGTCTCCATCTTATTTAAACCATGCATGGATGTTTGTTCATCTCAACAGGACCCTTAACTATGAAGAGTAGTCTAGAATTTTGCATGACATTAACTGTTGCTACATACTTTTCATACTCCCGGAGATGTACAATACAGTAAGTATAGTAAGTATTTTCTGATAGTTGTAGGTGTCGTAGATCTGCATGGCTCGAGGTCCTTTCTCTTACACACTTTTTTCCTCTCCTGGAGTGTAGTCAACAGGAAGGAAAAAAGGCAGTTGTGTTCAATCTGCATGGCTCGAGGTCCTTTCTCTTTCACTCGTCCTAGATATTAAGTTAAAAAGGAGGGATTTCTAACTTAGAGTTCTTGCATGGAATTATGTACTTGGGGGTAGCATATTATATATATGGCATAATAATCAAGGAAAGAGGCCCAATTTTTGTGATAACGTTCAATCATCTTTATATGAAGGAAAGAGGACCATATTTTGAAGGAAATATGCTCTATCATATGGAGAAGGCTTCTCTTCGAAGAGGGACAAAATATTAGTTATCTTCTACAATTTAGAGCGTACTCTAAAGATTGGTTGCTTATTTGTGCAATTTCTCTTTTTTTTTAAATTTATATGCTATGTAAGAATAAACTAAAATGAATGTATACCTTTTATATTTGTTTGTATACAAGAAAAACTAGTGCACTCATATTGTGTGTATTGTTATTGATTTGTACGGGTTTCTCATAGGCATAATATGTATCATTTCAATAAATGTTGCGGGTCCTCAAAGTTATGGTGACTGATCAATTTCGTCACCACAATTACTCTGCCTTTACGATTGTGGTGACTAAATAGTTGTCATAGTCAGCATAGCAACTACTTCATAGTCACCAAAGACTCTAGTGACCCAACTTTTGGAGATAGATTTGTGGTGATGAAATGGTTGTCCTAACAACCTTTTTCATCACTACAAGCCATCAATCTGTCATTACAATTTAGTTTAGACAAACCTATTTTGTTGTAATGCAAATTTTGATTTTATGAAGACATGTTTAAGAGTTAAAATCAATCCAATTTCTTTCGTTTTCTTTTCTTTATTTTCTGGACTTATATGCATAAGTGTTTTATAGGGACTAGCAAAGGTAAGTACATGGAGTGATGAATCTCCATTTCATCACATTTATTCTTTCATTTTGGCCTTCAAACCCTAGCTAAATGTATGTATATAGCTTTAATTTATATAAATCAGCATTAATTATTTATATTATAAATATTGTATAAATGCATTGATTTAATTCCAAAATAAAAGAATAATGGAAAATGAAGGAAAAGAATGAAGTCTCAAAGAGTCCGAGTGATCCTAAACCCCGAGACCTAGTCATCATGATGTCTTGGCCAGCAAAGAATAATGTAGGGGGAGATAAGTGTCAGAATTGTACATAAAACCCTTATTTTAATTCCTCAATAAGTCCATTTTAGGGATCATTTTTTTCATTATTATTTATACTTCAAACTAATAAACTTTATACATAAAAGTTGTAGATAGAGATACATAGAAAAATACAAAATTTATTTCATAGAAAAATAATGAAAATGCACCTTAAACACTCATAATAAAAATCTAAAATCCACATTTGACAAACATGCATCTTCTCCATATGAACTCAAAATTTACTAAAATCATCTTTAATTGTATATAACTTTTAATAAGTTAATGAACGTGCTTTCATTTTTCGAGTTAAGATACAAAAGTTAGGTTTTGGACCCTATTGTTTAATATACCTGAATAAAATCATTTTATTTATTTTTTATATTTCTCATACTTTTATATTTTCATGATTTTTTAAATATTTTTATAACATATGTACATAATTAAAATAAAAATAAAATCAATAAAAATACAATAAAGTAAATAAGTGTACAAAAATATATAGTCGAATTATATATACATATACCTATATAATAAATATACATATTTATTTTATTATAAACCATTTCAAAAAATACAATAAAAATATATTTATTTGTATTTAATTAAGTTATAAATATATAAAATATTTAGATAAAATAACAAAATATATAATGGAAAAAAATAAAATACGTACTATATAGGTAAATATACCTATATTTATACTTTTAAAAAGTAACCTCTAATAAATTAACTTGCTAAAATAAATAAAAATAATATAAATACTACATAAAATAATAAATATTTTTCATGTTTCAACAAAAAAATAAAATCATTTATTATTTTGTTTTTATTTTATAAAGAATTTCCAACCTCCTTTGTTCTTTCTATCATATGTGGACCAATCAGGGATGAGTCTGAGTTTATCCCAGTCAACTCCTTACCCTCCTTGGTTCTGCGGCTATCAGAGCCTCTAACATTGATTTCTCCCTTCGATTTCACATGAATCTTTCTCCCATTTGTGATGATCCCTTCTGTGAATCTATTCCATGTTCAAACATCTTTCACACGGATGTGATTCCTCATCCCAGTGAGACTCGATGTGTGAGCTATCGGTGGTCAAAGGTCGCCGTGTATATAACATCCTCTCTACCTCCCTTCCTAGTTTGATGTCTCATTCACCATCCAAACCCTAACCGTAGATCGGATCGAATCTCCTGGTGATTGCAAAAGGCTCTCCAGTGGTTCATCGAAAAAGGAAGGGTGTGATTCAAGTCAGATCCAGCTTTGTTGGCCATCTCCACCGTGAGCTCCGCTCCTAGCTACTCCAGACAGGTGAGCTCTATTTCTTTGCGTTTTTCTATTCCTAGGATTAACAATAGAGTAGTACAGATTTTATTTCAGTTGATTTCACTTTTTTATTTTGTTTTATCAAACTAAAAAATTTGAAGTTCGCACGAGCTCAACTCCGACGATCTTCTTCCTTATGTCCTGAACATTCTACGACTCATATGACATCCTCGTATCGTAGCCCTTCGATTTCTCCACATTCCAAACCAAATATCCACATTTGAATCCTTCTGGATCGAAGAATCGAAGTCTTCCTCCACCGCATTCGTTGGACTTCATCGCCCCACTCCATCTCGATTCGATCTTCACTAAATAAAAGCCAGGAGCCTTATCCTTTGTCTCATTGTGCTTTTGCGCTCCTTTGTAGGTCCTGAAGACCCCTTCTGTGGTATATCGACATCAATATTAGGCCTCCGTGTTACATAGAATTCTAGGGCTCGATCAATGAACCCTGGACCCATTTGAGGAATCTAACAGCAATGGAATGCTTCCAGGAAGTGATTGAGAATATTTGTAGCAGTAGAGGATCTTGGAGGAGGAAGAACCAAAGGATCAAAAGTCGGGGGTGATGTAATTTGTCCATGCTCTCCGCGTAAAGAAGTTGCGTTTTATCAACCTACAGCTCCAGTTTTGATGATGGTCGTCTGATCATAAGAAACCGTGGCCGTCAGATGCCTCCACGGATCTGATCTGATTTATCGATCATCGAACCGACATTGTGTGACCATGAGGTGCCATGTGCTTTAGTGAGATCATTTGTGCCGTTGGATCGACCACGTGGGGTAATTTTGCTATATACCCCTGCTCTTTTTGTAGTTTATTTTTAGTATACAAATATTTATCTATAGTTCTTTTATTTTTGTAAAATTCATAAAAGGACCCCTAAGCTTTCCTTATTTGCACTTTGGTCTCTCGCCACGTCACCTCACATGCATGTGCGCATGGGGGGTGTGCACTTTGTAGGGGGACCCTTCGCCTTTTTGGTAATTCAATTTAGTCTTATAATTTTAAATTCCTGTATTAAAATTTTTTGGTTAAATTACAGTTTGGACCTCGTACTTTTTGAATATTGCATTTACACCCCTGTCATCGTTATTTATTGGATATGTTTGGGCATCTTTCATTTTTGGTTCTATAGTTTATTGAGTGGTTTAGAAGAACATAGAAAAACTATCTTATATTTGCAGATTAACCCAGACAGTTTTGTATTTTCTCTTTGTTGATTTTATTTTCACTAAAAATAGCTAGGTCGTTCTAAAATTTTGTAGAAAACCATAGTAAATACCTAATAACTATATCTATAACATATTACTTTATTTACGAATCTAATATATATTTTCTATTTATTAAAAAAATAGAGCATTTTGTCACTATCTATCTTTAAAAATAAATAAGAATGATAAAAATAGTTTCAAAAGTTCCAAAACAATATATATGAAGTATTATTGTATTTTGTAATTGCTAAACAAAAATCCCAAAAAATATCAAAAGAAAATAACTAAAAATTAAAAATCTCCAAAACTTATAAAAATTATAAAAAATCTACAAAAATATAGGTTTCTATTTTAAAATTTTGTTAATTATGTCTATTATATATTAAAAATAGTTTTAAAAAAATCAGGACTTTAACCTATGTTTAGACCAATTTTTTTTCATATTACTATAAGTCACCATTTTAACATTTTTATCCATTTAAATATCCATAAAAATTAACAAAAATTATAAGAAAATAACAAAAATAGAGGGAAATGTAAAAAAGATAAAAAAATATTTGTTGAATTTTGGGTATTTATAGATATATTTATAAATATAAAAACCATATACTATTTATATAATTATAATTACTAATAATACTATTATTATTAAAAATACTAAAATATATTTTATACCTTAAAAAAGGATGGTACCCTAGGGTATTTTCCAGATTTTGACTTTATTATATATATTATCTATATTATCGATATTATAGCTTTATATTCTAATACTTATCTTATATCTTATTAAAAAGAAAAAAACTAAAAATTATGAAATAAAAAATAAAAAAAGGAAATAAAAAAATTTAAACTTGAAAACATATAAAAATTATGAAAACAAAAATTCAAAAAAATAAATAAATAGAACCCCACTAATAATAAAATATCATAATAAGAAAACACCAAAATAATTATTATTTTCTTTTGCCAATTTTTGTTGTCTATTCGCCTTATCTCTATGTTCGACCTTTACATACTTGTACTATACACACATTTTGTAGAGTTATAATAATTTTAACTCCATATTTATTGTCATTATTATATCTATTTGTGGGTTAATGGTTGATTAACATTCATGTTCCACTCATTCATGTTCCATGAGTGGTCGCTTCAGCAACAATTTAGGTCTCGCCTTGTGTAGAACACATTAGGCCCTCACAAAACACGAGTCACCAGGATTTAAAGACGGAATGAAAGAGTAAAGGTGATGGAATGGAGATTCATAAATAACAGACCTAGGTCTGTTAACACGGAAAACTGGCTTTGACAACTTGTTGGGTTCAGACCCAATTGGACATGTTGGCAACCGCCCAAAATACTTAAGTTCAAGTTGTCAAGTACTAATCCCACCACTTATTACCACTTTCACATTTCACGAGTTTTAGATGTGAGACTATATTTTGAGATTGGGTGTTAAAACCTCACCCACTTATATTTGCAATGTCCTCATTGCGACATGTCCCATCACTTATTCCCAATAACAGTGGGCGGATGCATGCTCCGGATAGCCTTTTCCTCCTACCTTTTTCTAAGAGTGGGTCCACCTCTTAGGTAGCCATTTCCACTATCTGAGAGAGAGAGAGAGAGAAAGAAAGAAAGAAAGATCGACTCTCATACCATTTGTAACATCCCAAGCTTACTCGCCAGTCCATTATTGAGGAAAGCTGGCCCTGACAACTTGTTGGGCTCGGACCCGATTGTACCAGTTGGAAACTGCTTAAAATACTTAAGTCCAAGCTGTCAAATAGTATTCCCCACCACTTATAATCAACTCTCACATTTTGTGAGTTTTAAATGTGAGACTATATTTCAAGATTGTAGTGTTACAAAAGGACAATAGCTTTTGAATGAGTTGTAGAGGAATGCAGTTATACTATAGTTACTTATGACAATTGTAAGAGAATAAGATAAAAATAAGAGTAGAAAGAGGACTCAAAGCCCCTTCTCTCCATCGTCGCCCGCTGCTTTTCACCGTTAAGGGTGCATTAGTGAAGTCTTTCTCATTTTTATTTTCATTGTTTCCAACAATTTTATTTCCTTTCTATATGTCCATATAAGTTGGAGGTTATTTTGTTTTTGAATAAAGGTAAATTTTATCCTCTCAATTTTCATTGATCAAATATATATCTTTCTTATTACTACGTTGAGATGAAGTTAAATTGCAAATAGGTCCTTGTAAGTTTTCACGAAAGTTCACGTGCAGGCTTTTTATTAGTGAAATTATACCTTCCTTTCATAATTGATTGATTGCTTAACAATTTTATTCGATCGTGATTTACTGCATAAACTTATATTTGCAATTTTAATTCATTTAACAGGTGTAGTTTATTAGATTCCTTGAGGCTCAAATTTCTATAAACATCTAGATAAATACACTTTCTACTATAGAAAAATCATTCATTTATTTTTTTACCAATTAATAATTAACATCAATATATGTTTACCAAACTTGACATTTTACTAACATCGAGCTTGGTTGCATCCAACTCGATGGTGGTTCTTAAATGTTTCGCAATTATCTATATCTAATTGCAGAATTAGAGCTAGGAGTTGCTAATTTTCAGCATTTATTATAATGTTAACTTTGTCAATATCAATTACTTTTGAAATTCTATTTGATTAAGTCGACAATCAAACATCGAGATAGGTAAAACTATCATAACATGTAAGCATCAGTATAAATCATGGATTTTGATTAGAGGATTATTTCTTCATACTTATCATCATCTATATACTTCCATTTTAAAAAAATGGACTAACATCTTAGCTTTCAATAAATATCGGGTTTATCTTTGTTTTCAATAAATTTAAATGTTAACTTCTTTTTTTTGTGTAAACGAAATGCATGCTTTTTTCCTAATTTAATTACTTTATCAAGTCAATGTAGCTTATTAAGCCTTAGTTTCATATTTTTGGAGACTTTTTTGAGATCTTAAGACATATATTTGATATTATCTTTTTACTGTTTTATTCGAATGTTGCATGTATACTTTAATTCAAACCAGCAATGTAATAATTAGTTATGCTAAATATAATTGATGATTTGCTTTATATCTCGTAAATTAAAATATAAACATTATATAATAATACATATTCTATTACCTTGCCTCCAATGAAATTAATATAAAATTCTGAAAGTATAATAATTATATCTATATTTATCATACATGGTTTTAAAGATTTTTGATTGATAAAGGGCTAGTCCTTTATGTGCTCACTATAGCTTCTCTCTCTATGATCTTTTTGAGTTGTCCTTTTAACTAATGTTATTTATATTTCTTAGACTTCTAGATTTTTAATAGTATTGCTCTACTTGTCATCATTATACATATTTTAGATGCTCACTTTAATTTCTTGTTCATCGTCATAAACAAGATAAAATTCTCATAATTGAATAGAAACTATATTTCTACCCTTTCTTACCAAAAGATATAATGTTTATTCCCAAATGGAGCCAAATATATGGTTTTTACTTATACAATCAACAAACTATATAGGCACATGCACCATCCATATCTACCTTTAGAAACAGTTGTTAATTTCATGAGGTACAACCTCCAGATCCTCCGTACAAGTAACTAGGTCCTCTATCTGCCTCACCATCAGTGACATCTCCTAATCCATAACATGCTGGTTGATCCTGAGATTTCCATATAAGTAGTTTCGGTGCTATTATAAATGATCGATCTTGTTCGATGAATAGAATATCTTCAATTGCTGCACATTTTTCAGAGCCTGCTGTTGGACGATTGCCATTACCCATTTTAGGACTGGGAATGTTTCTAGGGCTAGTAGTAATACCGGCAGTATCTACTTTAGCACATGAAGTTGCCAAAGTCGAGAATAGTCCATCACGCCAATATCCAATAATCTTGAAATCATCATCAATCATCAACCACCAAACATGTGCTTTGGGGTCCTATCACAACATAACATTGATAAATTTTAGAAAGAAAATTATGTTAAGGAAATTCGACAAAATATAGGCTAATCTTTCAAGAAATGGAAGATTACAGGCCAATTATATTCTTAAATGGAAAAATATATTGTGAGTTGCATTGCAACATTTGAAGATAAGGCCCAAATACGCATTGTTTCAAAAATAACCATTAGGTACACATTTGCTAATGACACTATAAGAGGGAAGGAGATTTTGTTCTTTAGTAGATAACATAAATATTCTATATGCATGCAGTCATATTTAATGTACTCACGTAGACAATTTGATCTTAGATTTCCTTCTAAATTACAAATTAGCAGTAATATTATCTTTTCCATTAAAAGATTATGTTATCTTTTCCATTAAAAAAACCATTAATTTTTATTTTTTTATCGTTACAACAACTATTCATTTATTTTTCTTTACCTTCTTTTTTCCCATCTTCCCCTTCTTCCAACCGCATGGGCATCAAATTAACTAGGACCTTCCCTTCCAGTTCCTTCAATGCCTCGCCCCCAGTCCTTGTGGCATCATATTTAACAAAATGTAGGAACAAGAAAACAACTCCAAAATCTAAACCTTTTATTTGTTAAACAAAAAGCCCCTCAACAAAACCATATCCTCTTTTGCTTTTTCATCCTTCAAATAAACAAAAAAGAAAGAAAGGCATATCGAAATAATCACGTGAAACAATTGAAATGCAACGACCACGACCATGTCATCTTCCTCTTCTTATCTACAATCAAAGGTCCATGTCCCCATCTACCACTCCCTCATTCACCAGCTCCTCGTATGTCTTACAACATGTTTTCTTACTTATTGGACTACTACAATTATGATTGCTTCTAAATACTATCTGGACTTACAATCCCCAAGTGTTCTTCACCTTCTCCTAGTGACACATTGATGACTTCTAAAAGGGCCTTTCTCAGCTCAAAAAGTACGTCATTGGCATCACATATGTTTCCCTCCTCCTATAACTTTATAAATCGACATTCTGTGCTTTCATCCTCGCATGCCTACCATCTGTTCTTTGACATCACCACCATCGAGAGATAGATCATGACCATCAAGACCATTGTCCATCTCTAGTTACAACCTCTACATGCTCTTCATTGAGAACCCTTCTACAAATAAGATGAATCTTGCACATGCATTCATGTCCACGAAAGAGATGAGGTTGAAAAGGTCAGTGAGGAAGGCACCATGGATCTCAGTAGAGTGGTCGACAATGATAGGGGATTGGGTAAATTGATGATGTTGAGGGAAGAACGGTTGTGATGTTTCCAGTTATTACAACTTCCATGGGACGTTAAGAGGATGGGAAAAGGAAGGTGGACGGAGGAGATAGGAAAAAAAGTTGGTTAAGAAAAAAGAAATGCGAAGACGAAAAAAATTGCTTGCAGGTTTTTAAAGGAAAATATATCAAAAAGTTTCAAACCAAAATGCATTTAAAATAGAGCAAATTACACAAAATTCTTGGTACTATACACCCAATTTAAATGTCATACCTGAAGGTTCAAAAGTAATAGCGTCGTGCCTAATGTCATGTTTTAGTCACACTGTGATATTTTGCTGGCAGGAACATGTGATAGAAGTTAACTTTTTTGCGGAGCAGACAAAAATACCCTCAGTAAATCCTAAAACCTCAAACATGACGTCTAGAAGCTTCTACTCTCACCCGGCCTCCATTGTTAAGTTCTTTCATGCAACTCCACCACCACTCCCTATACACATGGAACCTCGTCATCAAGCTCCTCATTGAGAATCACCTCTTTGACACCATGTGAAACACTATCTCCTGTATTCTCTCTGAGAACTTCCTCTCCCTCACCATTTTCGCCTCCATCTTATCCTCCTACCTCATCGCTCTGATGCCCCAAGTATGCCCTCATTTCCTTCCTCTCCATTGACCACTACTCTATCCCTCGTATTTAAGCTACGATCTGAAAGACCTTGCACCTTCCAACTCATAGGAAACACTCGTTCATCCTTTTCCAAACTTTAGTTTATATTCATTAATTTCCTAATATTAGTTTTCAAGCCAACACAACCAGTTATTTCTAATCCATTCAATTCCCATTCCTTTTTGGTCTATCCATATTCTAAAAGACCCAATTATGTCTAACACCATTCAAACATAATTTTGATTGTGATTAGTAATCTTAAATGTAATGAAGTTCTAATTTTCCCATTATCAACTTAATATTTATAGATTTCTCATTTGATAAGTAAATTCTCATTTGATACGTAATCCCATAACGATTCAACAAATGGAGTCCAGTTTCACATTTTTCGGGAATCCATAGCCAACCTCTAGTATCTATGAACGCCATCGAGTATAGTTGCTTCAACAAGCATCACGAGTAGCATGAACTAGAGTAGAAATTTCATAATTCCGAATTTCATATGAAATCATTTGAGAAACCTTCCTTCAGATGTAGTAAGATCCTCTTGAAGTAGATATACCGATAGTTGATGAATCTCAGTGACCTTACATTTCGCGTACAATCAAGGAGATCAAACACTAATCACAGCGTGCAACATCCTCAATCAGCACATGCAAGTACCATCGCCGGATGAACCAAAGCCTAAGCTTCTACCTCAATGCCAATTGCAGCCGTGGAAGAATGCCATTGGCCCCATTCACCATTGTCAGCCCCGTTGTTAACAAGATCATTAAGGCATACATTAAATAGTAATTAACAGGATCAACATGAATCGTTAACAAAGGATCACCAATTAACAAACAGATAATCATGCTTTTCTGACTCATGATCCAATAATAGAATGCAAGCAAGAGTCGGTTAAAGCATTGATACATCATATCAGAGGAAATCCATCAAAGGAAAAAGAGCAAATCAAATGCAACAAACTATATAGTAAAGAGATTAGATCAGAGATCACCGAACTGTACATGTAATAGATATCTTTAAAGTGGATATTACCTCTACAATTGCAACGCGAAGGGTATTAACGCTCCGTTCTCAGGATACGACAGTATATAAACACTGTTTGCGCACACCAATGAGATTGTCGTTGAAAGTACCTCAGAGGACTACAATCGAGAGAAGAAAAGAGAGCCACAGTTGTGATGGAAGAACATAGAGCAAGGGCAAGAGATCTTTTCTTGTGTATGTAGAAAAAGATGTTTGAGGAAAGAAGTAAGAAGACCCATGACCTTTCTGATTCTTAAAATACCCCTCAATGAGTGACTTTTTGGACTATGAAATGATGGCTAAGTTCGAATTGTTAGGTCAAGTTGAATTCATGTACTTGTCTCAATTAATTTCTTATATTTATTTATTTGACATGCAAAATGAAACCCACAACAAAAGTATCAAGAACTGAGATCCGAATTTACTCTCCTGAGCACAAATGCAAATCGGAGTGGGAGATGGAGTTGAGCATATCATGTGTGTGTGTCTGTTCCTCCATTCCTCCTCTATTATATTGCTACAAGCGCTTGGGGGTATGATCTCATATATAAGTCTACTAAAATTTTAGAATGACTAGATGTGATACTAAATTTCACCCCAAACTCTCATTTTATCAAATTTGAGAATTCTCAACTTCCCTCCAATATCATTTGGTTTCTCAATTGAAGCTAAACTGATAATCCAATGTGATTGTATAGGTTTACCAAGTTAAAACCTAATTACTTTAAGTGTAAATACAATAATACCCCACGAATTCATCATTTAGAAAAACATATTCTGGGAGAGTTAAAAGACATCTTTCGGCTGCCCCAATTTTCTTTCACTAAAGGTACCTTCTGGTTTGAACATCTACCCGCATTTTCTATTTTCACCTTAATAGGAATAAAGTGACTTACGTCTTGAACTTCAGACCTTATTGCTAAAGTATATGGTAGAAACAAAAACTGTTGTTCGTGGTACAATCTTCAGGGGTGGTGCTCTTAAAAGTCATTCTCTCTTATACTGTTTCTTGAATGTATTCAGGAAAGACTCTCTTCCTTTAATTGTGGCCCATAATAATACTCACAGGGGTCACATTCTCCACGGATGTACTTCTAACATCCTACCTAAAGGCTTGAATCCATTCAGAGCATATGCTCTTCCTAAACTTGCAGCTTAAATTGCACTCAGGTTCCTAGGGATAAGACACTCATACATAAGCCTTAAAATAAGAAAGCCAACCAATTCTCCAGAAACCTTGTTATTACCACAGTGAACCTACTTTTTGTGATCTCTCCTCAGATAGGTTGGGTTGCTAATGCAGAGGAACACCCAGTGGATCTCAGTCCCCTTCCAAGCCTAGAGTTCAGAATTAAAGATTCATCAAGTCCCTTAGTAAATGGATCTACCATGTTGTTTTTGCATCGAACAAAATCAGTAGCCTAACAAACCTCAAGACACCAAATCCCTTAACATCTTAAGTTTGATTTGAATGTGTCTCCTTGTCTTTTGATTGAACTTTCAACTGTTGATCTTAGCAAGTGTGGTCTTGTTGTCACAATGTACCGAGATTGTCGGAACTAATTGATCTACCATGGGAATTTCTAAAAGAAGTTCCCTTAGTCATTCAAACTCAAATCCAGTGGTGTCCAAAGCACACAACTCAGCCTCAAAGATAGACCAAGCTAGAATGACATTCTTAACAGACCTCCAGGAGATTACATCACCTCCAACAATAAAGACATACCTAGTAACACCATTACTCCCATACTCCTCTATTTTCCCTATCTAGCTTGCATCAATATATCCTTCTAGTACATATGGATGTCTCTCATAATGCAGACCAATTGTCCACTCTCTAATTGTGCCTCAACCATTTCGCTGCTTTGATTGCGCAAAAAACCCAAGGTAAGTTTCTTTTCATATACTTCCACTTCATTTATTTCAATTCATTACCTTATTTAGATGTAATTCCAATTCATAGCCAATCCAAAGCAATTTTGTTCTTCCCAATTTTAATTTATTCCATTTTAGTTCATTAGTGGTAACATTTAAGTTTTATTTTATTTTTTTATCCATACCATTAATGATTGTTTTTCTTTGAATCTAGTTAAGATTGGTCCTTTAAGTATAGATATTAGATTTCAACATGGAAATCCATCACGACCCATACCAATAGAATCAACCAATGTCTGCCTTAAAAATGTAGCAGCTGGTCATTAAATTCAACCTTCATCAATAGTAGAAGTCCTCATTTACCATGGACATCAAGATTGACGTAGAGCAACACCACCTAGAGATCTGATACCTCCAATTCCCATGTACCTTCGTAGAATAGCAAGAAGATTTTTAGCAATTTCCCATGCACCTTGGAATGGACACACTTGTTAGATTCATGAACCTTAAAGTCACATGACAAAATAGTTTTATCAAATTTTTCATGTCACTACGTCGGAATTTGTTTCAATCAGTAAAGGGATTTAACTAGCTTGGGAACATTTCTCTCATTACCAAGAGTCATAAGCCCATCAGGTTGATCCATATAGATATCCTTCTCAAGATATCCATAGAAGAAGGTGGTCTTCACTTCCATCTGGTGTATAGAGAGATCATATACAGATGTCAATGCTATAAGCATCTGGATTATGGTCAACCTAGTCACATGGGATTAGGTATCTAAATAATCGATACCTTCCTTTTACCCACATTCCTTAGCAACGAATCTGACTTTATATTTTTCAATAGAGTCGTCAGGTTTGAGCTCTCTCTTAAACACCCGCTTGCACCGAATGGTATAGCAGCCTTTAGTAAATCAACAAGTTCCCAATTTCCACTAACCATAATGGAATCCATCTCGGATTTGATAATTTCCTTCCATTGTTTTACTTTAGATGAAGCCATGTCTTCCTTTCTTCCTTACAACTTGGTGTATCACCCTTGATCATATGGATAAGAAAGTCACTACACATATCCTCGACAATGCGTGATCGTTTACTCTACCTTGGCTCAATTTCTTCTAAAAGGTCATTAGGTTCTTTATGAGTCTCAACCCACAAATTCATTAATTTCCACTTGATCTGGAATAGATAGGGACGTGGAGGCACCATCAAGGGTCAGATTATGAGGAATCCCAATCTTCATAGGGAAAACATCCTCAAAGAAGGTAGCATTACATATTCAACAATGGTGTTGACATCTATGCCCGATATCTAAGACTGAATTATCAAGAATCTATACGCATAGCTATTTTCTAAGTAACCTAAGAAGACTGCATCAGCAGTTTTTGGACCTAGCTTCTTTCTCTTATATTCTGGGACTAGCACCTTAGCATGACAACCCTACACTTTGAGATACGTTAAACTTGATTTCCTGATTCTCTAAAATTCAAAGGGACATTTTTCTATATTCCTTGAAGGCGTCCTATTTAGAATATGGCAAGCCATATTAAGGTCTCTCACCACATATAGGTTGGAAGTCCAGAATTATGTAGGAGAGCATTAATCATGTCAGTTAAGTTCTTATTTTTTCGTTCTTCATCCCATTTGATTGTGGTGGATATGGAGTACTAACTTCATGAACTATGCCAAATGTTTTGCATGATTCATCAAACAAGCTAGATTTACATTCACCTCCTCTATATGACCTAAGGCGTATAAGCACTTCTACCATTTCTCAACCTCATTACTAAAAATAAGTAATTTCTCTAAGGCATCGTCCTTGATTTTCAGTAGATACACATAACAGTATCTAATGCCATAATCTATAAAGGTGATAAAGTATTTATTATTGTCGCTGGTCAACACGCCATTAAACTCACATATTTCCATGTACACTAAATCCAAGATTCTCACTATTTTTTAAAGACAGATTAAAAAGACTTCCTAGGTGTCTTAGCTTGCACACGAGTTTCACATTTTTGAGTTTTATCAATAATGCGTTTAGGGATCGACTCTAAATTCATCATCCTTTTAATTGAAATCAAGTTTACATGTCCCAATCTATCATGCCACAACAATATTCTAAATTAACAACATGTGACACAAAATTAGAATGTTCAGTACTTAAAATAATCAAATAATCAACGTTTATTGAATCACATCTAATTCTAAATAACAACTCAAGATCTTCTAAATAGCATTTTCCATAAAAATGCCATGTCTTAGAATTAAAACTTTATTACATTTAAAGTTCAATTCATAGTCACTTCTATCTAAGACGAAGCCAGATAAAACATTATTCTCCAAGTCAGGGACATGCAACACCATGTGTAAAGTGTAGACATGTCCGCAGGAGAACCTCAAGTTCCTGACTTTAACACCCTGACCGTAGAATAATTCCTCATCTTCATAAACCCACCACTTCAGGTCTGATAAAAGAAAATAATGTTATGTTAGAAGAGAATGCACATTGGCTCCCATATCCACAAGCCACACATTGTGATCATGGATATTGTGTAGTTTAGGTTTTACAAAGACATACCCCACACTAGTCCCAAGTTTTGCAGTGATCATATTCACTTCAGGACTCCCATATGTAGTTTTTAGTTGATCATTAAAGGACAGAAAATCCTTCTTTCAATGGCCAACGTGATTACTGTACCAATATGTTTTATTCTTGCCTTTTTTGATCTTGCCTTTTGGTTTCATTTTATTGTTTTTGCTACCCTTTCCTTTTTCTTTTTTCCTTTCGAGGTCATGAAACTTACCTTAGCATGAACATCAACAAGAACCACATGCTTTTGTTTCATGTGTTCCTCGTCGTGGTGACATCTGATGAACCTTACCAGGTCTGATGTTCTAAAAAGAAAGAACGGTCATCACTGTGTCGACCAAACATGATTCACAGAAAAAGAATTTGTAGTTTTTATTTATACTCCTAAACTAATGTGTATAGTGATAAATATGGGAGTGTCGAACTCAAGGAGGCAAACTATAGAAACTAATGTAATAGGAGATGAATCTGCATTTCATCACCTTCATTCTTTCATTTTGTCCTTAAATCCCTAGCTAAATGCATGTATATATCATTAATTAGTGAAAATAAACACTCTATAAATTACAAAATATACAATACAAAAAACTTTATTTTAATTTCAAAATAAAAGAATAAAGCAAAAAAAGAAAAGGATGAAATGTCAAAGATAGTGAGTGATCCCAGACCCCAAGATCTAGTCATCATGATGACTTGGTCGACAATGAATAAAGTAGGGGGAGATAGGTCAAAGAAGTTGTACATAAAACCGTACAAAACCCTAAATTATTTTTCCAAAAATAGCACGTTGAGACCTATTTTATTTTCTGATTTTATACCTCAAATAATAAAATCCTAAACATGAATATTGTACATAAAAATACAAAGAAAAATACAAAATTTATCAAATTAAAAAAATAATGCATAGTGTACGCGTACATAAAAAATAGAAGGCCAAAAAGAAAACTTTGCAGAACAATTTCTTCTCCATATTGTATCAAAATCGAGCAAACTCTACTTTATTGTTTATAAATTTAAATAGGCTATTTAATGATTGTGGTTTCATTCAATTTGGAGTTAAGATGAAAACGTTAGGTTTTGGGCCTCATTGTGCAGTATACATGTATATCATATCCAATATATTTTTTTATATTTTCAAATTCTTTCATTTTTATAATTTTATAAATATTATTTGAAACACAGGTCCATAATTAAAATAAAATAAAACCATTAAAATAAAATAAAAATAAATCATACACTTCAATACATAGAAGAAATATTCTATAATATACATATAAAGAATATGAACATAATTAATTAAGTATTTACACAAATTCAGGAAAAATAAAATAAAATAACCAATATATGAATTTAAATAGATTTAAAATATATAAAATAACCGTATATACTAATAAAATACAAAATATAATTAAAATATGTAAAATACCGGTAAATTTACCTATATATACACGTGAATATTAACATGATATAAATAGTTGTGAAAAAATAAATAAAATTATGCATTAAATACTACATAAATTTATAAACATTTTTTTATTTTATAGCCAAAAATTAATTAATTAATTCTACATTTCTAAATAAATTTAAACGTTATTTCGATTTCTCTTTTTCCTAGTTGGTCCACGTGGACCAAGCAAGGGTCTTCAAATAATTACCGGGGGCAACTTTACTGACCCGCCCAACCGACTTGTTCACCTTCTCCTTCAAGCTCCGTCCATCCTGCAACCTCCATATCCGTCCTCTATGCCAGTCCATTTTCTTTCACCTACCACCAAACACCAGCATACAATCGTGCCTCGTAACTCGTCGATTACCAACATACAAAAAAACTCATACCTTCTTCATTTTTGGTTTTGATCCCTCTTTTGAAGATTTTAGCCCCTCAGATCTAGCGTTTGATGCTCTTGGTTGGTGACAGAAGCTAAGGGTGGCCATCTGCAATGACGAGGAGCGATAAAGGACCAAAATCCAATCACCACCACCAAGCTCACTGGAGGTTCTGCCTCTTCGGTCCTTTATCGAATTGAGGCCATCTTTTCATGCTTCCTAGGTAATACTTAGTTTGTGGTTTCACATCTCCACATTTCAATTTTTCTTTTAATCAATAGGTTTAGGCTTAATAAAAAAACCATAAATTGCCCTAGAGCTTGAGCCCCAGGCTAAATTCATCGTCTATTGTCAGCGAGTCGACTCGCATTCCACACCACATCATTCCCCATGCCTTCATCATTTCCCCTACCTTATACAACCCCGATGCATCATGGATCTAGGAATCGAGGTTCCAACCACTACCGTTCGTCGGAGACCCATCTCCACTCCATTCCACGCTGTTTTCAGCTTCACCACTAGGTCGTGGCAACTTACCATGAGTTGTGGAAACTTTTGATGCAGGTTTGTGTCTCCAAGGAGCTATCTGGAACCACATTGGATGCCTGGAGCAGCTCTAGGTCATCAGGAGCCTTCCAAGCTCCCTGAGCTCCCTCGACATCACCGGAGCCGACCAACACATGTGGAGGAGTGCCATCGAGTTGTTGATCCTATCAAAGAAAAGATCCACCACCAGAGGATGGAGTAGTCGACGATCGAAGAAAAGGAGGCACATAGTTCTTCGTGTTCTTCCAACCATCGCAGACATCACCAGATCAATAAAAGAAGCCCAAATCTAATCTGGGTTGTCCAAGGCAAAGTGAATCGATATACCTTCGTGTCATTGGATTGAGCTTAAGTGGATATGTGTGGCGCAATGTGCATCGTCCATCTCCGTGGGGTAATTTACAGAGCCACCTCCACCCTTTTGTATTTCATAAATAATATTGTAAATATTTTATTAAGCTCAAAATTTTGTGAAAAATTACAACAAATCCTCCAATCATTTTGTAATTTGCAAATAAGTCTAGTACTAGCTCAGCTCACGTGGTCACCCACCTGAGTTGGGTAAATTGCTTGTATACCCCTCTGACTTTGTATATTTCATTTTAGTATTAATAAAGTACAATTCAAAAGTTTTGGTTTCTTGCATATGCCTCCTCGCATTTAATATTTATTGCATAAATACCCCTGCTAGTTTAATTATTTTTTATTTTTGCATTTCTATTTTCTAAAAATACTTTCTGAGCTCCAAAATTCTTGCAAAAATAAATTAAAACGCCGAATGGCATGCTTGTCCATGCCACATATTTTATTTAGCGTTTCATCCACATTTTATATTTATAAAAAATTAAAAGACCACATTTTCTTCTTTGTTTACCATAGAAATATTAAAAAATAGTATAAAACATAGTTTAAATTTTCCAAAAAAAATACCTACTTTTTATTACCCTATTCATCACTACAAACCAAAAATCATAATAAATATCAAAAAGAAAATCCTAAAAATCGCAAACCTTTGCTAAACCTAAAAAATTACAAAATATTTTAAAAACCATAAAAAATTTAGATTTCTATATTATTTTTTTGTATATACTATTTGCTACATATTAAAATTAGTTTTAAGAAATTTTGGATCTATTTAATATTTTAAACTCTCAAAACAATTCAGCCTATTTAAAAAGTCCCTGATTTATGATATTTTGCATTTTAATCTTAAATAAAAATTAGTAAAAATGCACCAACAAATCACAAAAAATATAAGAATATTTGGAAAATAAAAAAATATTTTATTTTGTAATTTTGATTACATATATGTATTTATAAATTGAATAACCTATATTGTATTATATGCAAATATATAGTTATATATAGCTAATATTATTATTAATCATTATAAATACCATGATATGATTTTAAACCCTCTGAAATATATAAAGGGCTATTCTTATATGTATTTTTTTATTTTTTATACATTTATTAATTATAATATATATACCACTTATATTATATATTAAATATACATATACTTACATATACCTATTATATATATTAAAAACGAGAAGAAATTAAAAATCAAATAAATATAAAAAGGAAATAAAAATTTAAAAATTTAAAAATAAAAAATATATGTATAATAGAAATTTATTTTTAAAAAAAAACCACAAAAATATGTGTGAATATTGTACAACTATATATATATACACATTATTTGTTAGAGATAAATAATAATACTTGCTATACAATTTGCTCGCTGTGTTCGATACTCTACTGTACTTGCACCTATACACATTTATAGTAGAGTTATAATAAATTTTAACTCACACACATTGATCACTTGATATTCCTATGGCTTGATTATTTATTAAAGAGACACTTGGTCGTGCAAAAAATTCCTAATCATGTAAATTAGCAGATCGGTGGAAAACCACCCTATCAAATGGCGTCGTTGCCGGGGAGCAATAGAGTGTAGCATTTAATGTGTATACTTTGTACGTTATTTTCTCTTTTATTTTTCTCTCTTTTATTGTTGATAATTATTTTATATGTTTCTGACATGTTTTTCTTTGTTGACTTTCTTGCGAGGGAATGCACAACAATGATTACTTCTTAGGAGGTGGACGCACCCGAGATGAGAGGAGATTGGCGCTTCTGCTTGTGTGCTAATTGGAAAGAGCATGAGAGAGACAAAGAGAGGAGAAGAACAGATCATCTTCAGGCATTTTTTTGTTTTATTCTATGAGAGAGAGTTTTTATTTTATTTTTTTAAATTATTTTTAATTGTAATAATTTTAGACATTCACACTTCACGAGGTCCATTGCTTGGGTGTCTGTTCACTTGGGGGCCTCGTCAATTTTACTCATGTTTTCCAGCTTTCTTTTATTTTGTTTTATGCATTTTGAGTTTTCTACTTTCTTTGTATTTATTTTGTGTGATTGAGCAACATCTTAGGATTGCTTGATCGATAGTCTAGGTCCACAACCCTAATTAATTGCATGCACCTTTTGATTCTTCCTTCAATCTAGACAAATAAAAATTATTGACTACCTGGATTTGGAACTGAGCGATGTGAGAGATTCTATATAGCGCTTGCAATACCCGTTTTGGCGGGAACCGAAGAATCTCCAAGGCCAGACTTTGGGTTATATTTTTGAGTAGTTAGCATTTGTTCTTCACGATAATAGAAACTATTGTTCTGGGGTGCCTTCATCGTCTTGCATTTGCATATAATGTAGGTTTTAATTCCATTTAGCATCATGCACAAAGAGATCTAGAGGCAATGTGAGCATCTCTACCTAAGGATTCATCATTTATTTCACGCTTGCATTGCTTTTCCGATCTCATCCTCTAATTTTGACAACCTTAGGATACTAAAGGAATTGGAACCTCATTGGGATTTGTGCATTTAAGAATACCAAAAAAAGTGATAATCATAAAAATTGAGACTGCTAGCTCTACTTGACCTGAAAATTAAACGTAAAGGACAAATCATTATTTTTGGGAGAGTAACCCTCTCATCGTTCACTAGTACGATCCAGACCGAGAGAGGTCCATACACATAAGGAACAGAGCCCCCAACCCTGGACTCATGCCTTAAGCACTTAGGTTGACTATTAGGCCATGTTATTGATGGAAGTACTTGCCTTTAACTTTAGACGAAGTGGTCCCAGTGTTGTAGTAGGTGTGCAACGCCGACTAGGACATAACCACTCTAGGTGACTTTACCTGTGAGCTTGTAAATATTTGTTTTCTCTCCTAACTCTAAAATTGACAAGATGAAAGACCAAACTTTCATGGTCTTCACTATTTTGTGCAGGTGAATTGAGGGATTTTGTTTGTTTTTATTCGTGTTGATTGTGTGCATACTCAATCTTCTTCGTGCATTAGCGTCTTTTTCTTGCATAACTTGACTAGACCATTGCGATCTCCTGATCCCCATCTTTTATTCCAGAGATGGCAAGATGGAGTTATTTTTATCTGGACTTTGCGAATCCTTCTTCTCCAGTCGGTCCACCTCTATTTTATCAAGAGGTCTTTGCTCCTGACTTTTCTTTTTGTCCATATTCGCCACATCAACAGTTTCAGGCATCAGATTTTTATTATTACCCACCACAATCATGACATTGCCCACCATCTCACCCATCTGATACCTAGCTATCGGAGTCACCTCTCACGGACACCACTCTTGTGTACTTGACCCAGGTGATGGAGCAAATAAAGAAGGGGATAGATGGCATCACTAGCATAAATAAGAGCCATACTACCGCTTCACCTTATGCCGTCATGGATTCATGAGAGGATGCCCATGAGAGCTTGCAATTGACCAAAATACAAAAAAATGATAAAAAGATAAAAATACAAAAAATAATGAGAGATACCTAGTCGGGTCAGTTTGTGAGGAGAGGGTGCCCATGCCATATCTCTTGTCCACACATGCATATACCACAGTTCCCACCTCCTTTGCACCCAAAGATGACACTGTACATATTGCTTTTAGTCATCCTTGTGTAGATGATGATTCTATTCTCTTCCCTATTATGGAGGAGATAGAAAATTTTAAAATAATGTTTACCAACCCTGAAGTGAGGGACACTATTCAGGATATTTGTGATGCCCCACTTCAAAAGGCCATGGACCAATTATCTACGCCCTTACCCAAAAAGAGAAAGAGACGACATATATCTGAGTAACACAATCTTACCATGGCCACTGCCTACACCATCACACACCATCTTCTAAATGGGAAAGGGGATACTAGTACACCCTTCGTTATATGTATCATTTCTGACTACCATTGTGATCACAATCTTCTTGACATCGCTTCATCGATCAACATAATACCCTTCTCACTTGCATTGTCATACAATATGGGGCCTCTAATGAAAACCAGGATGATTTGTCAATTTGTTGTCAATAAAGAGGCCGAGGGGTATTCTGGAAAACATTGTCATTCATATCCAAGGCATGAGCTTCACTGTAAATTTTGTCGTTTTTCCCATGGAGATCTCCATCCCCATGGAACACACTCCAATCATACTAGGACAACCCTTTCTAGCCATTGCGAGGGCCGTTATTGATTATGGATCTGGAGAGATATGCTTCCATTCCCACAACAAGTGTGTTTTGATTGAAATGATCACTGCACCCACCACAAACCAGAGACCTACATCTGACGAGAGCATACATGTGCCAGTCGACCCCGAGGACTATGACCTAGCTGATGATATGAGATAGTTTTGCTTTGTCATGGACAATATTAATACTCGAGAATTCCTCTTCAGGGAGCAAAACTCAAAAAGCTTATACCTTTGAGTTCCCTCTTCCTGTGCATGGCGATGTGTTGATGAGATTTGCAACATTTACTCCATAGAGATTTTAGAGCGGTGGGCAGTTTTAGGAGAGATTTTCCAGGCCAAACCAGACCCCATTACTTCCACTGACGAGTTCATGCCTTTTCATTTTGAGACTTCTGAAGCCGAACCCGGCGGCACTTCTTTCATTGTAAATTACGTGTCTTTTCATTTTGAGATTGCTGAGGATCATTACTAGGTCGATCCTGATCAGATTGTATTAATTGATGACCCTGATATTGACTTGCACCTTGTTAGATCCATTCCCCATCGATCATGCAAGAAGGTACGCTTTCTACCTTCTTGATCATAGTACAACATCTTAAATATTCACTTTTGTTTCTTTCCTTCCGTCTACCGTTTCCCTCATCCATCTCAATCTGTGTATTTGTCTTGCTTATGATGTACTTTATCCTAAGTATAGGGAAGGTGGATGAGTCGAGTGTTATTTCTTCATTCTGTTTCATCACTACCATTGTTGCCTATACTTAGATATCTTTTACCCTAAGTATAGGGGGAGTGATGTGTACATTCCAGCAATGTATTTTTTTTATTTTTATCGATCCCATCACCTATCTCCTCTCTTGTTGTTATTCCTATCTATACTTAGGGATCTTTTACCCTAAGTATAAGGGGAGACATGCCGAGTTGTTGATATGTTCATTCCCACCCTCGAGACTCCATGCATGTTGTATACAATTTGCTATGCTTGGGATTAATTGATCAGTAATATAGGGGAGGGTCAACTTCTCATTCGTTCTTTTTTTGTCATTGTCGTATAGGATCTTCTATACTTAGAACGAGTTGTGTCTTCCTTTTTACCTCTGATCTCTGAGGACATAGTTCAAACTAAGTATAGGGGGTCGTATATACTTTGTATATACTTTATCCATAACTCGTACTTTCGTATTTTTCAATAATATGACTAAAAATTTAAAAACACATCATTTGTATATAGTGATTAATAAATCATGTTAAAAATATCTTTCAAAATGTTTAAAAAATGGTTGTAAAATAGTTTGAAAAATCTTTTGAAAACTATTTGGAAAATATTTTGTAAAATATTTTCAAATATTTGTAAAAATGTCTTGTTTGTAAAAAAAATTCTTTGATTGAATAAAATGATTTGAAAATCTATTTGAAAATGATTTCAAAAATGGTTGCAAAAATACTTTGAAAAATCTATAAATAGTATTTGAAAAATCCTTGGAGAATGATTTTCAAATTTTGTAAATGCTTGCAAGAATTATTTGTCAAAACTATTTTCAAAATAAAATTTTCAAAATGTTTGTAAAAATCTTTTCAATATATTTTTAGAACCTTTATACATAATGAAAGAGAATAAAATTATTTACAAAACCTGTAGATAAAAACCTGTAAAACAGCTAACAATCAACTTGTAAATTACCAGTGTATAATACACCCTAACGCTTATAAATAAAAATGCACTCCCATGTATATATGGTCACATAATTATATCACTAACCTTTAATAAAAAAATCCCTATTTTTTGCAAAATTTAAAAAACCATAGAAATTTGCAAAATGTTTTCGAAAAGTTACATAAAAATTTGCAAACCTTTTCAAAATTCCATGAAAAGTTCAAAATTAAAAATTGCTTCACAAAAATATTTTTCTGCATTGTACATAGCATTTGCATTTTTTAAATTGATAATGATAATTGAAATAGTCTGAATAAAATATGAAGATTGGAGGTTGATTGGACCTCAATCCACTTAATTACAGGAACCTTATAGGAATTGTAATTGAGGCACTTCCGGTCTGATAGACTAAATTCTTTGAGACCACAAGACTAGGTCCAATGTTGTCTTGTCTGCCTATGTAGAATATTTAAGAACATGCGCAAGACTCTTATCGACCGCGAACTAACTTGCACACTTCAACCTTACACCTTCCTCAACTCAGTTGAAGTGGTAGAGTGTTGGATTTCTCAGCATCAGACACAAGCGAATGGAAACTTACAAATTCACAATTCAGTGGCCCTTGTGCCCCAACTGGTCCAATAGCGACGAGGTCTAAGGATAGAATACCATGGGTTGCAATAATGCTTCAAAAGAAGGATAGTCTACTAGCTCAAGTGGAAAAAGTCATTATGTAAATGTTGTTGTGTATTAAAAAATTGTAAAATCAAAAACTCCAAAAATATAAAAAGGAAAAATCAAAGAAAAATCTATTCCCATGGGAGTATGTATATATGTATTCAATAAGCAAACTTGAGCTTCAAAGTATATGTGAGCCTACAGCCGGATGACTTGGCTACACTGGTCAAGCATCCTAGGATAGGTAGATATACTGGCTACCATTTATTCTCTTCTCCACCTCCTCTTCTTGAGCCAATTTCACTTGAACTTAGAAGGGAATACCCCACTTCTCGAGGAAAGAGTTGATGGATTGGGGAATCATGGTCACCATGTTGTAGAAGACGGACTTTTACCACTTTCGCTGAGAGTACCGACATATCACTAACACTGCACAAGATAGACTCATAGTCATAAAGGACTACGTATGACATCGACTTGTTCTGACCTGGCTCTTGAGGAGACTTGGGAAGAGTTTTGTGATTCTAAATGGTGGTTGTGTTTCAAGCCCGATTCCTAATAAGGTTTCGACCAAACTGAAAATCTGAAGGTTTGCCTAAGCTCGAACCTTTGATTTTGTAAATACAATTTTTAAAAGTTAAAATAAATCCAAGTTATTTCTTTTTCTTTTCTTTATTTTTATTTTCTGCACTTATAGGCATAAGTGTTTGCTAGGGACTAGAAAAGGCAAGTATAGGCAGTGATGAATCTTCATTTCATCACCTTTATTCTTTTATTTTGTTGTTAAATCCCTAACTAAATGCATACATATATATATATATTATTAATTTGTGAAAAAAACACTATATAAAATAAAAAATGTTGTACATAATATTATATTAATAATGTATTTAGTTGCAAAATAAAAGAATAAAGAAAAGAAAAGAAAAAGAATTAAGTGAAAAAGATACTAAGTGATCATAGACCCTGAGACCCAGTCACCAAGATGGCTTGGTCGACAAGGAATAAAATTCAGGGAGATAGGGCAGAGAAACTGTATAAAAAACTGCACAAAATCCTAATTTATTTTTCCCAAAAATCGTATTTTGGGACCTATTTTAATTTATTTTTTAAACCTCAAATAATAAAACCCTCAAAACTAATATTATACATAAAATACAAAGATAAATACACAATTAATTTCACAAAAAAAAATAATGCAGAGTGTGCCTAACTGTGTCAAAATTAGCCATACTCATATTTTTAGCAAATTAAATAAGCTATTTAATGAAGGTAGTTTCATTCAATTTGGTGTTAATATGCAGAAGTTAGGTTTTGGGCCGTCATTATGCACTATACATGTAGATTATATTCAATATATTTATTCTTTATATTTTTCAATTTCTTTCATTTTTATAATTTTGTAAATATTACTTGAAACATATGTCCATAATAAAAAACAAAATAAAACCATTAGAATAAATTAATATTAAATCATACACTTCAATACATAGAAGAAATATACTTTAATACACCTATAAAGAATATGTACATATACAATTAAATATACAAATAAATTTAGAAAAATAAAATATATCAAATTATGAAATTAAATAAATAAAAATATATAAAATTCATCTATGTACTAGTAAAATACAAAATAAAATTGAAATATGTAAAATACAGGTAAATTTACTTATATATACATGTGAATGTTAACAAGTTGTAAATAGTTGTGAAAAAATAAATGCAAATATGCCTTAAATACTACATAAATAAAAAATATAACCAAAAATTAGTTAATTCCTTTTATTTTTTTAAATGAATTTACAAGATATTTCTAATTATATTTTTACTAGTTAGTCCACGTGGATCAACCGAGGGTCTTCAAATGTTGACCAGCGGTCAACTGTATTGATCTGCCTAGCCAACTTTTTAGAAACTCACGAGCATGCTGACTTTGTCCCTTTTTTGACGACTCCTCCACGCTCACCTTCTCATGAATCTCATATTCAACATGCTAGCATTGGTCAATTAGGCTTCATTTCCCAAAATCCATATGCATTTAATCATCAATATAGCTTTAATAGCATTCATACATGTGTAAATAATGTTCACATTTCATCATGCATAACTGTATAAAATAAGGAACCAAAATCCATGTAAATTGACCTAAAAAGCAGCTAACTTCCCTATTTTTAATTATTTTTCCCTAACTCTGATTAATCTAAAACTTCTCCATTGTGTAGATATTACTAATAAGAATAAAAAAATAAAAAATTACTAACTCAAATATGTGACAAATAAACCCAAAATCAAATTTCACATCAGACGGACTAAAACGATCCTCAAACATTTTCTTATTTTGGTCTACTCGTCTTTAAAGTACTCAATTTTCAAATATCTTTCAAATAAGAGACCAATTTCATAAAATTCGGAGCTCATATGTGAGAGTTGGGTTTTGGGCCTCTTTTGCGCATTTTATCTTTTTGTGATTTTGACCTGAGTTTTATAGCAACCTTTGTGAGTTTGTACAAAATCTCTTATTTGGTACTACTATTTTATTTCCTTATTTTCTTATTTATTAAAAAATCAAAAAAATAGATTAATGTGTAATTAAGTGTCTTTAATTTTATCTTATTTTTTCTAATTTTTTCACTCTTTTAAAACCTAAAAAAATTACAAAACACCAAAAGTCAGTTTCCTATACACATGAAGAATCACCAAAAATACCACTTTATGCAGATGACCTCTTTTGCTCCTGATACCTTCATGAAAGTTGTATATCTCATCGAGATGAACAACTTTTATGAAGGATTTTTTATTCGAGGTCTCCTACTATTTATTTTCCATTTTTATTTTCCTTTTAAATTTTGAAGTTTTTTGGATGACACGTGTCACCCTGTCCATCTCTCTCCTGTCACCCCATGGTAACGTGCTTAGCACGTGACCCGCTTCTTGCTCCCCTCTCCCACCTACGGTCACGTGCCCCGCACGTGACCATCCCCTTCCCTCCAATCATTTCATCCTCTGTAATGCCCTACCTTTGCCCCTCCGTTGCTCACCACCGGCCTACGCCTCTTCCGCAACGGCCGGGACCCTCCTCCTCGACCATTCACCCTTCTCCCTTGTCATAACCGTCCTAATCCGCATAACATCTCGCCACCCTCCTCTTCTTATAAGTTCAACCTCCACCACCTCATCTTCTATCCACCACCTCCTAAGAAAAACCTCGAGCTTGAAGCTCCATTCCGGTGACAACGAGAGAGTAGAACTCCCTCGAGCGAAGATCGGGCTCCTGTAGGCGTGATCCAGCGAAGACTCATCGTCATTGCTGTAGCACCATCTCTAGTGGCTGCTTAGATCAGGTATCATAGTACCTTTCAGAGAAGACCAAGAAGGCTTGAGCTTCTCTTTCCACAAGCATGCCACCATCTTTCATTTCACCTTCTTCCTCCGCCCTCATGTCTTACACCATTGACCATCACTTTCGCGACCACCCAAATTGCTCCGTCCCACTCACAGCTCCTCCGTCCTGGAGCTTCACCAGCCATCGGATGCCATCGCTACCTCAGCCACTCCACTCGCTCCTTCTCCCTTGAATCACGATTTCCCTAAATCTCATCCCTCTCTGCTGCTCTGCTATCCTCCAACCCCCTCATCTCCGACCTCTCTAAGGTCGAAATCCTACTCTATTTCCTCACCGCTACTTAGAGCCCTGCCCCCTTCCTTCTTTGGTTTTTGTTAACCCTTGTAGGGCCACCATCGCCAACAACCCCCTCGCATCGTCGTTGATGCACCTCGACAAGAGCTCCAGTTGCTTCGTCATATGTGCACCTCCGCACTCGCTTCCACGAGCTCCAGCAGCTCCGCCTCATACGCACCCTCTATCGTCACCGCTCGATCGCCCATTGCCAGCATCCCAGCCATTACCTCGCCATCGACGTTGTTGGATCAGGAGATCCAATGACCTTCATGCAACCATGTCCCCCTTCCGAGCCTCAGCCCCTGCCTCAAGGTCGGGTCACCCAAGGCTGCACCCGAGGCTGCCACCGTGCCCGAGACTCCCAGAAGCATCTGTGTAGAGGCTCGGCGCCTGAGTCAGTCGTCCGCCCCTTGAACCTCCTACGTACATGCACCGCACATGTGTGGGGGCAAATTGCACCCCACTTCCTGTTATTCCAGAGATCTACAGAAGACCCCTTTGCTCCAGCAGGGCACATGCGAGGCACGTGCCCCTTGGTAAAATTGCACACATGCATCAGGATGTTTTAGTTATTATAGATAAGTCCCTCTAGCGACCACTTTGAGATAAGAACTTATCTTTTTATTGCATTTTAGTCCCTCCTACTTCATTTTATCCTATCTTCCTCGTATGAACTTTGTGTTCAGTGCACAATATTTTGTTTTAAAGCATGTTGAGTGCTCTATCATTTTATATGTTTTGTGAACTAATATGAAGACTTTTATTGATGATTATTCTTTAAGGATCTATTCTAATCATGAAGGCTTATTTTTGACAAATGTGCTATCAAGGAGATTATTGATTTATTTTGTAGGGGCTTCAAGGAAGAAAATTAAAGACTAAATTCCTTATTTAGTATTGTGATTGAAGATTCATCCAAGGGAATTCTCGATCTAATTTACAAGGTCTCAAGTATGAGGGATATTTCATCTAATTAATCCTCTTGTAGTGATTAATAATTTTATAGGGGCTCAACTGAGGAGAAAGAATAAATCCATTTCCCTGATTATTTTTACGAGGAATAAATTACAGGGTAAGCATGCTAGAATTCTTTAAGAATACATTATTGACATCCGAGCATGATAAATTGACGAGTATTGATCATCTAGCCTGCAGCTTGGATTCACACTCATATACATATATTTCTTGAAATAATATCTTTTGATATGTGATTTACTTTCGAAGATATTTATTATTATTGTGTGGAGTAAAAATCAAAATCTCAAATCCAGTGATTCATTCTCTCTATTCATTTTCTTTGCATCTCAATTCATTGCTTTGTATTTTCTCGACATAAAAATTAACATTGTGATTCATTAATTATTAAAATTAATTTAAAACCACACAACTAAAAATCACCATTCTCCATGTTCGACCTTGGTAAACTTGCCAAGTGTAAATTCTCCACAATATTAAAAATTTGTGGTTTTTGCTGAATCGAATTTTGTCTCCTACACTACAATTATTGCTTATTAAAGAGGTGATCTTCGTGTTCATCAGATGCCGTCGTTGCTGGGGAACGATGTATTTTTAGGGTTTTAGATTATTTTCTGTAATTAATCTTCATGAAATTAATTTCTGTGTCATTTTTCTCTCTCTTTCTTTTGCATTTTATTTTCTGTATTATATTTTACATATCTCTCTCTACCGATAATAACAGTATCTTCTCTCTTTGAAGATAGCTCGGAGTGATTTTTAGATATAATTCAAGGGTCTACAAAGAAGACTGATTTTTATTTTTTTGTAAGAGAGTTGGTTTATTTTCTGCATCATTCAAAGGATCCCTCTCTGAACCCTCTAATTTGTAACAATTTAGAATGGACTTCTCTGTGGTGTATCGGGTCTGTTTCAACCCCTTCTGTATAGTTGGGAACCGACTTGAGTGGCGTAGGAATTAGGCACATATGTGCTTGCTTAATTATTCTTGATTGTGCTAATAATTCTTAGGCCACACTTTCACTAATTATACGCATTGTAGATCGTTTAACATTAGCCAAATATAAATCAATTCTTAACGCTAATAGAACTATCTGCTTAGGGCGTTTTTACTTTGTGCATATCATTTAGTGTAATTTTAAAAACTTCTTGTATTACATCCCTCATGAAGAACACAAGGAATCACTGTAAGTCTTCTTCTTAAGCATGCATCATTGATTTACGTTTGCATTGGCTTTTTCGATTCTCTCTCTTCAGTTTTTGCATCTTAGGAATTAAAGGAATTAGGACTGCTCGTTAGGCATGAATTTCTATGCTCATCTAAAACCTCAATGATAACCTTCATTTAAAACCAGGACTGCTAGTAAAGTTGACTCTAAATAACCTAACCTAAAATCAAACTTGTGTCTGGTGGAAAATAACCCACTCATTGTTTGTAAAGACAAGATCGCACCTCTAGGACAAAGCCAAAAATCGAAAATTTTTATTCAGACTACTATTGCTAGAAACAACTAGCTACTTCTCGGTGAGGGTTTCAGGTAGCCATTTTAAGGCTCGACTTCCCTTAGCAGAGTGGGTGGTTTAGAGGGTACCGTGTAAGCTCCGTCCTCAAGTAACGGGTAGCCATATTTTTATGGTATGTACTTACATCTATACTGGCTGAGAGTGGATGCAATTAGTTGTATGGACTCAAGACAGTCTTTGTGAAATATTTCGACACCTAACAACTCCACTTAATTTTCAAGATTGCTTTGTCATTAAATTAAAATTGAAAAGATAAGCGACCGAGCTCTGACGTGCTTCGTCAGTGTTTAGTGGGTTAAATGATGAGTTTGAATTGTGTTTGTTTTGTGTGTGTCTTTTGTACATATGTACGTCCTGTGGATTCTCTCTCCTTAATATTGCTTTGTGCTCCAAACCGCTTATTTCATCCGAGATGGATTCTTCTGGAGTTCTTCGTTCAAACTTGGTGAACAAACCCTCGAGCTCCTCAAGTAACTAAACTCCTCAGTTTTGCGATGACCCTCTTCTCGAAACCCCATGTTATGGGGATAACCCTTTTCTCCAAACCATGGTCCACCCTTAACCTATAGGGATTAGTCAACCCCCAACTAACCCTCTCTCCTAGTCGTTTCATGCTAAAGAAACTTTCATCCTTGGCAGAACCTCTAAACCATCCAAACATGAACCTAACTCAGATTTATGTGCATTTGAAGGTGAAGAAAAAGTCAAGATGCCTCCAAAGAAGGATGATAACGATAATGACCCTATTCGTGCACTTTTGGCTAGAGTAACTACTTCCAAACAACACAATGAACTCCTTAGAGCACAGATGACAGAACTACAACCTGGTGAAGCTATTATGGAAGATACGTACCTCTTTAAATTAGATGAATATTATAATTGGTTGAAGTCGGTACCCCTCGAGGATGTGTTCGAGCACAAACCAAATTTCCTCGTATTGTTGCCTACGTTGAGTGGGAATAATCATGAAGAACAATATACCTTCCTCCGTGACTTCGAGCTAGTCTGCTTCAACATATGCCACCCTAGGGTTAGTCAAGACTACATAAGATTGAGGGTTGTCCCCTTCGCCGTGATTGATAAGGTGGCTTACTGGCTGAAAATTCTAGGGAAAGTGGTCACCATATGGGTAACTTCAAGACATTGTTCTTAAAGAAATTCTACCTATTAAGTAGGATTAATCAGATGCAGATCAAGCTCACGAGATTCACCCAACACCCGAGCGAACCATTCTATGAAACTTGAGAAAGGTTCACAAACCTAATCCAGAAATGCTCCGGGTACGAGATAAGTAAAATGATGTTGGTCCAAAGTATTGTCAGTGGACTGAACCTTGATACCCAAGGGTTAGTGAGTGCATCCTGCGGAGGAAGCTACATAGGACACCAAGAGGACACCGTCTACTGTTCGAGAGACCAGCAGAATCCAATCATGCACAGACCACCAGCCAGGCTTACATAGCCAACTCTAAGAAGATGGTGAATAATCTATTGACCGATCAGAACACCGACATGGAAATAATATTTGATAGACTAACTATGGTCGATCAGATTTATAAGAAGGTGGACAAACTCCATAAATAATCTAATATAGAGAAATTTGCTAAATTGCCTAAGCAAATGGAGGAACTGGCTGATATGGTATCTAAGATTCAGATACCTACCCTGACTTCACCCCCTGCCCCCATACACCAAATTTATTACAGTCAAGTGAAAGGGGTAGGGAAACAAAGCCATTGGGGTGGAGAAAAAGTCTTTTCCCATCAAACAGAAGAAACCTCTTCTCAAAATATTTACGAGTACCATCCGCAAGTCTTGGAGATAAACGGAGTCTGGTATAACCTAGATCCTGTCAACCGATCGGATCTAAACTCTACTATGAACGCTTGTCCACCATAATCTCGGCCCATTTTCCAGCCTCAATAGCAACAACAGCAGCAGCGTCAACAGTATCGTTGGGGTTATCAGAACTCGCAACCTCAACAGCAGCAGTATCAACGTCAGGGCCAGTAGGGCCAATTTTGATAGTATTAACAACCTCAAGCCATGCAGGGCCAGGGGTCTTCCTTTTCTTCGATCTCTCCCAAACTCCAACGAGTGTTGGACGAACTTCATTATATGAGAGTCGACATCAATCGACTCTCTTGATTGGAAAGATGAGTTGACTGCACCCCCAAACTGTGATTCCAACTCAAGTCCAGGCTAATCCAAACAACCTCGGACAGAATCAAGTACTCATCTCTGAATATTCTTACTTCAATACGAGATCTTTTCGCATGTTAACATTTATCATATTTCTCTTATGAGCGAAAAGACTGTAACCATGTCTGATCGAGCGAAAGAATGCGGCGACATAGCCTCAGTGTCTATTAATACACACAATTCTGGGAAAGAAGAGGAAGAGAGGCACGAGGAGGAGAAATAAGAACTCTCGCCCACACCACCCGTCTATCAGTGCACCACTAAGGACCCTGGAGAGTAAGTATCTGAGTCTAAAGAAGTGTACCAAGACATCCACAGCAGTCGTCCACCAATTTCCTTGTTTTTGGTTCTGTTATTCCGAGTCCTATAAATATGTCTAATTCCTCGATTAATAACAGTGATGTTTTTTTATCACAATGAGCCCATTCCTTTCCGTCGTGCTCTTACTGCGGGAAAGAAGATAAATATAAAAAAACTAAAGAAATGATGAAGAGATGGCTTGTATCTGTAGAGAAAACATCAAGGTCACGTTGTCCCTAGATGAGATGATAGAAAGAGACTTGGCTTTTAGAAAATACCTTAAGTTTAGATGCACACCAAAAAGGACCAACAAAAAGATCCATAGCCGAACAAATAAGCACATACTCTCTATTGCCACATCTCGCTTGATCAAAAATGAGCTACCAAGGAAGAAAAGAGACATGGGTGCTCACTTTGTAACAATCCAGATCAACGAAATAATGTTTGCCTAAACATTGTTAGATAATGGCTCTTCCATAAATCTCATGCCCACAATTCTATATGAACATCTAAATCTAGGTCCTATTAAGAAGTCTAGAGCCGTACTTCAATTTGCAGATTCATTGACTAAGAGACCTAGGGGGGATTAGAAATGGTGTCATCAACATAGAGGAACAAATTTATCCAGTAGATTTTATAGTACATGACATGGATGTACCAAGAAATTGGAAAGATCCTCAAATGATACTAGGGCGACCCTTCCTTAGGACTATAGGAGCTCTATTTGATTAAACATCTGGGAGAATCCAGTTTGGAGAAGTTGAACTTAAAATGAAGCAAACTAGGTTTCAACGACCTGACATCGAATTTAGCATCGAGTCCTAAAATTCAGAACCTTAGGTAGAAAATACAGAAGCAATAGTTGGGCCATGGACACAGAACCCGACCGCAATGATAGAATCACTCTCATCTGGAGAGGACATTGTTGATGAATTAATATGCTAGCTCATACATGCATCTACCTACACTCCTTTAGACTTAGAGTTCCCTTTTGACCTGCCAGTCCATTCTCTTTATGGACAATCCCGGAGTGAGGTAAATAGATCGGACATGGCGTTTGCCAAACCACATTGTATTTTTAGCAATCTGATCCCTGAAACAATTAAGATGGTGGCAGATAATGTTATACAGAGACCATCCACATCACAACCAGAATCAGCAATGATAGAGCAAGATTTTGTGAATGATACGGACTTACCCGAGATCAAACCATTGCCCCCTACTCTTAAGCATGCCTTCCTTGCGGGAAATAAGGGACAATTTCCGGTCATCATCAGTTCAAATCTAACCGAAGAGAAAGAGATCTGCCTGCTTAAAGTCTAAGAGAAAATCGCAAGGCTATTAGCTGGATATTATTGGATCTTTAAGGGATTAACCCAGCCCTTTGTTCACACCATATTTACCTTGAGGATAATGCTAAAGCCTCTCATGAATGCCAACCTAGGTTGAATACAAATTTATGGGAAGTGGTTAATACTGAGATCGAAAAATGGTGTAAGGTTGGTTTCATTTATCCCATCTCAGACTCCAATTGGGTGTCGCCTTTGTACATCATCCCAAAAAAGTCGGGACTTCATATTATAACCAATGAGGAGGGAGAGGAGATCATGACATGGGTACTCATGTTGTGGTGTGTCTATGTGGATTACAGGTGCTTGAATGCCACAACAAAGAAGGATCACTTCCCGCTACCTTTTTTTATCAATCAAAATTTGGAGAGATTGGCAAGGAGAGAATGCCTCTTTTTCTTAGATGGGTACTCGGGCTACAATCAGGTAGCCATCACTACAGAGCACCAGGAAAATACTATTGTTACATGTCCTTTCAGCACTTATGCATTCTAGCGCATGCCTTTCGGACTTTGCAATGCCCCCAGCACCTTTCATTGGTGCACGATTGTAGTATTTGCTAAAATGGTTGGAGATTTTCTGGAAGTTTTCATGTATGACTTCTCGTTCCATAGTGATTCATTTGATGATTCCTAGTGCACCAAGATCGAGTCATCGATATGTATAGGGAAGTGAATCTTGTGATCTCTTGGGAGAAAAGCCATTTCATGGTAAAAGAGGGCATCGTGTTGGGGCACGTCATCTCCAAGAAGGGAATGAAAGTTGACCCTACCAATGTGGATGTGATCAAGAATCTGAAGCCACCTACCAATATTAAACAAGTGGGTCTTATTGGGGCATGTCAGATTTTATAGGAGATTTATTAAGAATTTTCAAAAATTTCCCGGTCACTAACTGATCTCATAGGGAAAGACAAAGAGTTCCTTGTAGATCATAAGTATCTTGAAGCCTTCGAGCTTCTTAAAAAGAGGATCATTGAGACTCCCATCCTACAAGCTCCTGATTGGTCTCTTCCCTTTGAGATCATGACAGATGCTTCAGACTTCGTAGTAGGGGTTGTGTTAGGACAAAGAAAAGATGGAATCTCATATGTTATTCACTACACAAGCAATGTTTTAGATCCAGCTCAGAAAAATTAAACTGTGGTCGAAAAGGAAATGCTTGCAGTAATCTTTATTTTGGAGAAATTTTGATCTATACTTCTAGGGTCTAAGGTGATAGTATACACATATCAGTCAACCATCCGATACTTAATGATGAAAAAGACGCAAAAGGCATGTCTCCTGATATAGAGACTCTTGCTTCAGGAATTTAATTTGGAGATTAAAGATAAACTAGGAGTAAGAATGTCATGGCTAATCATTTATCACGGATCGAACAAAATAAAACACCTGATTCCGAATCTATACATGAAACCTTCCCAAACGAGTCAATTTCTGCTATTGCCTATCTCCCATGGTATGCCGACATGGTTAACTATCTTTTCTCCAAGAAAGTTCCCCAAGTTTGGCCTAAGAACGATCGACTCAAGTCGGAAGCCAGACACTATCATTGGGAGGATCCGTTCCTTTTCTTTGAAGGACTAAATTGTATATGGATGAGATGTATTCCTCAGGAGGAATACCGAGGTGTCCTCAATCTCTACCATTCCTTGGATGCAGGAGGACGTCACTCAGGGAATACTAAGAAGATACTATGATGTTGATTTTACTTACCGACCTCATTTAAGAATGCCTACAATTTTGTTAGGTCATGCCCAGTCTGTCAGCGAATGGGTGGGACCATTGGTCCCAAAGATGTCATGCCTATGAAACCAATGATCATTTGTGATGTATTCAATGCATGGGGCATTGAATTTATGGGCATATTCCCTAACAGTCAAGGATTTGAATATTTTCTTCTCATAGTAGACTATTTATCTGAGTAAGTGGAGGCTATCCATACTCGAGCAACTGACAACAAGACGGTATGCAAGTTTTTAGAAGATCATATATTTCGAGGTTTGGGATCCCTAAGGTATTAATATCTAATGGGGTAGCCACTTTGTCAACCGAGAGATGAAGATATTGACTAAGGAATACGTCATCAAGCATCGTGTTGCTAGTCCTTACCATTCACAATCCAATGGCATGGAGGAGGTGTCAAATAGGGAGGTCAAAGGAATTTTACATGATCTTGTCCGCCCTTACTGGAAGATCTGGTCCCAACACCTGGACCAAGTTCTATGGGCTTACCGGACAGTTTTCAAGATCCCATTAGGCACCTGCCCATTTCGAATGGTATATGGAAAGACATATCATTTGACTGCAGAACTCGTGCATAAATCAGAAAGGGCAATCAAAAAAATCAATTGGAACTGTTGCCAAGAAAAGAAGAACAGAGATATGTATTTGAATGAACTATCAGAAATCTGAACATGCTTATGAAAACAACTCCATTTACATGGACAGAGTAAAGAAATGGCACGAGAAGGAAATCCGAACATAGACCTTTGTCCCAAGGCAGAAAGTATGGTTGTTTAATGCAATATTGAAATTTTCCAAGGCAAATTGAAATCCAAATGGACGTGACCCTTTGTCGTGGGAGAGATGCACAATAATGAAGTGTTGAGATCTGAGAGACTACAAACAACACGCAAATTTCTATAATCAACAGTAAGTTGCTTAAACATTTTGTCGAATCAAGTGAGTAGTTAGTGCAAGTAGAACAGATTTCCTTCACTCAGGGCAGTGTATTAGACGAAAGACTCAAGCGGCCCGTATGAACCACCTCTTTCATGAAAAATCCATCACTCTTTCATACATCCATCGCTTCATTCATCTCCTCGGTCCCCCAGCAAAGATTACTTCCTATATTTAGACTAACATGAGCCTAAGTATAGGGGGGCTGGTACCATTGTGTATACTTCACTTCTATTCTTTTCGCCCTCACCCTCGACTGCCTCATTTCATGATTTTCTACTATGCTTAGTCCCTCAAAAGTCTAAGTATAGGGGGGCATGTCGACTTATTTCCTTTTTCGCTCAATTATACTTAGTACGAGCTAGGTCTACATTTTACTTTGTGCCATGAGGACATAACACAGGCTAAGTATAGGAGGGTGTGTTTGTATATATATACCTTATCCATAGCTCGTACTTTAATTATTTTCATCTAAAATCAGGAATGGGTACAAGTAGTGTTTATTATGTATATTATACTAGATTCTATATGTAAATAATACCCTTGAGCAAAAAAAACACCCATGGTCTTGCATTTCATTCATCATCTCATGCGTCCATGCATTCTTTGGTTGGTGTATTCCTAACACATTCACTATCACACAAGGCTTAAGGATTTAAAGACAATTTATTTCTGAGATCTTGAGAGATTGAGTTAGCCAGCCTTAGTCATTAGTGTTTTGAAACTTAATAATCCACACTTCTCTAGTTGAAAAGATTTAAGCATTATATTACACTCTTCATCTCTACCTTTTAAAGAATGTGATGAGATGAGTTGTGTTATCACTTGAGGTATTAGGACTAGTGATTTGAGTTTAGACCAGATTTAATGATGCTCGAGGATAAAGTCAATGAAGGATTCAAGAAACCTGAGTATCAGCAAAACCCTAGCCAGTATGTGAACAAGTTTGCATGCTATCGTTTGATATCTACCTATGTGCCAAGGTGCGATGAAACATAATTTAATTATTGATCAGTGTGTGCCAACTCTTAGTAAAAGCAGTGGATCTAGCCAAAAACTAAAAGAAAATAAAGAAACATTGAAAAAAGAGGTCTCAACACAAAGTCAAATTATAAAGAGCTTCCACCAAAGGCGAGCGCTCCCAACTATTTCAAAGTGTCCACTTGGACCGAATGCTATTAGGTCCAAGGAGTCGGTCTAGCACGAAAAAAGGGCTTTGGATCATATAGTGATACAAGTCTGGGTGTCGAAGGTATCTTAGATACTCAAAGGAGAAACACCCCAGTGTATTCCTAGAAAAACAAGTACAGACGACTCCAAATTCTCTTGATGGACACATTGATCAACAAAATAAAATATACATGTGCTGGGTAATAAGGCACTCGAGAGGCTCCTTGTTCCAATGTGAGGAGAGTAGAATTTACACAATCCTATGCCCTCCATCATCTGGCCGTCCATCTACACTTTCAAGTCTGACAAGCTAATGAGACGGTTGATTTGGGTGACATCTTGACTCGACTCTCATGAATATAGTACACTAAAAGTCATATCCTTATATTATATGTACAAATAAAGAGTCAGATAAATAGAGAAGTTGGATTCCTTTTGATTAAAGCATGATTATGCCCAGAATTTTAGAATCACTCAAATTAAGGGTCTTCGATGAATTGAATCTTGAAAATTCACGTGCACAGTAAGGAATTTATCCAACCAAGTCATTCATTCATTAATGCTCGGGGACGAGCATGGTTTAAGTATATGGGTATGATGAATCTCAGATTCAACATGCTAACATTGGCCTATTAGGCTCCATTCTCCAAAATCCATATGCATTTAATCATCAATATAGCATCATTTGCATTCATACATGTGTAAATAATGTTCGCATTTCATTATGCATAATTGCATAAAATAAGGAACCAAAATCCAATTGTAAATTGACCTAAAAAGCGTCTAACTTTCCCTATTTTTAATTAATTAATCCTAACTCTGATTAATCGAAAACCGCCTCCATTGTGTCGATATTTTAAATAATAAAAAAAATACTAACTTAAATAAGTGACAATAAACCCAAAACCTAATTTCACATCAAACGAACTAAAACACGCATATCTACCTCATACATTGTCTGATTTTGGTTTACTCACTTTAGAGTACTCCATTTTCAAATACCCTTTCAAACAACACTAATTTTATAAAATTTTGAGCTCATATGTGAAAGTTGGGTTTTGGGCCTCTTTTGCGCATTTTAATCTTTTAACGATTTTTGACCTAAGTTTTATGTACATAATTAACCTTTTTTATTTTAATAAATTTTCATTTGTTTTCTTTGATGAAAGTTTTATAAAACGACATAGAAATTCAAACCTAGATCAAACTGAAATCAAAGAAACTGACTGTGTCCAAGTAACCTTCTTGAGTCTATACAAAAATCTCTTATTTCATTTGCCTATTTTATTTCTATATTTTCTTATTTATTAAAAATCCAAAAATAGATTAAAGTGTAATTAAGTGTCTTTTATTTTATTCTTTTTTTTCTAGTTTTTTCCGTCTTTTAAAACTACAAAAAAATTACAAAACCCTCAAAAGCTGGTTTTATATACAGATGGAGAACCACCAAAAATACCACTTTGTGCAGATGACCTCTTTTGCTCCTAGTTCCTTCATAATTATAGATCTCATCGAGATGAACAACTTTTGTGAAGGAAATTTTTCGATACAAGGTTTCTTTCTATTTCTTTTCCATTTTTGTTTTCCCTTTTAAAATTTGAATTTTTTGGATGACACGTGGCAGCTCCTGGGCTTTCCACGTGTCACCCTCTCCATCTCTCTCTCTCTCCTGTCACCCCTTGGACAAATGCTCAACACGTGACCCTCTTCCTGCTCCCATCTCCCACCTACGGTTATGTGCACCGCACGTGACCATCCCCTTCGGTCTAGTCATTTCATCCTCAGCAATGCCTCTCCCCTGCCCCTCCGCTGCTCACCACCCGCCTATGCCTCTTCTTTAATGGCCGAGCCCCTCCTCCTAGACAATTCTCCCTTCTCCCTTGTCGTAAATGTCCCAATTCGCATAACATCCCTCCACCCTCCTCTTCCTATAAGTTCAACCTCCACCACCTCATCTTCTATCCGCCACCTCCTAAGAACAACCCCGAGCTCGAAGCTCCATTCCAGTGACAACGAGAGAGGAGAACTCCCTCGAGCGAAGATCGGGCTCCTGTAGGAGTGATACAATGAAGACTCCTCCTCGCTACTGCAGCACCTTCACCGGCGACTACATAACTCAGGTATCATCATACCTTTGAGGGAAGACCAGAGAAGGCTCGAGCTTCACTTTCCACAAGCATACTACCATCATTCAGTTCACCTTCTTCTTATGCCCCCGCGTCTTCCACCGTCGACAATCACCTTTGTGACCACCCAAATTGCTCCATCTCACTCACATCTCCTCCATCCTGGAGCTTCACCAGTCATCAGCAGCCATCACTACCTCGGACACTCTGCTTGCTCCTTCTCCCTCGATGCACGATCGCCCCACATCTCCTCCCTCTCCACTATTATGCTATCCTCCAAACCACCCTCCGCCTCTAGGTCTCGCCCCCTTCCTTCTATGGTGTCCGCTAACTCTTGCAAGGCACCCATCGCTAGCAGCCCCCTTGAATCAACGTCGTGGTGCCTCAATAGGAGCTCCATCTACTTTGTCATTTGTGTGCCTCCGCACTCACTCCCACGAGCTCCAACAGTGCTGCCTCATTCACGCCCTCTTCCACCACCGCTCGGTCACCCATCGCCAGCAGCACAGCTATCAGCTCGTTGGTGAACGCCAAATTTAGCTCTTTAATAATCAGATAATGTCATAGAATAGGAGGCAAATTTGGTTCAACAAAAACCACACACTTTGAATGTTGTGGAATATTTATACTTGGCAAGTCTACCAAGGTCGAACACAGGTACACGAGCTACTCTATCTATTTATCGAATTTTGATCAACTAAGAGCAAGTGTGAATTATTTCTCAATTTCAGGTCTTCATGCAGATGCACAAGGTAAAATGCAGAACAATGCAGATATATTTGATGCATGCAATTTTTAGTTGATTTTTAGATGCAATTTGTAGAAGTGTCCATGAAAGTAATGCAAGGTTAAATGTATGAAATTGACTATTGCAAATATACCGTAGAAAAATCAACAAATGAGCAATAGAAAGTAGATTGAAATCAGAGTCATTTTAAGCATAACATTGAGAGAAAACATCTATTTTATGACAAGGCATTAGAACAAGAGTCACCATCGATCATTAAAAATTCATTTCATTTAAAATGGTGACAGGTGAGAAAATTAAACATGCCATAAGATAGATGAAGATACAAGGATCAAAATGTCACAAAAATTATGCAATTTGGACCTACAATGCTCAAGTTATGCTAAAAACAATGTAGGGGCATAAATATAATAAAAATGCAAGAAATAAAAGGATAAATATTACAAATAGGTCCTTAAAGGGACATATTTGTAATTTCCAAAAACTATCTGGGTCCCAATGTAATTGTTCCATATACGTAGGGGCATATCTGCAATTCCTAAAAGTATCGAGGCCTCCCTATAAAATACCCAGGCGTGCACGTGACGCACATGCTTGGGGATCAAAGTGCAAATACCAAAACTTCCAGGTCCTTCTCTACAATTTACCCATGCCCTCACATGTTGCGCATGTGAGGAGCAAGGCTCGGGAGGCTAGGCTGGCTCGGGCCACGTGGCATCAGGTGGAGGCTCGGGAGGAGGTTTGGAAGATCCAAGCCTAGAGGTTCGCCTGGAGGCTCGATTGTCGACGAGTCATCATCCAGTCCGTCTGATCCAGATGATCGGACGACACCTGTACTGTCTTGCTCCTCCATGGGAACCGGAGTAGGCGGGGCTCTAGCGACCATCTGGTAGCTCCTCCACACTCCGTAGGATCGTCTGAAGGTCGAGGAAGCTCACTGAAGTGCTGGAGGAGATCCCAAAGGTGCGACGAAGCTCCGGGGATGGTCGGAGGTGAAGGTCGATGAAGCTTCGCTGGAGGAGAAATGCTCAAAGAGACTCCGATGCAAACTTCGGCCAATCAAGATCCTGCAGAGTTAGTTTATATCCTTAGCATGCCATAGTGAATGTGCGTGAGTGAGTGAGGTGAGTGCGGGATGTTAGAGCGATGGGAGTGGTGGCCTAGGGTCTTCTTCTCTGGCGAGGTTAAAAAGAAGGGGTCGGATCAGAGAAGGTTCTGGAGAAGAGGATGGGGCTCGGCGTGGATGTAGATGTTTGGATGAAGCTTGGGGAATGGTTTGATGAGGGTGACATTGATCAGGGAAAATTAAGAGAAATAAAGGAAAAAGAAAGGGAAGGTAACTTCATCGGATAGGGGACCCCTACGAAGGAAATGGCTTGGGCTGAGGTCCCTAAGGACCTCGGGTCATCTTTCTAACTCGGGCAGCCACTCCGAGGAACTAAGCAGTGGAGGAGCTGCCACAGCATGGACGAGGTTGACCGTAGGTTGACGCTTGGTCGAGAGACCATGATGGCCCCTGCTCTTCCTCCGTCTATCATAGGGAGGAGGAGAAGGGCTAGGGTTTAGGCCGTTGAATGGTGGACGAGCGGTGATGGTGGTGGAGGGGGTCGCTTTATAGGAGGTGTGGACCAGGAGTTATATGGTGGTGGGGGCAATTTCGAACGACTGCCAGGTTGATGGTGGAGTGATGGCGAGGGTAGCGAAGGGTGTGTGATAATGGCGAGAGATTGGGATACGTGGAGGAGGCGTTACGAGAGGGAGAGATGGTCGAAGATGGTGGCCAAAAATGGAAGGGGTAAAGGGGCAGCGAGGCGGAGACCGTTATGCAAGGTTGAAGACGAGGAGGTGGTCGTTGGATCATGTGATCCTACGATCCAGATGGCTGAGCTAGCGAACGCCTTAGATCAGATTATATGATTTGATCTAACAGTCAGGGAAAATGCGGGAGTGAGTGGTTCAGATGGAGGCGGGGCAAAATCAGACGGTTGGTAATAAAAGGGTGATGTGGCGCGTTGAGGTCTTTAGGATGGAAGTCTGATCGTGTGGCTAGGGTTGAGTCAAGCACTAGCGGCTAGGACTTTATATCAGGGTTTAAATCGAACGATGGATATTGAGGTGATGATGGATGGCTAGGATGAGATCTGGTGTCTCATAATACGGTGGGAGGGGGTGTGGCAATGACGTGGAGAGATGCTAGCTGTAGGATGTTAGGGTGATCAAAGGGTTGTAAGTAAGGCACTAGGGAGTGGTGAGGATCTGATCTGAGATCAGATCAGACGGCTGGCGATGGAGCGGGTTTTGGCAACCAATATTGAAGCAAGAGGTGAGGATCAGACGGCCCAAGAGGAATGGGTGGCGGAAGGAGGAGCGGCCACGTGGGAGGCCCAGAGGACACCACATGGCCCAATCGAAAATGTAAAAATAAAGAAAAATATAAAAGAAATAGTTAGATGCAAAATTAGGAAAAAGTAAAAACATAAAAGTTGTTCGTCTCGATGAAATCTAAATGTTTCATATTGGTTGAAAAGCCAAAAGAGGACATTTATACAGAAAGTATCTTTGGGGGTATTTTTAAGGGGTTAAAAATACCTTCTTTTTGGTTTTGAGTTATTTTTGTATTTTTTAGTTCTTTTAAGGGTTAGGGAATTATAGACAATTGTTCAACTTGATTTTTATGGGGTTTTGATAATAAAATAATTATAAATTAAATAATAGTAATTAAATACAATTAATTATGGGTTAAGTATATACAATATAATACAAGATAAAATAGATGAATTATTAGCGGATTTTATTTGTTTAATTATGCCAGGAGTTTAATTAGTGAATTTTAGCATGATGAATACAAGATTCATCATACCTCTAGATTTAAACCTTGCTCGTCCTCGAGCATCTAAAGAATGAAAGAGTCGGATTAATTCCTGACAGTGTATATGAAGATTTCAAGGCTCAATTTTTCGAAGACCCTTAATTCAAGTGATCCTAAAATTCTGAGTTTATCCAGACTTTAGTCAAAAGTAATCCAACTTCTCTAATTATCATACTCTCTTTTTGTACATATAATATAAGGATATGAAATTTAGTGTACTGCATTCATGAGAGTCGAGTCGAGGCATCACCTCATCCTCAATACTAGGGAATAAGTCTATTCTTTCTTCAGTCAACCGTCTCATTAGTTCGTCAGACTTGAAAAGTAGATGGACAACCAGATGATGGAGGGAATGGGTTTGTGTCTATTTTTCTCTCCCTCACATTGGAACAAGGGGCCTCTCGAGTGTCTTTTTACTCAACATAAGTAGATTTTAGCTTGTTGATCAATGTGTCCATCAAGAGAGTTCGGAGTCGTCTGCACTTGTTTTTTTGGGAGTACAATGGGGTGTGTCTCTTTTGAGTATCTAAGATATCTTTGACACCCAGACTTGTATCGCTTATGATGCAGAGCCCTTTTATGGTGTCAGTCTGACTCATTAGTCCTAATTTGCGCTTGGTCCAAGTGGACACTGATGAATCTCGTATTCATCATGCTAAAATTGGTCATTTAGGATTTGTTTCCCATCATTCACATGTAATTAATCATTAATAGAGCATTATTAGCCATCATGCATGTGTGATTAATATCTGCATTTCATCATGCATAATTGCATTTAAAATCCCAGTGTAAATAAGCCCAAAAAGTTGCTAACTTCTCACATTTTTAGTTAATTCATCCTAACTCCGATTGACCCAAAACTACCTCCATTGTGTAGATATTACTAATCTTATTAAATAAAAAATACAAGAAAATTACTAACCCCAATAAATGTCAAATAGTCCCAAAGTCAAATTTCACATCTGACAGACTAAAATGAGCATATCTCCCACATACAGTATCCGATTTTGGTCTACTCACTTTTAAAGTACTCCATTTTCAAATACCTTCAAAATAAGACCAATTTCATAAAATTCGGAGCTCATTTGTGAAAGTTGGGTTTTGGGCCTCTTTTGCGCATTTTAACTTTTTGCCAATTTTGACCTGAGTTTTTATGTGCATAATTAACTCTTTTAATTTTATTTCTTTTTCATTTGTGTCCTTTGATGAAAGTTTTAATAAGAAATGCAAAAAAATCAAATCCAAATTAAAAATGAGATCAAAGAAATTGACCAAGTCCAAGTGTCCGTTGTCGGTCTGTGCAAAAGTTGAGCGTTTTCTACTTTTATTTTATTTTCCTAATTTCTTATTCTTTAAAAATCCAAAAAAATTAGATTAATGTGTAAATATTTTTTTTCTATTTTATCGTATTTTTTCTAGAATTTTTATCTTCTCTAAAACCACAAAAAATATAAAATCTCAAAAATACGGTTTTTCGTACACATGGAAAGCCACCAAAAATACCACTTCGCACAGGTGACCTCTTTTGCTCCCAGGCCCTTTCATGAAAGTTGTAGATCTCGACGAGACGAACAACTTTCGTGAAGAAAAATTTTCGATCCGAGGTCATCTTCTATCTCTTTTTCCCACTTTAAAATCTGAAATTTTTTTGGTGCCACGTGGCAGCTCCAGGGGCGTGCCACGTGGCACCCCGCTGTTCACTCTCCCCCCAGCCGCACCCGGGTCACGTTCCTAGCACGTGACCCCATCATCTTCCCCATTCAGCCGTTCCACCCCCCCCCCCCTGCCGTTACCTCTCTTCCTCCTCCTTGTAACGGCCACCACCTCCAGTCGTTCACCTCCTCCTCGGCATAACGCTCCCCTTCCTCCTCCTATAAAGGTGCCGCGACCTTCAGCTCCTCGATTCATCCGCCCTTCTCCAAGCTTGGCCGGTGACAGTGGCCGCCTTCCTCGCGGCGTGATCCAAGTCTCGATAGCCTTGCTGCAGAGCCGTCATCAGCACTGCAAAGCTTCTCAACGTCCTTCTCCACGTCGATTGAAGCAAGGAACATCGGAGCAGAGGCATTCTTGACCTCTCTCCTTCCTCCGTTCTCCACCAGATCCTTGTCAGCACCACCAACTCAGCTTCGTGCCAGAGCGCCGCTCCGCCTCGCCACCCTCGCGTGGCGCCTCCGCCTGCGCCTCCGCCTGCGCCTCGCCACCCTCGCGCGGCGCCGCCTCGCCTCCACCAGCCCCGCAGCACCTCCGCCTCGCCGCGCCTCCGCCCAGGCCCCTGCGCCTCCACCCAGGCACCTCCGCCTCACCGCGCCTCCGCCCAGGCCCCTCCGCCTCCGCCTCGCCCCTCCGCCCGCGAGGCCCCTCGGTCTCGGCCACCGCTTCACCGCCCCGACCACCCTCCGCCTTCGCGTGGAGGCGCCGCCTCGCTCTCGCCACTGAGGTTGCAGCCTCGGCACTCCGCCCATCGCCTCACCACCGTTGGATCGGGGGATCCAACGGTCCGTGCTCCGCCATGTTTCCCCCGCCCCCCCCCGAGCCTCGGCCCCAGCCTCGAGGCTCGGGGCCCCCGAAGCTCCACCATCGCCGCCACGTAGGCTCGGGCTTACGAGCCTGAGCCCCGTCTCCCGGGCCTGAGACTCGGCCGCCCGAGCCTCAGCCCTGACCACCCGAGCCTCCTGCGCACGTGGAATGCACGTGCTTCTGGGAAAATTGCATCGGAGCCCCTGGCATTTTTATAAATTGCAAAAAATACCCCCGCCAGGGGAAAATTTCAGAAAGGCCCCTCAAGTTTTCGTTAATTACATATAAGTCCTCCTAGGGACCTTTTTGCAAAACTTTATTTTATTTACATTTTAGTCCCTGAAATTCATTTTGTCATATCTTTGTCATTTGGACTCCGATTTCAGTGTATAATATGTCGTTTCGAAGCTAATTCCGTGCTCTACAACTTAGCATCATTTGTGAACAGATTTGAGGCTGCTTATAGATAATTATTATTGAGTATATCTGTTGGCATATGTAGGCTTATTTTGACATATTTATGCCACATTTCCCTTGAAATATTTGATGACTTATTTTGCAGGGATTCGTTGGAGTTAAGATATTATTTGAGGACTTATTTTATGCAGGGGTTAAATGAAGGAGATTGAGTAGACATATTGACTTGTATACTGCAAACATCTCTTAAGAATATAATTTGAAGAATTTTGGAGATAAAATTGATTGCAAGAATTCTCCGAGTTCTTATCACTCTTATTCGCATTATGAATTAATTGGATACATATTTCTAGATTTGATATCTTCTGATCTGTGATTTATTATAAAGGAAATTGATCATCATTGTTTGGATTGGAATTCTAGATCACAGATCCTGAGCATAAATTCTGTTTATTTTTGCATAGCATTTTCATCATTGCATTGCATATTTTCGTCAACGCAAAAATTAATCGAGCTTAAATTTGATTATTTAATTTGATTCAAGACCGCGCAACTAAAAACCACCGTTCCCTGTGTTCGACCTTGGTAAACTTACCAAGTAAAAATATTCCACAATATTCATAGATTGTGGTATTTTGACGACCAAAATCCGCCTCCTATACTACAATTCATGATTATTAAAGAGGTGAATTTCGCGTCAAACAAATGGCGTCGTTGCCGGGGAACGGCGAATTTTTAGGGTTTTGAATCATTTTTTATAATTAATTTTTGTGAAGTTAATTTTTGTGACATTTTTTTCTTCTTTTACATTTTTTTTTCTTTTGCATTTTTTTTTCTTCTGATACTAACCGCAATCTCTCTCTTTGCAGACTATTGGAGCGGAATTTACAGATATTAAATCAAGGATATGCGATGAAGATTTAGATTTTAATTTTGTGAGAGAGAGTAGCATAGATTTAATTTTCCGCAATATTCCCAGGGTCCCTCTCTTTGAACCCTTGTAATAATTCAGACTAAACACTTCTGTGGTGTGTCGGGTCTGTTTCAACCCCATCTGTGTGGTTGGGACCCGATTTGAGTGGCGTAGGACTTAGGCACATAAACGCTTGCTTGTTTATTATTTGTTTGTGCCCGTAATTCTTAGGCCACACATTCACTAATTATACGCACTATAGATCGTTCAACATTAGCCAAATTTTAAATCAATTCTTCCCGCTAATAGAACTATCTGTTTTGGGCGTTTTCATCTGTGCATATCATTTAGTGTAAATTTTAAATTCCTTGTCTTGCATCCCGCATGAAGAACGCGAGGATTCACTGTAAGTCCTTCTCTTAAGCATGCATCATTGATTTACGCTTGCATTGGCTTTTTCGATTCTCCCTCCTCGAGTTTTACAACTTAGGAATTAACGGAATTGAACTGCTCGTTAGGCGTGAATTTCTGTGCTCACATAAACTACAGTGATAACCTTAATCTAAAATTGGGACTGCTAATCAAGGTGATTGTAAATAAACTGATCTAAAATTAACTTTTGTTTGGTGGAGAGAAACCCACTCATTGTTTGTGTAAGAACAAGATCGCACACCTTAGGGTAGAGCCAAAAACCGAAATATTTCAGTCAGACTACTGAGTTTAAATAATTAGCTACTTTTCAGTGAGGGTCTCGGGTTGCCGTTTACAGTCCGACTTCCCTTAGCAGAGTAGGTGGTTTAGAGGACACCGCAGAAGGCTCCGTCCTCAAGTAACACGGGTAGCCGTTTACGGTCCGTACTTACACCTATACTGGCTGAAGGTAGGAGCAACTAGTTGTAGGAACTCAAGACAGTCTTTGTGAAATAGTTCGGCACCTAACAGCTCCGCTTAATTTTTAAGACTGTTTTGTCATTAAATTAAAATTGAAAAGATAAGCGTCCGAACCCTAACGTGCCTTCACTAGTGTTGAGTGGGTGAATCAACGTGTTTGTTTTGTGTTTGATTTGTGTGCGTTAAAGACCTTGTAATTGCAAGCAAATCGTGGTTCGTTGATCAGTCCATCCCTCTTGACAAGATGTCGGCACAGTGGTCTTCTTTCCCGATCTCCACGACCATGTCCCGATACTCTTCTTCTCACTCTCCTCAGGGGAACCTACCATTCAAGTCAAGTTCCCCTCAGCCATCATTCTCTGCCCACCCATACATCCCACCCTATGACCACACTTCTTCTTGGACTAGCCCTCTCTCACATTCGGAGAATCTTATGGACATAAGAGAGAGATCAGAATTGAGGATAAATAATAGAGTGACCGATATGGACAATAGAACACAATTTCCGGTCACTAGGATCTCACAGCATCTTGAATTATCCCCTACTCGATAACTCCTTTGACAACCCACGAGAAAACCGAAGTCAAGGAAATACAACTCATGACCAGACCATAATGTTTATGAACAATCAACACTCTACTCGAGGTTACATACCAGAATCACGACACATGGAGACTGATTATACAATCACTAGTCATGAGATGTTTGAGGATGAGATTGCTCGGATTAATCATAGAGCAGACACTTTAACTATGAGAATATATGATCTCATCCAGTCAATGCAAAATTCAGAAGAAGTGAGGCCACCACCATGCGAACCACTGGATCATCACAATCAGACACAACCACTGACCTCTGACCCCTCAACTGACCATATTACAGAAAATACCAAAAAAATTGAAAAATTTGAAAATTCAAAAAAATTGGACAATTCTGAAATGGAAGCATTTTGCAAGAATCTGATCTTAAAGCTTCCATTAATCAAAGCCATAGAATATGTGCCCGATCTTAAGAGATTTGTGAAGAGTTGACTGATACCCAAAAAGATGGGCAAGAAACGATCCAGGACAGAATATCATGTCATATCTATGGCTAGTTCTTTGGTGATGAATCATAAACTCAAAAGCCGCAAAGTCAAGCGGTTGACTCGGGTCACATGTGAAATTGAGGATTCTATATTCACTCATGTTCGGTTAGACGACGAATCTACATTAAACATCCTCCCCAAGTCCGTCTTTGACCAACTCAAACTCGGACAACTCAAAAAGACTAGGGTGATCGTTCAATTACCCGATTGATCTACCAAAAGACCGTGGGGAATCGTTTCTGTCCTCGTAAATTTTCGAGGGGAAAAACACAAAGTGGACTTTATTGTCCTTGACATTGAGCACCCCGGAAGGATGTCTGAGTCTCCTATTATTTTGGGAAAGTCGTTCTTAGCCTCCGCTAAGGCGATTGTCGATTGCGAGACTCAGGAAATCAAGTTCCCGAACTCGGACCACAATGAACACGGCCCCAATGACACATCCTGCTCTGAGGAAAACCAACTTGAAACCAACATCCACATGACACACTAATACAAACCCTAGGAGAGTCACCTCAGGGATTGACTATTGGACAATCTTCGGATTCTCACCACCTTATTACTGCTCCTAAGAAAATTCAAGATTTTGGAGCTTATGAAGAATTGGACCATATTATTGAAGATCACCTTGATTATTTGAGTGGTCCAATCTTTGAGTCGGCAGTAATTCATGACATACTTAAACCATATAAGGAACCGACTTCGGAAATATCTGATGTCACCGAAATTCATGATCATTCGGAAGTGACATCAACACCCCCAGCCATAAACTACAAGATCCGCAGGAACACTCTCCCTCGACCAAAGCAGTGCATGACCCTTCAAGAATTGGTCGACTTTTATGGAGATTCATCTGATGACGAAGTAACGAATGCCACATCGGTTACTCAAGACAGGGAGATGAAGATTGTCCAAATTCCTCCCAATACTTCTCAAGGAAACAAACCGATTAAGAAAGTCACCTTTGACCTTAGACATCAGGTGATTTCTGAAGATTCCTCGACCAGTCCTGATGTAGTTCATCAGATAAGTGCAATAGGTACAGCTCTGATCCAAGGGCACTTACCTCCGATCGACAAAAGTTGGAGATCCTCTGTAGACGACTACTATTCTCCTGAGGACGACTCTGACGATGGCTGGTCTTCTTCATCGGCCCCCTCTTCATCACACTCCACATCTCCAAACTATCTCCCTCCACACTCCCGCAAGAAGGTCCGTCGCAAACCTCCTTGATCTTGTACATCCGCAAATCTACCCGGTTCCCCATATGTATTTATCCGATTATACTTAGGCTGACCTGAGCCTAAGTATAGGGGGACCGCTACCATTGTTTATACTTCACTTCTCTTCTTTTGTTTTTAATCCTTCTGTATTTAGTACGAGCTATGTCAACATTTCACTTTGTGCCACGGGGACATAGCACAAGCTAAGTATAGGGGGGTGTATTTGTATATATTTTATCTACTTTATCCATAGCTCGTACTTTAATCGTTTTTTTCTAACATCGAGGATGGGTACAAGTAGTGTGTATAATACCTGTTTTCCAAAAAAAACACCAAAAAATCAAAAAAGAAAAAAAGAAAAAGAAAAGAAAAAGAAAAAAAAAGAAAAAAAAACTTTTTACATTAAAAAAAAATCATCACTCATGGTCTTGCATTTCATGCATTCCTTGGTCGATATATTCCTGACACATTCACCATCACTCAAGGCTTGAGGATTTTTTAGGACACTTGATTCCTGAGATCTTGAGATTCTGAGTTAGCCTGCCTTAGTCATTAGGGTTTTTAGAACTTAATAATCCACACTTCCCTAGTTTGAAAGATTTGAGCGCTATATTGCACTCTTCATCTCTACCTTCAAAAAGAATATGATCAGCACAACCACTCCCACAACTGCATGATTGATGAGATGAGTTGAGATATCACTTGAGGAACTAGGACTAGAGATTTGAGTTTAGACCCGATCTGATGATATTCGAGGATGGGATAAAGTTAATTAAGGCTTCAGAAAACCTGAGTGTCAGCAAAACACTAGCCAGTATGTGAACAAGATTCATATGCTATCTTTTTGATAAATGACCTAAGTGCCAGGGTGTGATGAAATTTAATGAAAATTGTTGATCAGTGTGCGCCAACTTTTGGTAAAAGCAGTGGAGCTAGCCAACAAAAAAAAGAAAAAGAAATGTCAAAGAAAAGCTCTAACATCCAAAGTCAAATTCTAAATGAGCTTCCACCAATGGCGAGCGCTCCCAAACATTTTCAAAGTGTCCACTTGGACCAAGCACTAATTAGGACCAAGGAGTCGGGCTGACACCATAAAAGGGCTCTGCATCGTAAGCGATACAAGTCTGGGTGTCGAAGGTATCTTAGATACTCAAAAGAGACACACCCCGGTGTACTCCCAGAAAAACAAGTGCAGACAACTCCAAATTCTCTTGACGGACACATTGATCAACAAAATAAAAATATACTTGTGTTGAGTAATAAGGCACTCGAGAGGCACCTTGTTCCAATGAAAGGGAGAGAAAATCAGACACAATCCTATGCTCTCCATCAACTGGCCGTCCATCTACACTTTCAAGTCTGACAAACTAATGAGACGGTTTACTGAAGCAAGAATAGACTTATTCCCTAAGGTTGAGGATCAGGTCTAGAGGAGAGTCTCTTGGATTGGAACTTTGGGTGATGTCTCGACTTGACTCTCATGAATGCAGTACACTAAGAATCATATCCTTATATTATATGTACAAACAGAGAGTCTGAAAATTAGAGAAGTTGGATTCCTTTTGATTAAAGCTTGGGTGAGCTCAGAATTTTAGGATCACTCAAATTAAGGGTCTTCTCTGAACTAAGCCTTGAAAATTCACTTACACAGTCAGGGATGTAATCAACTAAGTCATTCATTCATGCTCGGGGACGAGCATGGTCTAAGTATAGGGATATGATGAATCTCGTATTCATCATGCTAAAATTGGTCATTTAGGATCTGTTTCCCATTATTCACCTGTAATTAATCATTAATAGAGCATTATTAGCCATCATGCATGTGTGATTAATATCTGCATTTCATCATGCATAATTGCATTTAAAATCCCCAGTGTAAATTAGCCCAAAAAGCCACTAACTTCTCACATTTTTATTTAATTCATCCTAACTCCGATTGACCCAAAACTACCTCCATTGTGTAGATATTACTAATCCTATTAAAAAAAATACAAAAAATTACTAACCCCAATAAGTGTCAAATAATCCCAAAGTCAAATTTCACATCTGACAGACTAAAATGAGCATATCTCCCACATACAGTATCCGATTTTGATCTACTCACTTTTAAAGTACTCCATTTTCAAATACCTTCAAAACAAGACCAATTTCATAAAATTCGGAGCTCATTTGTGAAAGTTGGGTTTTGGGCCTCTTTTGCGCATTTTAACTTTTTGCCAATTTTGACCTTAGTTTTTATGTGCATAATTAACTCTTTTAATTTTATTTTTTTTTCATTTGTGTCCTTTGATGAAAGTTTTAATAAGAAATGCAAAAAAAACAAATCCAAATTAAAACTGAGATCAAAGAAATTGACCAAGTCCAAGTGTTCGTTGTCGGTCTGTGCAAAAGTTGAGCGTTTTCTACTTTTATTTTATTTTCCTAATTTCTTATCCTTTAAAAATCCAAAAAAATTAGATTAATGTGTAAATAATTTTCTTCTATTTTATCGTATTTTTTCTAGAATTTTTATCTTCTCTAAAACCACTAAAACAATACAAAATCTCAAAAATACGGTTTTTCGTACACATGGAAAGCCACCAAAAATACCACTTCGCACAGGTGACCGCTTTTTCTCCCAGGTCCTTCATGTTGTAGATCTCGACGAGACGAACAAATTTTGTGAAGAAAATTTTTCGATCCGAGGTCATCTTATATCTCTTTTTCCCACTTTAAAATCTGAAATTTTTTTGGTGCCACGTGGCAGCTCCAGGGCGTGCCACGTGGCACCCCGCTGTTCACTCTCCCACCAGCCGCACCCGGGTCACGTGCCTAGCACGTGACCCCATCATCTTCCCCATTCAGCCGTTCCACCCCCCCCCCCCGCCCCTGTCGTTACCTCTCTTCCTCCTCCTTGTAACGGCCACCACCTCCAGCCGTTCACCTCCTACTCGCCATAACGCTCCCCTTCCTCCTCCTATAAAGGTGCCGCGACCTTCAGCTCCTCGATTCATCCGCCCTTCTCCGAGCTTGGCCGCTGACAACGGCCGCCTCCCTCGCGGCGTGATCCAAGGCTCGATAGCCTTGCTGCAGAGCCGTCATCAGCACTGCAAAGCTTCTCAACGTCCTTCTCCACATCTATTGAAGCAAGGAACATCGGAGCAGAGGCATTCTTGACCTCTCTCCTTCCTCCGTTCTCCACCAGATCCTTGTCAGCACCACCAACTCCGCTTCGCGCCAGAGCGCCGCTCGCCGCGCCGCTCCGCCTCGCCACCCTCGCGCGGCGCCTCCGCCTGCGCCTCGCCTCCTCCGCCGCAGCGCCTCCGCCTCACGCAGCACCGCCTCGCCTCCACCAGCCCCACGGCACCTCCGCCTCGTCGCGCCTCTGCCCAGGCCCCTGCGCCTCCGCCCAGGCCCCTCTGCCTCCGCCACGCCCCTCCGCCCGCGAGGCCCCTCGGTCTCGGCCACCGCTTCACCGCCCCGACCACCTCCGCCTTCACGCGGAGGCGCCGCCTCCCTCTCGCCACCAAGGTTGCCGCCTCAGCACTCCACCCATCGCCTCACCACCGTTGGATCGGGGGATCCAACAGTCCGTGCTCCGCCACGTTCCCCCCCCCCCCCCCCCGAGCCTCGGCCCCAGCCTCGAGGCTCGGGGCCCCCGAAGCTCCACCATCGCCGCCACGTAGGCTCGGGCTTACGAGCCTGAGCCCCGTCTCCCGGGCCTGAGACTCGGTCGCCCGAGCCTCAGCCCTGACCACTCGAGCCTCCTGCGCACGTGGAACGTACGTGCTTCTGGGAAAATTGCATCGGAGCCCCTGGTATATTTATAAATTGCAAAAATACCCCCGCCAGGGGAAAATTTCAGAAAGGCCCCTCAAGTTTTCGTTAATTACAGATAAGTCCTCCAAGGGACCTTTTTGCAAAGAAACTTTATTTTATTTACATTTTAGTCCCTGAAATTCATTTTGTCATATCTTTGTCATTTGGACTCCGATTTCAGCGTATAATATGTCGTTTCGAAGCTAATTCCGTGCTCTACAACTTAGCATCATTTGTGGACAGATTTGAGGCTTCTTATTGATAATTATTATTGAGTATATCTGTTGGCATATGTAGGCTTATTTTGACATATTTATGCCACATTTCCCTTGAAATATTTGATGACTTATTCTGCAGGGATTCGTTGGAGTTAAGATATTATTTGAGGACTTATTTTATGCAGGGGTTAAATGAAGGAGATTGAGTAGACATATTGACTTGTGGACTGCAAACATCTCTTAAGAATATAATTTGAAGAATTTTGGAGATAAAATTGATTGCATGAATTCTCCGAGTTCTTATCACTCTTATTCGCATTATGAATTAATTGGATACATATTTCTGGATTTGATATCTTCTGATCTGTGATTTATTATAAAGGAAATTGATCATCATTGTTTGGATTGGAATTCTAGATCACAGATCATGAGCATAAATTCTGTTTATTTTTGCATAGCATTTTCATCGTTGCATTGCATATTTTCATCAACGCAAAAATTAATCGAGCTTAAATTTGATTATTTAATTTGATTCAAGACCGCGCAACTAAAAACCACCGTTCCCTATGTTCGACCATGGTAAACATACCAAGTATAAATATTCCACAACATTCATAGATTGTGGTATTTTGACGACCGAAATCCGCCTCCTATACTACAATTCACGATTATTAAAGAGGTGAATTTCGTGTCCATCAGACACTTAGAAAAAGATTGGGAGCGCTTGCCATTGGTGGAAGCTCTTTTTGTAATTTAACTTTGGATGATAGAGATTTTCTATGACATTTCTTTTTCTTTTCTTTTGTTAGCTAGCTCCACTACTTTTATCAAAAGTTGGCGCACACTGATCAACAATTATTATTAAGTTTCATCACACCCTGGCACATAGGTATATATCAAAGAGATAGCATATGAACTTGTTCACATACTGGCTAGGGTTTTGCTGACACTCAGGTTTTCTGAAGCCTTCATTAACTTTATCCCATCCTCGAATATCATTAGATCATGTCTAAATTCAAATCTCTAGTCCTAGTTCCTCAAGTGATAACTAAACTCAACTCATCATTCATGCAGTTGTGAAAGTGATTGTGTTGATCATATTCATTTTGAAGGTAGAGATTAAGAGTGAAATATAGCACTGAAATCTTTCAAAACATGGATGTGTGGATAATTAAGTTTAAAAAACCTAATGACTAGGGTATGTTAACTCAGATTCTTTAGATCACAGAAATCAAGTGTCCTCAAAATCCTCAAGCCTTGAGTGAATGTGAGTGTGTCAGGAATACACCAACTCATTAGTTAATGAATATTTTTGTGTGATTTTTGTTTTTGCATATTTTTATGGATTTTAATTTTCAATTTTTTTAATCTTTTGGAGAGACCATGACTGGCCCAAGCTCAAATGAATAAAAGTATCTACTCTCACCCAGTATGATTGTAAGTAGGGGACGTTAGATGGACCCGTGTTACTTGAGGAAGAAGCCATATACATTGTCCTCTAAACCACCCACTCTGCTAAGGGAGTCCGAAGTTCCCTCACTGAAAGTATCTACTAAGCCTAGTAGTCAAAGTCTAATTTAAAAACATGTTTTTAATCATTTTACAGGATTACTAAAACAAAACCTGAAAAAGGATTTTCAAAATGTTTTTTTAGAAACGAGCTATGGCTAATGTAAATATACAGTAATATACAGTATATCCCCCTATACTTAATTTTTGCTATGACCTCATAGCACAAGTGATATGAAGCCATGGTTCGGTTAAATATAGGATGATAAAGCGGAACTGAGGAGGAGGGTCCCCTTATACTTAGGTCAAAAATTGACCTAAGTACAAGAAGACAATGCGAGGGATGAATGAATAGGCGGGTCCCCCCTATACCTAGGATACAAATAGCCTAAGTGAAGTATCTGAGTTGGGGGGGTTCTGTGTTTGGAGGAGTAATTACATTAAGATACAAGGGGGTGAGGGGGAGGATTGTATTTTCACAAATGGCTAGGAGACAGATGGGGAGGGGGGAGAATGTGAAATATACAAAGAAAGAGAGAAGGGGGAAAGTGTGAGTGTATATGTGCAAGTGTGTGTGTGGGGGGGGGGGTAGATCATCTAGTGATCTACTCTTTTCCTTCTTTTTTTTTCTTTTCCTTTTTTTACAACATGCAGAGGACTATTAAAAATGCACATGCAACACAATTTTTTTTTGCAATATGCAAATGCAAGAAGGATGATAAATAATCCTAAAATTTCTCCATCAAATCTTGTGCGACCTCTTAAGTGAGAGCTCCCAACTCCATGCCTCCAAGGAGCATGGGCCCTGCCATAAAAGAGAGATGTTAGAAAAATAGAGAGGAAATTAATTAGCAAAAATGATGCAAAAATAATGCATGAACGGAAGACCTGTGAATCTTGAAATATTCAACACCAAAAATAGGAGGCAAATTTGGTTCAGCAAAAACCACACACTTTGAATGTTGTGGAATATTTATACTTGGCAAGTCTACCAAGGTCAAACACAAGGACACGTGCTACTCTATCTATTTATCGAATTTCGATCAATTAAGAGCAAGTGTGAATTATTTCTCAATTTCAGGTCTTCATGCAGATGTGCAAGGTAAAATGCAGAATAATGCAAATATATGATGCATACAATTTTAAGTTGATTTTAAATGCAATTTGTAGGAGTCTGCATGAAAGTAATGCAAGTTTAAATGTATGCAATTGACTTTTACAAATATACCCTAGAAAGATCAATAAATTGATCAACAGAATGTAGATTGAAATCAGGATCATTTTGAGTATACATTATGAGAAAACATCTATTTTATGATAAGGCATTAGAACAAAAGTCATCATCGATCATTTAAAAATTCATTTCATTTAAAATGGTGACAGATGAGAAAATTAAACATGTTATATGATAGATGAAGAAACAAGGATTAAATTGACACTAAAATCATGTAATTTGGACCTACGATGCTCAAGTTATGCTAAAAAAATGTAGGGGCGTAAATGTAATAAAAATGCAAGAAATAAAAGGATAAATGTTACAAATAGGTCCTTAGAGGGACTTATTTGCAATTTTAAAAAATGCAAGAAATGTAGGGGCATATCTGCAGTTCCCAGAAGTATCGAGGGCCTCCCTGTAAAATACCAGGTGCGCACGTGACGCATGTGCCTAGGGACCAAAGTGCAAATACCAAAACTTCCAGGTCCTTCTCTGTAATTTACCCAGGCCCTCACATGATGGGCACGTGAGGAGCTAGGCTCGGGAGGCTAGGCTGGCTCGGGCCACGTGGCGTCAGGTGGAGGCTTGGGAGGAGGCTTGGAAGATCCAAGCCTGGAGGTTCGTCTGAAGGCTCGGTTGTCCACTTGTCATCATCTGGTCCATCTGATCCAGATGATCAGATGACATATGTATTATCTTGCTCCTCTACGGGCCACAAGAGAAGGTGGGGCTCAGGAGACCTGCTTGTAGCTCCTTCGTGCTCCATAGGATCGTCAAGAGGTTGAGGAAGCTCACTGAAGTGCTGGAGGAGATCCTGGAGGTGCGATGAGGCTCCGGGGATGGTCGGAGGTAAAGGTTGACGAATTTCGCTAGAGGAGAAACTCTCGAAGGGACTCTGGTGCAGACTCCGACCAATCAAGATCCTGCAGAGTTAGTTTATAGTCGAAGCGTGCCTTAGTGATTGTGCATGAGTGAGTGAGGTAAGTGGGCGCCGTTAGAGCGATGGGAGTGATGGCCCATGGTCTTCTTCTCCGACGAGGTTGAGAAGAAGGGGGTCAGATCAGGGAAGGTTCTGGAGAAGAGGATGGGGCTCTGCGTGGATGTAGATGTTCTGGTGAAGCTTGGGAAATCGTCTGATGAGGGTGACATTGATTGGAGATGATGGAAAAATTAAGAGAAATAAAGGAAAATGAAGGGGAAGAGAACTTCATCAGAGAGGGGAACCCGAAGAAGGAAGTGGCTTGGGCTGAGGTCCCTAAGGTCCCCGGGTCGTCGTTTTAACTCGGGCAGCCACTTCGAGGAACTCAGCGGTGGAAAAGCCGCCGCAGCACAGACGAGGTTGACCGTGGGTCGCCTCCTCCACCTCTGTCTATCACAGGGAGGAGGAGAGTGGCTAGGGTTTAGGTCATTGAATAGTGGACGAGCGATGATGGTGGCGGAGGGGGTCACTTTATAGGACGTGTGGACCATGATTTACATGGTGGTGGGGGCGGTTTCGAACGACTGCAAGGTTGATGGTGGAGTGATGGCGAGGGTAGTGAAGGGTGCACGAGAACGGTGGGAGATCAGGCTACATGGAGGAGGCGTTACGAGATGGAGAGGTGGTTGGAGATGGTGGCCAAAAATGGAAGGGGGAAAAGGGGCAGCGATACGGAGACCGTTACGCAAGGTTGAAGACGATGCGGTGGCCGTTGGATCATGTGATCCAACGGTCCAGATGGCGGAGCTGGCGAACGCCTTAGATCAGATCATATGATCTGATGTAACGGTCAGGGAAAAAGCAGGAGCGAGTGGTTCAGATGGAGGCAGGGCAAAATCGGACGATTGGAAATAAAAGGGTGACGTGGCGCGTTGAAGGCTTTAGGATGGAAGCCTGATCGTGTGGCTAGGGTTGAGTCAGGCAGTAGCGGCTAGGATTTTAAATCAGGGTTCAAATCGAAAGACGTATATTGAGGCATTGATGGATGGCTAGGATCGGATCTAGAGTCTCATCCTACGGTAGGGGGTGTGGGGATGACCTGGAGAGATGCTAGCCGTAGGATGTTAGGGGGATCGGAGGGTTGTAAGGAAGGTGCTAGGGAGTGGTGAGGATCTGATCTGAGATCAGCTCAGACGGTTGGCGATGGAGCGGGTTTGGGCGACCAAGATTAAAGCAGGAGGTGAGGATCAGTCGGCCAAGGAGGAGCCGGGGGCGGGAGGAGGACTGGCCACATGGGCGGCCCAAAGGGCGCCATGTAGCCCAATCAAAAAATCAGAAAATGTAAAAATAAAGAAAAATATAAAAGAAATAGTTAGAGGCAAAATTAGAAAAACGTCAAAACATGAAAGTTTTTCATCTCGATGAGATCTACAAGTTTCATGTTGTACGAAAAGCTAAAAGAGGTCATTTATACATAAAGTATTTTTGGGGGTATTTTTAAGGGTTTAAAAACACATGCTTTTTGGTTTTGAGTTGTTTTTGTATTTGTTAGTTTATTTAAGGGTTAGGGAAGTATAGACAATTGTTCAACTTGATTTTTATGGGATTTTGATAATAAAATAATTACAAAGTAATTAATAATAATTAAATAAAATTAATTATCGATTAAGTACATACAATATAATACAAGATAAAATGGATGAATTATTAGCGAATTTATTTGCTTAATTGAGATAGGGGTTTAATTAGTGAATTTTAGCATGATGAATACGAGATTCATCACTCACCCTCGACACCGTTGGATCGAACGACCTTCGTGCAGCCACTTCCCCCCTTCCGAGCCTTGGCCCCTTCCTCGAGGTCTGGTCACCCGAGGCTGCACCTGAGCCTACGACCGCACCCGAGCCTCCCAAAAGCAACCACATGGAGGCTCGACACCCGAGCTTGTCGTCCGCCCCCTGAACCTTCTGTGCACGTACGCGACACATGCGTGGTGGGAAAATTGTGCCCCACCCCCTACTATTCCAACGATCTACAGAATACCCCTTTGCTCCAGCATGTTGTGTGCAAGGCATGTGTCCCTTGGTAAAATTGCGCACACACACTTGGAAGTTTTAGTTACAGATAAGTCCCTCTAGGGATCACTTTGATATAAAAACTTATCTTTTTATTGCATTTTAGTCCCTACTACTTCATTTTATCTTATCTTCCTCTTACGTACTCCGTTTTCAACGCACAATATGTCATTTTGAAGCTTTTTGAGTGCTCTATCATTTTATATATATTGAGAACTAATCTGAAGATTATTGATGATTACTTATTGAGGATCTCATGCTTATTTTTAAGAAATGTGCTATCAAGGAGATTATTGATTTATTCTGTAGGGGATTCAAAGAAGAAAATTAAAGATTAAATTCCTTAATTAGTATTGTGATTGAAGATTCACCTGAGGGAATTCTTGATCTAATTTACAGTATCTCAAGTATGAGGGATATTTCATCTAATTTATCATATTGTAGTAATTGATAATTTCACAGGGGCTCAATTGAGGAGAAAGAATAAATTCAGTTCCCTAATTATTTTTACAATGAATAAATTACAAGGGAAGTAGGATAAAATTCTTTGAGAATTATTTATTGATATATGAGCCTCATAAATTGACGAGTATTGATCATCTAGAATGTAGCTTGGATTCACACTCATATACATATATTTCTTGAAATAATATATTTTGATCTGTGATTTAATTTGGAGGATATTGATTATTATTGTGTGGAGTAAAAATGAAATCTCAGATCCCATGCTTTATTCTCTCTATTTATTTTCTTTGCATCTCATTTCATTGCATTGTATTTTCTCGATACAGAAATAAACATTGTGATTCATTAATTATTTAAATTAATTTAAAACCATGGAACTAAAAATCACCATTCCCTATGTTCGACCTTGGTAGATTTGCGAAGTATAAATTCTCCACAATATTCAAAATTTGTGGTTTTTGTTAAATCGAATTTCGTCTCATATACTACAATTATCTCTTATTAAAGAGGCAATCTTCACATTCATCACCTTCTCCCTCGAGCTTCGATTATACTACAGCCTCGTTGTAATCGTGCATCTTAACTCACCAATCACTAGCCTACAAAACCCCGAACCTTCTTCATTTTTTTTATTTTGACCCTTCTTTTGGAGTTCTTAGCCCCTCAGACCTGGTGGTTGATTCTCTTGGCTGGTGATAGAAGCTAAGGGTGGATGTCTCTAGCGAGGAGGAGCGGTGGAGGAGCAAGATCCAATCACCACTAGCAAGCTTGTCGAAGATTCCGCGTCTTCGTTCCTTGGCCAAATCAAGGCCGTCTTTTTTTGCTTCCTTGGTTATATTTGGTTCTTGTTTCATTTTCGTGGTTTAATTTCTCTTTTAATCGATAGGTTTAGGGTTAATAAAAAAACCCCTAATTTGACATGGAGCTTAAGCTTCATGCCAAATTCATCATCTATTGCCAATGAATCAACTTGCTTTCCACACTACATCATTCCCATTGCCTTATTCATCATTTCCCCTATCTTACTAACCCATATCCATCGTGGATCTGGGAATTGAGGTTTGAACAACTGAATTTTTGGAGCCCCATCTCCATTCCTTTCCACACCACTTCCAACTTCACCACATGGCTATCGCAACTCACCGTGAGTCATGGAAACTTTTAATGCAGGTCCGGGTCTCCAAGGAGCTATATGGAACCACATTGGACACCTAGACAGAGCAGTCTGCAATCGAAGAAAGGAGGGACAGAGTTCTTCGTGTTCTTCCAACCACCCCAAACACTGTCAGATCAACAAGAGCAGTCCATATCTAATTTGGGTCGTCCAAGGCAAAGAAAATCGATGCCTCTTTACATTGTTGGATCGAGCTTAAGCAGATACAGGTAGTACAATGTGCGACGTTCATCTCCGTGGGAGAAGTTACACGGCGACCCTCCACCCTTTTGTATTTCATAATTAATAATGTAACTATTTTATTAAGTTCAAAAATTTGTGGAAAAATTACAACAAAGCCCCCGATCATTTTGTAATTACAAAGTGAGTCCAATGCAAGCTCAGCTTATGTAGGCTCCATGTGAGTTGAGTAAATTACTTGTATACCCATCCAGTTTTGTATATTGTGTTTTAATATAAAAAATTTAATATATAGTTCAAAAGTTCAAGTATATTTGTACATGCCCCCTCACATTTAATTTTTATTGCATAAATACCCTTGTCAGCATAATTAGTTTTATTTTGCACTTCTATTTTCTAAAAATACTTTTCATGCTTTAAAATTCTTGCAAAAATAGATGAAAATGCATGTGACATGCTTGTTTAAGCCATAATTTTTATTTAGAAATTCATTCTTTTTTATATTTATTAAAAAATTGAAAGAGCCCATTTATTCCTTGTTTGCCTTATAAAATATAAAAAAAATTATAAAACTTTGTTTAAATGATCCAAAAAAATACCTATTGTTTGTTATCTTATTTTTCACTTTAGATCAAAAATCACAAAAATATCAAAAAAATCCTGTAAATTACAAACCCTTTCTAACCTTAAAAATTTTTTAAAACACTTTCAAAAATATAGAAAAAATATTTTTATGTCATATATTTATATTATAGGGTTTTTATCACTCGTAACCCTCTAAGATATCGCAATTTCAGTTATGCCCCTATTTTTTTGTAATATCATTTGTGCCCCTCACTTCTTTCTCCGTTATCACTTGTGCCCTTCCGTCAGATTGACCGTCAATGAGTTGACTTAACCATGGTTTTTTCAAACCTTGGTACAGTTAAGAGGGGTATTGTTGTCCAGACTTCTTCTTCATCTTCTTCCTCCTCCCTTTTTTCTTCTTCCTTTCTTCTTCGTCTTAAGATCTTCTATTTCACTCAAGTCTAACTGGTTCAGGTTCTCCAGCTTCCCCAACTCCCTGGGTAAGCACTTGATCTTGGACTCTCGGAGCTTATGCAAACACATTAACTTGAGTTCTCCGATGGAGCGAGGGAGCTCGACGATCTCAGTGTTGGACAGGTCCAAGACTCATAACTGAGGCGTGAATCGGAAGAAATCATCGTGGATTCGCTTGATGCTCTTACTGCCACCAACCAGTGGCACATTCGACTACGGTGTCGACTATGCGCCAAGCAGGTGTCTCTATGAATTTGTCTCCGGCCACATCAGCTTCCCTGCCTGCCATAAAGGACAAGATCAAGCTCCAAGGATCTTGTTGCTTGTTGATGCTCGGGATTTAATTTATCCATGGTAGAGAGATTAATGAAGGTTTCTTCCGGACAATTTTTCTTTCATCGTCCCATTTATCTGTTTCTTGCTTCAGCTCCGTTACTCTTCTCAGCAGTTCCTCGATATCAAGTGTATAGCCATAACGTAAGCAGAGATGCCAACAACTGCTCGTAGCGAGAGAGGAGAGCAATCGAGTAGCTTCTTTGTTGCGAACCTGGACATTCCGCATCCAGTCTTCAACATCCCTGGTGGGCTCCTTCCCGCTGTCGATGCCCACTAACTCCTTGATTTTCTGTTGTGTGCGTTCTTTCTGCTGCATCAACATCTCCAAATCATTCTCGAGGGTCTTCTCTTTCCTTCTAGGACAAAAGGTGTAACTAATCTCTAGGGCGGAGGGGAGGTGCAAGGGGCGGAGGGGGAGGTGCGGGGGATAGTGCGGGGGCGGAGGGGAGGTACAGGGGGCAGATGGGGGAGGTGCGGGGGGCGGAGGAGGAGGAGGACGGGGACGGAGGTGAGGCATGTGGATGGAGCCAGAGGCTCAGGGCAGGCTGCAGGAGAGCTCAAGGAGGAGGAGGGAGGAGCTGTGGAGGAGGAAGAGAAGGGAGGAAGAGGAGGAGGAAAAGGAAGAATATAGAAGAGGAGGAAGAGAATGGAGGAGAGGAGGAAGAGAAGGGAGGAAGAAGATGGGGGAGGAGGGAGACTTTTCAATCCTTTTTTTAGTTTAATTCCATTTTTGTCCTTGACGTTAACATTCGTTTGTGTTGGTTATGAACGGTCACTAACCCGAGGGGCCCAAGTGATAGATTAGCAAGAAGTGAGGGGTACAACTGATATTACCAAAAAGATAGGGGCATAACTGAAATTACGATATCTCGGAGGGGCACAAGTGATAAAAACCCTATATTATGTATACTATTTACTACATGATAAATTAGTTTTGAGAATTTTTTATCTATTTATTTTAACTCTTAAAACAACTCGACCTATTTAAAAAGTCCCTGAATTGGGATATATTTACATTTTCAAAATGCATAATAATTAGTAAAAATCACAAAAAATTATTAGAAATAGAAAATATTTGAAAAATACAAAAATATTTTATTTTGTAAAATTTAATGATATAAAATATTTATAAATATAATATCATATATTGTATTATATACATATATATAGTTAATATTATTATTAATTATTTTAAATACCGAAATATATTTTATACCCTTTAAAAAATAAAACGGACTGCTCTTATTCATATTTACTAATTTATATTTATTTATTTATTATATATAAATTGTATATCACTTATATTATATATTACATATACAAATACTTATTTATACCTATTTCATGTATTAAGAAAGAAAATGAATAAATTTCAAAGAAATAAAAAAAGAATATAAAATTTAAAATTTAAAAATATTTATAAAAAAATTAAAAAATGAAATAAAACTACCACAAAATCACTAAGTGAATATTGTGTGTATATATATATATATTAGTACATTATTATTTAGAGATAAATAATAATACTTGCTATGCAATTTGCTCTCGATGTTCGATACACAACCATAATTACACATATTCACATCTATAGTAGAGTTATAATAGGTTTTAACTTACGCACATTAATCGCTTGATATTCCTGTGGGTTGGTTGTTGATTGGAGAGACACTTGGTCGCGCTGCGATTGCTAACCGTGTGGATAAGCATATCGGTGGAAAATCTCTCTATCAATAGGTAGAGTAGATAAGGGTATAGTGTTTTATTGTACGTTCGAGGTTATGCGGTGGGCGACTGATTGGCTCCTAATACAACATTTTGTGTTGTGGAGGATGGTGGATCTCAACACTATCGTATTGTTGATGTGAATTCTAGAGATGTCTGTGTTCTTATACAATTGCAAAACTTCCAGGAGCAGGTGTAGAACTCAATCAGATATTTGCATTTGAGATGATGTTAGGTGATGGTGACAGCTTGACGATGGCCTTAATCGGATCCGATGGACAATGGAGCAGCTAGCAATTCTATTGAAATTTATGATGCTTGTTCAGGTCTTCTCATTGATCACAAATGAGGATCGATTAAAATCAGACATAAATGATCCTCGTTGGCAATGGCATGGATCTTTGAGTGGTGTCTATGCTCCAAGGTGGCGGTAGTCTCCGCTAATGGCTAAAAGAGGTGGAGCTTCAAGGAGGTGAGTCTAATGATCCTTGAAGCTCAAATGCTTGATTCCTTCCATGCGGTTGATATCTAAACCACTTAGATGATTGATGAATTCATGATTCATTAACTTTTCTGTCACATTTTGTCTTAAAACCCTTAACAAATGCATGTAAATATTCATTAACTTCCATCTTTTAACAAAACCTCACTCATGTATAAGTACTCACTTTTAACCATTAAAATCATGTAAATAAATAAAGAACAAGAAAAAGAACAAAGGCAGATTGAATATATGTAAATATATACATTATGACTTAAGATATAAATATAACTGTAAGGTATATTTATAGCCTAACCCTGAGACCAAGTCAGCATGGATTGGTCGACATACCAAAAAGTAGGGCGAGATAAAGAAAGAAAACCGTAAAAATAAATTAAGTCATATTATATACACCTTTCACTATTTATAAAATAAATGCAAAACTTCAAAGATTTCTAATTAATCCATATGTATATATTTTTCACCAAACTCTTTTCCTAATTATTTCTAAAAATGTATATAAAAATATAAAAAAAAGTTAAAAATATTGCCCTGTATATATGCCAAGAAACCCAGCCTATAAATTGTCAAAATCTCAACTTCTGAACATCATAACTTCTTGATACGAACTCCAATTTCACTCTACTCACCTTTAAAGTTCATAAAATAATATTCTCTAATCAATAAAGGTGGTTTCATCGAATTCGGAATCCGTTTGCAAAAAGTTGGTTTTGGGACCAAAAGACAACGGGGGTTTTGGGCTATTTATTTTATATAACACACATTATTTATAGTTTTCTTAATTTTATAATTTTTAAATTATTCAATGATCTTGTAATTTAACCCTAATTTATTTCATGATTTTTGGAGCTTATTTATTATTTTTTATAAAATCAAAAATCCTAAATTATAGGTATAAATGAACTAGCTTACCTATATTTATTAAAATATGTAAATTAATTTATAAAAATCTATAAAAATTCACACAATCCTTATTTATTATTCTAATAATTAAGAAAATAGAAAATTAATTTTTAATTATTTATTTATTGAATTAAAAATCTAAAACCTATTTATATATACATATTTATTAATATAATATTTATATTTCGAATAATATTTATTATTTATAAAAAGTATTTATTTCATAAATAAGAAAATTAATTTATTTACATTTCTTGTATTTATACCTATTTAAAATAACCTTATTTGTTATTTAATATTGAATTTACAAACATTTTCAATATCTGGGCCAACCAAGTGTTGACACTTGTCAACACCTGGCTTATCTTCTTCAAGAATCAGGTATACCCGCCTGTGCTGAACCGGCCAACTTCATTAATTTATCCCGCGCGAACCATAACACCTCCAACCGATCCAATCCGTTGATCTTCACCTCCTAACAACCCTCTAGCTCGCTAGCTATTAGATCCTAACTTGGAGCTCACGCATTCTCTCTGTTTATACCCCCAAAGTTGCCATTGCCATCGAACTTTCCAACTACCTTGGACCCCCAGATCCAGTAGCCGAACATCCCAACTTCTCCACCTTTTTTTGGCCATCCTCGGTGGTGACAGCATCTAGGAGACACCTAGCATGGAGGAGGGAAGTCGGAGGAAGAGTTCCAAGGCCGTTCGCTGCCTTGCATCGCCACCGTCGTGTGCGTGGAGCTCCGGACAAGGTCGTCCTTCGAGCGACTTCGTCCAGGTAATACACCTAGACTATCCCCAGACCTATCACTCATTTTCTTCGAATTTTCTTCTCGATTCTCGTGTAGAAATTAGCGAACTTAAGCCGTCATTAGGACGTTTAATCCATTAGCTTAGACGCCCAAACGAATCCACCTTCAGATCGTTTCGATTCATATTTCAAATCGCGTTTTGTTTCATCACCATTTTTACGCAATTGTAAATTCTTCTGGAGACCTTATCAAACTCCATGTTTTGAGCTTGTGAACTCATTAATCCTTAGGCCGATTCTTCGAATCAAGCATATCCATCGTTTATTCGCAGGTCTATCTTTCATCAAGAGCCATCTCCCCAGATCTGGAAGCCCTCGTCTTCAAGGAAATCACATCCAAAGATGGTATGACCATCTGACCTTCAGACGCTATCGCACCGGACCACCATCTTCCTCGTGCCACCACCGCCGCTTGGAGCCGCCGCCGATCACCATCTACCGCTGGCGAGCTCGAGGGGTGGAGGAGCCACACCTCTGGCCCCGCCGGAGCGTCCAGATCACCGCCGTTTGTGGAGGAAAGTCGGAGAAGGAGGCTCGTTCGTCAGGTGTTCAACAGACTCAAGAACAGGCGAAGTGCAGGTTCGTGACACGTGGCAGGCGCACAGACGTTCGATCAGCGCCTGAAGCTTCTTATTATGGCCGTTGATTCTGAACCGATGTGAAAATTGCATACTTAACCCAGCAGGCTTTCTAGAGTTTATTCCCGCTCCAGAGGTTTTCGAAAAATACATTTAGGTCCCTCCGCAGGGACCTAAATGTAAAACATTTGTATTTCTTTTACAGAACAATCCTTTGAGGACTTATTTGCAAAATAATTTCTTTAGTTTTCTTGCGCTTATGCCCCTGGGCTGTAGGGGATCTTTGGACCACGTTTGACCTTATTTATTATTGATTTCTTTAGGGTAGTTACGGAACAACCCCATCTAGCTTGTATTAAATTTCCGTGAGTTTTTTTTGTGTTTTCGTCATGTTTTGATTTTTCGAAAACTGACTTCGTCTTGATTGGTTTTCTTGTGTAGTTCGAGCCCGTTGCTCGGTTTCCATCAATTATATTTTACCATCTACCTATATACACCTATTATTTAATAAATAAATCTTTTTGAAAAATATCCTTTTTTTTTGAAAATTAAATAAAAATTTGAAAAGATTAAAATCAAATAAAATAAAAAAAATCAAATAAAAAATGTTTTCTTGCTTTAATCACTTTTAGAAGAGGTAAAATAAAATTGCAAAAATATTCCCTTAAAAAATCAAAGTCTTCTATTCTGCCTCCTTGAGTTCGACCCAGGCACACTCACTTGGTAAAATAATTAGTGTACGTTTTCGACCGAAAACCGAATTTGTTTGATATGATCTAAGATCTGTTTCCGCGGCTTTTTCTACACCGACAACTGCATTCCCTAAAAAGTCGCGAATCTGATTTTTAGATTTATCAAAATGGCGCCGTTGCCGGGGAGGCGTTAGAATATTTTGATTTTTTCATTCTTTGTGATTTTTCTCTTCTTTTTGTTTCGTTTTTTGTTGCTTTTCGTATGGTTTTTCGTACGGCTTTTATCGATCGTTTTAGTTCTTTCAGCTTTTCTTACCGTTTTCTCAAGTCTTCTCTCGACCGATTTCGTACGATTTTTCGTACAACTAACTATTTTTGTAGGGCCTGCAGGATCAGTCGGCTTCTTCGGAAGCCGAATCAGTTGAAAGAGTAGAGGCCGGCTCCTTCTACGAGTCAGCTACAGAGGGCAGATTTAGTTAGTGTAATTTTTGTAAAAGAGAGAGAAAGGGAGAGAAACTGTAATAGACAATAAACAACCCCCCCCCCCATTTTTTGCAGGCTCTGATTCGCCGGATACCGTGTATCCGAGGGATCAGGGCACCCACCGCGGTTTTTCTCACTTATCGGTTTTCCGTGGCTTTTTAGGTCCTTAATTAGGTTTTTTATTCTATCTGATTGTGCCTACGTAGTTAGTCTTAGGACTTGCAACCTAGGTTCATGATTTTAGGGTTTCTATAAAAAGAAAAAAAATCGGTAGACGTTTGCTTGAAAAAACCCAAAAAAAATTACAAAACCACAAAATAAAATCAGGACTGCTAAACATATCTGATCTAAAAGCCGTAAACCGATTCATTTGTTTTGGGAGAGTAACCCCCGCACAACTTCTCAGAGTGCGCAAGCGAGAGCCGACATATAAGGATAGAGCCCAAACCCTGTATTTCCCGTGAAATACTACTTAGTTCATACACCTGATCACTATTCCTCAGTGGGTACTCTCGGGTAGCCAGAAACGGTCCGAGTTTACTTAGCAGAGTGGGAGGTTTAGAGGACACTGCGCAAGGCTCCGTCCTCAAGTAACACGGGTAGCCGGAAACGGTCCGTACTTACTCTCATACTGGCTGAGTGTGAGTAATCTTTTGTAAGGACTCGGACCAGTGTTTCGGAGAAACTATTGGGCACCTATCAGCTCGCTCAGCCCGCGATAACCGCGAAACTTGTTTGCTAATTACAACCATAAAACTGACAAGATAAAAGACCGAACTCTTACGGTCTTCATCGGGTTGAGTTGGTGAAGATGGGGTTTGCTTTGTGTTTGCTTGCGGGGTGTAAGTTTCCCTTGCTTTCGCATTTTTTCATCTCCTTTGAATCGTACATCGTGCTCTCCCGATCAATCCTCTTGACATCGAAGATGACGTCTCGATGACTTTTCTGCTCAGACTCCGTGAGCCTTCGACCATCCACCGTCGAGCGTACTTCTTCACAGGCTCAGGATGACCCTCTTCCCGAGCTGGTCCCATCAGATCTCGAGGCGAGTTAGACCCAGACTCCCTCACCTCCTGGCAAGACTATTGAGGCAGACCCTTGCCTCAATACATTATCTAGATCTCCAGCTTATTTTTCGATGAGTTCTTACGAGAGCTTTTATTTCACAAACGATCAGATGGCTTGCGGAAAAGGACCAGCGGCAGACGAGAGGAATCCAGCTGAGGAGCAGCACGAAGGATGACCAGATCCAGCTGCAGATATTACTACATGAATTCTTGATACACATCAGCAGATGAATCTACAGATTCGAGAACAGTTTAGAGTTCAGAATGAACTACAGGCTGAAATAGTCGCGCTGAGAGCAGGAGCTGGGAACCAGTTACCGCCTGTGGTTCCTGCAATTTACGGGATAAGTATGACACGGGCGCTAGAACGCTCCACCATTGGATTCGGCTACCGCCGAATCAAGGGCCATACAAGCTGAGACCGTCCTTCATTTCTTTGCTTCCCAAGTACTATGGGAATGCCGCAGAGGAGTCGTTTACCTTCTTGCAATAATTTGAGATGATTTGCGGTACGGCTTGCTACCCTGGAGTCACGCAGGAGGTCGTACGCCTCAAGGTTTTCCCCTTTACCTTAGCCGATAAGGCTCTTTACTGGCCGAGTCATCTGGGGAGGGAAATCTCTACATGGGACGATCTAAAGTCCACCTTCCTGCGCAAATATTTTCCTCTTGGAAGGACGAACATGATGAGGAGCCAGATCTCCAACTTTACGCAACTCCCGCACGAATCTTTCCATGAGGCATGGGATAGATTCAAGGATCTTACGGAGAGATGCCTGTATCATGACATCCCAATGAAGGTACTCGTGCAGAACTATTTTGGAGGACTCCAGCCGGAAATACAGGGGCTCGTAAGTGCCACATGTGGCAGCAGCTACTTGAACAAGGATGCCGAGTTAGTCTGGGCCATCTTCGAAGGGATGGCCGAGAACTCGAGAGTCTTAGACTCTACTCGGGCATTTCAGAAAGCCCCGCAGCCACCACATCACCGAAAATATCACAAGGTGGCTAACATCTCAGATTCTGAATCCAACACCAACATGAGATACATTAGCAAGAAGCTAACGTTGGTGGATGCGATTCACAAGCAGGTCCAAGACCTACAGCCGCTGCGAGAGTTGGAGAAACTCTCATCTTTACCTCGGCAGCTGAGTGATCTGTCGAAGAAGGTGTCTGACCTTCAGCTCCAGTATCAGCAGAGCCAGTCTTCTTCGACCACACAACCAGCACGGAGGATCTTACCCGCTCCGCCCACCCGTCCGATCCACTTCGTATAGAGCGAGCCAGAGACTCCGCAGCTTGATTGGCATGAGGATCAGTCTCATGCCAATCCCGGCCAGATCACCAGCACCACAGAGATGGAGGTGGAGCCGCAATCCACTCTCGAGATCAACGGGATTTGGTATACTCCGATTCAGCAGCCGAGTATATCGAATCAGTAGCAGCAGCAACCGTACGGTTATCCATAGCATGGACGTCCGAATTTTCAGCACCGCCAGACCTTCACGCCACAACAGTCTCACCCGAATGTCTATCACCAGAGACTGCATTCATATCAGCACCCTGCTCATTATTCACCAAATTATCCTTATCAGCAACAGCAGCAGTCTTCCTCCACACCTCAGCGATACTCCCAGCATTCCACTTCTCAGCAATACACGCCAAGGCAGGAGAGAGGAGCAATCCAGGGCCACCACACCGAACAAGAGAAGTTTTCACAGGCCTAGGCACTCAACCAGATCATGGACATGTTGAGTACGCACCATATCGCTCACAAAACCGAGATGGAGCAGGTTAACCATCGTCTGGATGAGTCAACCGCGCCGAAGACCACTCTCCCAGCCCAGCCTCAGATGAACCCGAACAACAAGAGGAGGCATCCAGATCAGGTAGACACTACAGGTAAGATCTCGTTTCTTGAATTTTTATCTAACTTCATTCGTCTCAGGAGCGGTAGATCACCACAAGCACCTGCTGGAGAAGAGGAGAGGGCACCAGAAGAGCACGAGCAGATCCATGAGCCGCAAGAATCTGAAGCTGAGGAGGAGAACCAACTAGATGATGAGGACCATCCTACAGAATCGAGAGACGGGAGCGATGCCGACACAGTAGATATGGACACTAGCGACTCAGATGATGACATCACACCAGATCAGGCAGAGAATCCCGAGAAAAATATGTCTTCCCCTGTCTTAGAGAGTTTTGTACATAATTCTGAAACTCTCGATGTACAAGCTGATTCTGCTATCAATAAAAATTATGATTTTCTGACTCCTGAAATTGTTCTTTTTCCCGATGCTTTGTTTGGAAAAGGAAATAAAAACACCAAAAAGAATGTTGCCACTCTAGAAACCGAGCGATTACTGAAAGATCACATCTTTCTAAAGATTCCACTCCACGATGCCTTGGATCATTTTCCTACGCTCAAGAATCAGTTGAGGAACAAATGTATTACATGTAGGAAAAAGAGATCACGAGTTGAGAAGCATATACTGGCCAAGGCAACTTCGTGTGCAATTCGGAACAAGGTACCCAAGAAGAAGAAAGATTCGGGAGCTCACTATGTTAATTGCCAGATTGAAGACACTACATTCCATCGTACTCTTTTAGATAATGGATCCTCGATCAATTTACTTCCATCCTCTTTGCTTGATAAGCTCAAGCTAGGTGCTCTCTACAAATCACGAGCGATACTTCAGTTTGCAGATCAATCTGTGAAGAGACCTAAAGGTGTGCTGAGGAACATTATCGTGACTGTTCAGGGCTTGCAGTTTCCAGTGGACTTCACCGTCCTAGATATGACGTGCCCTACACAGTTACACCTTGCTTCAATCATTCTCAGGAGACCCTTTTTGCAGACAACAAGAGCACTCTTTGATTATGATGCTGGGAGAGTATCATTCCGCCCAAACAACAGAGAGATACACATTGAAATGGAGAGAGGATGTAGCAGTCCCAAATCAGTACTGTCATTCACTTCAGAGGACACCAGTTTTGCAGAAGAGTATCAGCACATAGATGAGACACAGTTTCCTGATCGTGAGAGTGCTTATTTTGATACCCAAGATATCCTACACGAGGATAGGGTAGATCACTTGGTACCTAGTTCTTCAGATGATTGTTCACATACAAAGACAGATTTCATAACAGATTCAGATGAGCAGTCACCTGCAGTAGACATCTCAGTGCCGCAAATTGAAAGTACATATATTACAGTAGTCGGATGGTGTGATGCTTACATATATAGACACCTTCTGTAGTCCGACTCCAGATACGCATATTCCAGAAAAGAGAGATATGCCATGTACAGAGTTCACTTACAGAGGAGGATCTACTATTCCAGCCAATGATCAGTACACACATAAAAAGCAGAAAATTCAATATGATCCTGGCTGAAGTGATCTATTTTGTACAGGAATCATGATCATTCTTTCACTTCATCTCATCCTGTACAAATTCTTTTGAGCCATTCATTTCCGAAGATCCACAACACTTGTATATTCTTCGTAGACCACAATCGTCCCTATTTTCGCTCGTCTTCTATGCTTAGGATACCAGATCCTAAGTATAGGGGGACCGATTGTTCGATGATTTATGTTTTATTTTTTGTTCTGTTTCTTTTTGTATAGCCTTTCTTTTTCACAAATCACTGGTCTCTGATTTTTGGCTACACTCTTTTCTATACTTAGGATGCCTTATCCTAAGTATAGGGGGGACCGAGTGATTTCGATGATTTCGTATTCTTTTCCTTTTTGAACTTTCGTTATTTATTCTTTTTCATTCAGTCATCCAGTTTTTGCTCTCCCGTTATACTTACAATGACCTGATCGTAAGTATAGGGGGCTTGACTGACTTGTACACTTTACTCTTTTTCACCCACTTTTACTTAGCACGAGTTATATCCTCCTTTTTCTCTTTTGACGCTATGAGGACATAGCACAAGCTAAGTATAGGGGGATGCGTATATATTGTATATATACTTTCGTCCATAACGCGTACTTTTATGTATTTTCTATATCTATAAAATCCATAAAAAGTGGGTAAGGGTTAATTTAAAATCCACTTATATATTTTTTTATTACTTATAAAATCCTTGTAAATAAGTAAAATATGTTTGAAACTTGTATTTAAAACTTGTAATTAAAATATCGACTTAAAATCTGTAATTAAAATTTGTATTTAAAAGTTGTATTTAAAATTTATATAATACTTATTTAAAATCTTATTTATTAAAATTTGTGTAAAAATCATTCAATCCTTGTAAAACCCTTTATAAATAAAATATGTAAAATACATTAGATACTTAAACCAAATAAAATCTATCTTGTAAAATCCTTGTTTAAAAACTTGTTTATAAAAGCCATAAAATCCATAAAAAATACAAAATCCAAAAATTCATAAAAATTACAAAAGCCTTAAAATCCATAAAAATGAGTAAAATCCAGAAAATATACCTCACAAAAACATGGTTGCATTTGCATTCATATTTTTCAGAATCAGTTTGATTTCTGGATCTAAGGACTGAGTCTAGTCTAAAGGATGGAGCTTGATAACGGCCTTTAACTCTCGTTGTAAGGAGCCTGGTTAGGATCTGGAATTTGGACTCTTCAGGTCTTTTGACTTAAAATCTTTGGGTTCCATAAGACCATATTCGGGAAATCAAGTCATATGTGCTTAAGTAGACCATTTGGAGTCATCCGTACAACTCTACACAAGTGAACCAATCTTGAACACATGCACTCCGCACTTAGCTCGACTCGCATGGAGTTACGAAGGGCAGTACATCTTGGTAGTGCGTTTCTATCCTTGTCTTTGCGGCATTGACGTCTAACGACGGGAGAGATTGGGGTTGCGATAGTTGCTTCGGATGAGGGAAGGATCTGCTGACACATATTTTCTAAGACCTCAAAAAAGGGATGAAATAAAAAGATGCTATATCCGTCGAGGCACAAAATGATGAATGTAGTGCAAGCAAATTACAAAGTCAAAGCAAAGCAGAAGCCACCAAATAAGACCACAATGGTCCAAGCTTCCACCAAAAATGCCTGCACATCTTAGTGGAGACTCAGCTACACCGGTTGAGCTTCACAAGGAGATGCGTCTACACTGGTCGCACTCCACTTCTTTTCTCATTCTTCTACTTTCTCGCTATATTCGATTGTGGACATAGCAGAACTGAACTCAGAAGGGAATACCTCCCTCCCCGAGGAAAGCGTAGCGGGATGAGGAAGCCATAGAAGTGTATAGCCGGGATTGACGGTTTTCTTCGTTTCTCTAAGCAGGAAGAGCTAAATCAATTCACACACTTTACAAGTTGACTTCAAGGATGATAGAGTTTGCGATATGAATAAGTGAGTCTGAACTAGCCGATGAAGTGATCTTGAATAAGGATTTTTGGAACTTGAGGACTGTTGAGGATAAAATCCTAATCCTAGTTAAGGTTCCGACAAAATTCTTGTTTTAGGCCCGATCGAGCTCTGTCCTTTGTCTGTTATCATGAATTGGTTTAGGAAAACAAATTCATTCTAACTTTATTTCTTTTTCACTTACTTTTCAAATAAGTGTTTGCTAAGGGACTATCAAAGTTTAAGTATAGGGGGTTGATGAATACATGATTCATTAACTTTTCTGTCGCATTTTGTCTTAAAATCCTTAACAAATGCATGTAAATATTCATTAACTTCCATCTTTTAACAAAACCTCATTCATGTATAAATACTCACATTTAACCATTAAAATCATGTAAATAAATAAAGAACAAGAAAAAGAACAAAGGCAGATTGAATATATGTAAATATATACAATATGACTTAAGATATAAATATAACTGTAAGGTATATTTATAGCCTAACCCTGAGACCAAGTCAGCATGGATTGGTCGACAAACCAAAACGTAGGGGGAGATAAGGAAAGAAAACCATAAAAATAAATTAAGTCATACTGTATACACCTTTCACTATTTATTAAAATAAATGCAAAACTTCAAAGATTTCTAATTAATCCATATGTAAATATTTTTCACCAAACTCTTTTCCTAATTATTTCTAAAAATGTATATAAAAATATAAAAATAAGTTAAAAATACTACCCTGTATATATGCTAAGAAACCCAGCCTATAAATTGTCAAAATCTCAACTTCCGAACATCATAACTTCTTCATATGAAATCCAATTTCACTTTACTCACCTTTAAAGTTCACAAAATAATACTCTCTAATTAATAAGAGTGGTTTCATCGAATTCGGAGTCCGTTTGCAAAAAGTCGGTTTTGGGACCAAAAGACAACGGGGTTTCTAGGCTATTTATTTTATATAACACACATTATTTATAGTTTTCTTAATTTTATAATTTTTAAATTATTTCATGATCTTGTAATTTAACCCTAATTTATTTCATGATTTTTGGAGCTTATTTATGTATTTTATAAAATTAAAAATCCTAAATTATAGGTATAAATGAACTGGCTAACTATTACCTGTATTTATTAAAATATGTAAATTAATTTATTAAAATCTATAAAAATTCACACAATCCTTTTTTATTATTCTAATAATTAAGAAAATATAAAATTAATTTTTAATTATTTATTTATTGAATTAAAAATCTAAAACCTATTTATATATACATATTTATTAATATAATAACTATATTTCAAATAATATTTATTATTTATAAAAAGTATTTATTTCATAAATTAGAAAATTCATTTATTTACATTTCTTGTATTTATACCTATATAAAATAACCTTATTTGTTATTTAATATATAATTTACAAACATTTTCAATATCTGGGCCAACCAGGTGCTGACACTTGTCAGCACCTGGCTTATCTTCTTCAAGAATCAGGTATACCCGCCTGTGCTGAACCGGCCGACTTCATTTATTTATCCTGCGCGAACCATAACACCTACAACCGATCCAATCCGTTGATCTTCACCTCCTAACAACCCTCTAGCTCGCTAGCTATTAGATCCTAACTTGGAGCTCACGCATTCTCTCTATTTTATACCCCCAAAGTCGCCATTGCCATCAAACTTTCCAACTACCTTAGACCCCCAGATCCAGTAGCCGAACATCCCAACTTCTCCACCTTTTTCCGGCCATCCTCGGTGGTGACAACATCCAGGAGATGCCCAGCGTAGAGGTGGGAAGTCGGAGGAAGAGTTCCAAGGTCGTTCGCCACCTTGCATCGCCACCGTCGTGTGCGTGGAGCTCCTTCCAAGGTCATCCGTCGAGCGACTTCGTCCAGGTAATACACCTAGACTATCCCCAGACCTATCACTCATTTTCTTCGAATTTTCTTCTCGATTCTCGTGTAGAAATTAGTGAACTTAAGCCGTCATTAGGATGTTTAATCCATTAGCTTAGACGCCCAAATGAATCCACCTTCAAATCGTTTCGATTCATATTTCAAATCGCGTTTCGTTTCATCACCATTTTTACGCAATTGTAAATTCTTCTGGAAACCTTATCAAACTCCATGTTTTGAGCTTGCGAACTCTTTAATCCTTAGGCCGATTCTTCGAATCAAGCATATCCATCATTTATTCGCAGGTCCATCTTTCATCAGGAGCCATCTCCCCAGATCTGGAAGCCCTCGTCTTCATGGAAATCACATCCAAAGATGGCGTGTCCATCTGACCTTCAGACGCTATCGCACTGGACCACCATATTCCTCGCGCCGCCACCGCCGCTCGGAGCCACCGTCGATCACCATCTACCGCAGGCGAGCTCGAGGGGTGGAGGAGCCACCCCTCTGGCCCCGCCGGAGCGTCCAGATCGTCGTCGTTCGTCGGAGGAAAGTCGGAGAAGGAGGCTCGTTCGTCAGGTGTTCAACAGACTCAAGAACAGGCGAAGTGCAGGTTCGCGACATGTGGCAGGCGCACAGACGTTCGATCAGTGCCTGAAGCTTCTAATTCTGGCCGTTGATTCTGAACCGGTGTGAAAATTGCATACTTAACCCAGCAGGCTTTCCAGAGTTTATTCCCGCTCCAGAGGTTTTCAGAAATTGCATTTAGGTCCCTCCACAGGGACCAAAATTTAAAACATTTGTATTTCTTTTACAGAATAGTCCTTTGAGGACTTATTTGCAAAACAATTTCTTTAGTTTTCTTACGCTTATGCCCCTTGGCTGTAGGGGATCTTTGGACCTCGTTTGACCTTATTTCTTGTTGATTTCTTTAGGGTAGTTACGCAGCTACCCCATCTAGCTTGTATTAAATTTCTATGAGTTTTTGTTTTGTTTTCGTCGTGTTTTGATTTTTCGAAAACCGACTTCGTCTTGATTTATTTTCTTGTGTTGTTCGAGCCTGTTGCTCGGTTTCCACCTATTATATAGTACCACTTACCTATATTCACCTATTATATAATAAATAATTTTTTTTGAAAAATATCCCTTTTTGAAAATTAAATAAAAATTTGAAAAGAATAAAATCAAATAAAAAATTAAAAAGAAAAATAAAATAAAAAGTGTTTTCCCTCTAATCACTTTTAGAAGAGATAAAATAAAATCGCAAGAATTTTCTCCAAAAAATCAAAGTCTTCTATTCTGCCTCCTTGAGTTCGACTCAGGCACACTCACCTGGTAAAATAATTAGTGTAGGTTTTCGACCGAAAATCGAGTTTGTTTGATACGATCTAAGATCTATTTTCGCGGCTTTTTCTACACCGACAACTTCATTCTCTAAAAAAGCTGCGATCTGATTTTTAGATTTATCAATGATGTTGATCTTTATCTCTCCTATAATACTCCTTATATCAGACCTACTAGTTTCAGTGTAAGTCTCGAGGATGTGAACCTCGACCAAATGGGAAGGTACAAAAGAGAAGATGGATGAACACTCCTCTTTAATATATGATGGACAGGAAGAGAGACTCCAGCGTGAACTCATCGGAGGTGAACTGCATTGAAAGATAGAATGAGAAACGGAGAGGAAGGTCGGTGATGTGATGGGATTGCGGATGGATTTAAATAAAAATAGAGAGAGATAGAGGGATAGAGAAGAGAAATGATGAATAACAGAGAGAGCAAAAGATAAGGAAAAGAAGAGAAAATAATCGAAGATAGTTGGAATTGCTGAAGGGGAAGTGAATGGAATGGATGGAAGATTCACCTGTTGATTGTAGCGGAAACTCCGAGTTGATCGTCGCCTCAACACGCGATAGAGCATGAAGCTTCCACACCGCACATGATCTCTCCTCTTCTCTCTTTCCCTCTATGTAGGTTGAGGATGCCTATCACCCACACTATATGTCGTTCTAGAGCTCAAGGAAGGAAGACCAAATTGGCAGATGATCGACTCTGAGGGGATGGAGGTTCTTAAATGGGAGGAAGGGGGAGGTTCAACGAAGAAGACGAAGTTGATGCGGGGTTGTTAAGTGAACAACCTAGTGGTCCCAGGCCATTGGGTTCAGTTCATGGGAAGAAGGGGGAAGAAGTATGGATGAGGAAGAAGAATCGGAGGAAGAAGACAAAGGAGAAGGAGCTGAGGTAGAAGATGAGGTTAGACTGGTCAAACTTAGTTTGACTAGTTAAACATCATTAAATAAATAAGTAATAAATTAAATAAAATTAATCACTAAATTTAAATAAGTAAATAATATAAACTAATTTTATAAATAATTTAATAAATAATTTAATGATAACTTTTAATTAAATAAATATTACTATTTAATTTGTTAAAAAAATAAATATATCTATAATATAAGTATATTACACCTATATAACAAGTACAATTAATTATTTTAAGTTATTTTAATTTTAATAGATTCTATTTTAATATTATATTAAAATTATATTAATACTACAATATTAAAAATATAGAATATAAAAAGAAATATCAAATAATAAAATAAAATAAAATTGTATTGTAAAAGTACACCAATAGGGTCCCAAAACCTACTTTTTGCATATTAAATATGTTTTTGATGAAATTAATTTTATTTGATAGATAATTTTATAAAACAAACTTTAAAAGCAAGTGCGCCCAATTCGGAGTTCATATGGCAAAAATACGAGGTTCAGAAGTTTGATTTTATGACTTTTTAGTTTTGGGATTTATTGGTATCTATTCATAGTTAATTTTAAGTTATATTTTTTTATTTTTCTATAGATGTATATAAACATTTTAGAAAAAGGATTAAGTTAATCAGAGTTAGGAATAGTTTTATAAAAATAAAAAAGTTTTATATACACATAGTACATATATATATATACATAGGGGTCCAAAAGCCAAAACTCATCTGATTAATTCTATGATATTTTTTTAGTATTTTAATAAATAATTTTAACAATAAAATTGAGTTTAAAAGTAAGTTTCATAAATTAATAATTTTCTACAAATAGTTATGGACTATAAAAGGTATCCTACATGGCTTTCTCGATTCATTGTAATTATTTATTTTTACATTAACTATTTTTTTGATATTTTTAGAGTTTAATATACATTATTATAAACAACTTTGAATAAAGAGATAATTTTGTTTGAGATTATCTTAATGAAAAATAAAATCGGTGAACATATATACAAGGTGAAAATGTGTGAGTGTACTTAATGATATTTATTTTATATATTTTTATAGATTGTGATCCTTATCTCTCCCTACTTATTTATTTTGTCGACTAAGTCATATTGACCTAGTTTGGGGTTAGGATCAGTCTGTACATATTTACATATCTACACCATTCTTTCTTTTATTTTTATTTTTCTCTCTATTATTTTATTCTAGCTAAAATAAGTATTGAATATGTAATATTAATAGATGAGGTTAGAATGTTAATTCATGAGAATAAGTTGATATTTAAATGGATTTTACTAAGGGTTTTAGACAAAATGAAAGAATAAAGGAGATGAATCATGGATTCATCATTCCCCGATACTTTACCTTTGCTAGAACCTTAGCAAGCACTTAGTCTAAAAATAAGTGAAAGATGAAAAGAAAATAAAAATGAAATTGAAGGAACTTAGAACATATTTGTTTCTTTAAACTAAATTTCACTTAGCCAAAAATAAAGAACTTGGAATAATCCTTTGGATTAATATTTTGTAGGGACGCCATTAGAATTAGAATTTAAATCCGAACAATCCTCAAGTTACACAAATCCCTATCCAAGTTCTCCTCAACTGACAGCTTAGATCCACCAATCCATCACATGATATATTCAACCTTGAAGTTAATTTTTACTGTGTGTGATGTTAGCTCTTCCTACTTAATGAGGCAGAAAGCAGACCACTCCAATAATACAATCCCAATGCTTCCTCTTCTAACTACTCGATCCTCAAGAGGGGGTATTCCCTTCTGAGTTCAGGTACATGATAGTTTACAATTAAAATGCGGAAGAAGCTTCAAGAATGAGAAAAGAAGTGGAGTGTGACTAGGATAGTCACATCTCCTGTGAAGCTTGGTCGCTTAAGCTAAGTCTCCACCTGTATATGCAAGCTTTCAGAAGCTTGGAACATTGTGGTAGTGTATGTATTTGGTGTTTGGCTTCTTTTTGGTATAAAATATTGTAGCACTGCATTGATCTTCTATGCCCTGACAGATATAGAATCTTTTTTCCATCCATGTTTAGAGGTCTTAGAAAAATTATTCTAGCAGACCATCCTTCATCTGAAGCTTTATTTCAACCCTAAAACTGACGTCTTTATACGTCAACTCCACTAGACAGAAGATGCACCATTAAAATGGATTTCCCATCACAACCCCATGCAAGTCGAGCTAAGTGCATTGTGCATAAGTCTAAAATGGGTTCATTGTTAGAGAGTTATACGGATGATGCTAGGAATCCTACTTAGGCAAGTTTAAGTTGAATTCTGAATACAATCTTATGAAACCCGAAGATTTAAGTTAAAGACTTGAAGAATCCCAATTCCAGTTCCTAATAAAGTCCCTTTAGAGTTTTGTGGATTAAGGTCTAAACCAAGCTCCATACTTCAAACTTAGCTCCATTTGGTTCAAAATTCAATATTATTCTAAAAAATGTGAATGAATGCACAAATTTTTTATGAAGCGAATCTTTCAATTAAAACATTTTATGTGATTTTTAATGAATTTTAATACTTTATTTTTTGTATTTTTTAAATATTTAGTTAAATGAATCAATTATAAGAATTTACAAGAATTACGAACATATTTATAATGAATTTTATACGCAATTTATATACAATTTATACAAGTTTTATACATTTTTTACAAAAAAAAATTTATTCATGGATTTTATCTAATTAGGAATTTTATGTACAAGTATTTTACAACATATTCTATTTATACTTTTTAAAGCTCTTTTTACAACTCATAGTTATAGTTTTCTATCGAATTTTAGAACCCAAAAATATTAACCCATAATTTTAGAGTTGTATTATTAATAATACAATAAAGTACATATTATATATACATATTATATATTCTAAAGTATATATAACACTTATATACGACACTCCTATATTTAGCGTGAACTATGTCCTCACAGTGACCAAGAATCAACAAAGAAAGACATAACTCGGGCTAAGGATTGACTGGTGAAAACAATATTGTACAATAATGACTCAAAGAGTAATGAATGCATGAATACAAGTCAAGCATCCCCTCTATACATAGGATCAACTAATCCTAAGTATAGGAGACTCAAAAACAAAGATGATCAAAGTCAAAAGAATGTACACAATCAACGACTCAGCTTGTTCCCCATTATACTTAGGATAAAAAGCCCTAAGTATAAAGAATAATATAAACAGTTGAGGAATAAGAAAGAGAGCAGGCAATACACAAATGAAAATAATCAAAGATGAAAATGAACGACATTACACCCTATGCTTAGGGTAAAGAACACCCTAAGTATAAGAAACAACAAGGGTAATAAAATAGAATAAATATGAATGACATAATGTCTACACCCCCTATACTTAGGATAAAGTACATCCTAAGTATAACAAAAATCCTAAGCAATACATGGGATGTAAAACAACGAAAGAATGAATGAATAAAAAAGAAAATATGTATGCATAAGGTAAAAAATGAACAAATCAAAGTGTAACTATATAGTCTCAAGAATGCCAAAGATTAACCTTCTTGCACGACCAATGAACAATAAAATGTACAAGAGAAAGGTTGACATCAGAGTCATACTCAGAGATATCTATATCTGAATCTTAGGATCCCTAACCTGCGACGATGGGTGAGTAATGACCCATATGGTCGAAGAGACAAAAAGAATCGACCACTGAAAGCAACACCACTAGTTCTAAATCAAAATCATTTTTATATAACTGAAGAGGCCTTAGTGTCATATCTAAAGTAGATGTGAGGAAGAGGCCAAATTATGTTGCAATATACTCTAGATCAGAATTAGTAAAGACCTTAAATTCAATCTGAAGAAAGACCCCATCATTCTCGCAACTGGCCGACTCAAATAATAGATCCACTAACGAATCAAGCTTGGCCTCCAAATGATCACAATCAGGTGCCACTAGTGGTTTCGACTCAATAATATATATCCCACGAATCTCATCAATACATCTCCAAACTTGAGTACCTGAATCAAAAAAGGCTATGCTATCCAAGTATTACTCTTTAAAAAGGCATTATTATGTCTCAATATCAGCCAATGTCAACAAGTATAAATGGCCAGCACTTGTTTCTCAGAACAATAATTTCTCCTCTTCTTTCTTCTAGGCGTGGTATGATCATTTAGACACTTTTTGAGAAGAGTAACATGGATCAATTCATCAAAAAGAGTGAGCTTAATCTCAATTTTATCTAGCATCTCTTTCGTGAATTTCATCTCTTGGTTCTTTTTGGATTTTCTAATTTTGCTCCCTTCACTAAATTTAGATCTTTTGGAATGGTATCTGTACATCCTCCTCATGCATATTTACACTCGCAGGATCAAAAGAAGAAGAAGAGGAAGAAGAATTATTTTTTTTTGTAAAATCGAGACTAGTTCCTTGTAAACCAAATAAAGGGAACTAGCAGATGAAGCTGAAGTTATGTCTTTCTTCTTATTTATATATTTTCTCTTTTGCAATTCCTTTTAATTTTTGTGCCTTCATTATAAGGAAAATCAAATCCAACTGTGAACCACGTTGTTGCCTACTATGCACTTCACGCTCGTAATTGTATCAATAACAATAATATATCTCTACATGTCTTAGGAACTAGAAGGAATAGAACTCAACAACTCAGGAAAAACTGTCTGAAACTAACCTCTACTTTGTGACAATATTGAATATAAAGTCACTGAATGAATCCATTTGTCCCTACGATAGATACTTTGCTCATGAATCAGATGGACAAGATGATCGAATGTTGGACCATCTACATCTAGAATCTCAAAATGATGTCCCTCATCCATCTTTGTCTACAGAAGACTCCAAAAATGCTAAATCAAACATGGGAAAATATGCTCATAAGGTGGCTTCTCGTAACACTAGTCAAGATATGGAAACTGAATCGGCTGATAAGATAGCTGAAATAACATAGGCTCTCACTCTATCCACTGGAATACCTACGAAACATATATACACGACTCCTGAATTGTGAAGCGCAGAACCAACTCAAACTCCTACTAAATAATTAATAGAATATGGATCGATCTATGAAGATGAGAACTCTATGCAACTGTCTCAACGTCCATCATATGTGTTGCCTCAGTATCCACATCAAATGTTTTATGTGTGATCCCTAAATCAACAGGAGGTGGGTCGCAACTATGTTGTATCATATCTCTCTTGTGTGTTGTCTCAACATGAGAAATCTCTCCAAAGAGATCCCAAAGTGAATGCTCATCGAGACTGCGATGTGAACCACCACATAAAGCATCGACCAATGCTTTTTGCTCTGTGATGATCCCCTGACAGAAAATCGATACTAACTTAGATTTGGATATCCAATGATATGGGAATCTACTCAAAAGAATCTGAAATTTGAGCACATGTCATGTAATGCCTCGAAGGGATCATGTGAAAAATCTCTAATAACTAACCGCATGAAATTTGCTCAGTTAATGGGGTAAAACTTCCTTAAAAAGTTGACCCACAACATACCCCAACTAGCTCCCTTCTCTCCAAAACTTCAAAACAATCTCGTGATCTTATCCTTGAGTGTCAAGGGAAAGATATTCATCATGGCATCCTCAGGTGAAATATCTAAATATAATTTGGTCCTACATTTCTCCTCAAACTCAAACAAATGCTCATATGACTCCTCATGTGTCTTTCTGTGGAATCTCGACAACAATCATTTGAATTCCAAATCAATAAGATAAGACAGTAAACTCAATGTAGAAACCTACTCCTCTCTTGAATTGTATGTAGGTTGCATAGTATGCACCCTCATCTCAGCAACCCGTGGACCCACTTCTCTCATCAGATCTGAGCTTAGCTCAAGGGTCTCAAATCTCTGCTCTACAACCATAGGTGTAATCAAAGGCTGAATCTGAATGATAGAAGATGAATAAGTAGAAAGAAACCGAGACGATGAGAAAGAAGCACAAGACGACTCTCTAGTGTTAGGCTCACGACTGGAGAGGGAAGAAGATGAAAGCGGAGTGGAAGAAGACCTTTCAGGGCCCGAGTATTGCTTGGAAGAGGAGACACAAATGGACATTTGTTCGAAGAAGCGACATCTTGAACTGATCTAGATGTATGGGAAGGTGTTCGAGAAAGTGGATCGGCAAGAGACAACCGAAGCGATTGCCTACCCATCATCATGACTCAAGAGAAGGTAAAAACAAAGAGGTAAAGAAAAAGGGAAAGGAACTGGTAAGACAGGGATAACGAGTGACTGCTAGCAACTCAAATAAGAATGCATAGACTCACACTAATCACAAACAATACGCAAAGCAAACCCCATATTCACCTACTCAACTCGGTGACGACCATGAAGGCTCGGTTGTTAATCTTTTCGGTTTTAGAGCTAGGTGATCAAAAAATATTTAATCAACGTTACAGGTGTAGTCTCCAAGAGTATATCATATCCGAGTTGATGAATTCCTCAAAAGAGGACTATCCCCATAAAAGCTCGGGTCAAGTCCAAAAGAGAATCATCTACTTTAACACACCACTACTTCTACTAACATTTGAGGAAAGTACTTGCAACAATAATAAGATTCGAGAATCAAAGTCCAAGCTCTTAGGGCATAAGTCGAGGGATTTGTGCTCTACTCCTTAAGTGTGTGTGCCTCACTCAGTATATAGAGTACCTGAAACAACGATTGTATTGCTCTTCCAAATCAAATAATGATATGTCATTTACGTTTGATTTTAAGGTCAAATGAAATTAGAAATCCCAATTTTATTTTTTATCACTTTTTTAATCTTTTTAATTTGAGAAAAAATGTTTAAAATGTTTTTGTTCTTTTTTTCATTTAATCCTAAGTGAAAGAAAACATAGGAAGAAACAGAGATGCAATGCACATAAATCAATAATGCATGCAGAGATAGAGTGTGTACCTAAATCCAACACTCAACATGAAGGATGATACCCATAGAAATATAAATCTAACTTCAATGAATGAAAACCAAATAATAAAATACATAACTTGGTAAATTCGAATATTTCTACACGGTGAAGAACCGATTTTATTTGTCTAGGTTATGAAGCTTTATGTCTAATTAATCTATGATATGCACAAGAAAGGAAATAAAATCCTAAACAAGCACCTAGCCACTCACAGAAACCAATGGGGAAGAAAGAAAAAAGATATGAAAACAAAACCACAGTGAGGTTCCCCAACACCTGTGCTTGCGAAACTGACCCTGAAAACGAGTAATGTCCGTATACAAACCAGGATGTCCTTATGGGGTATATTCTACAAAATTATTAATGGGTAAGTGCCCCTCCCACTCTCACCAAAGAAAAAAAATAAATAAAGTGGTTCATGTATCCACCTCGTGTAGCTCCTCTATAACCGACTCACAAAGAACGTTGCTCTCCAAGTACCTCAGTTGCTCGACTCCTGAACAAGTCGACCTCAATACCTAGGCCCTTCAAACAAAATGAACATAAAAGTCGTAAAAAGGAAACAAATAAATAAAAGAGATAGAAAGCAAATGAAATCAAAGAAGCTAAAAACAAAATAGAAACATATGACGAAGATAGAAAGAAATGGAACCTTAAAAACCAAAGGCTCTATCTATCTACCCAAGCACTGCCTTCCCAGCAACGACACCATCTGATGAACCTCACCTGGTCCATTATTCTAAAATTATAGAACGATCATCGATGTAACGATCTAATGTGATTCACAGAAAGAGAATTTTATTTTTATTGAGGCTCCTAAACTAATGTGTATAGTGATAAGTACATTAGTGTCAAACTCAGGGATACAAACTGTAGAAACTAAGTAATGAATGTCCATTTCATTTCCTTTATTCTTGGCCTTAAATCCCTAGTTAAATGCATATAAATATCATTAATTCGTACAAAATAACATTCATTATTTATACAATATATATTGTATAAATATTGTATTTAATGTCAAAATAAAAGAATAAAAAAATAAATAAAAAGAAATGAAATACTAAATGTATTAAATGGCCCTAAACCCCGAGACTAAGTCAAGAATTGACTTGGTCTATAAGGAATATAATAGGGGGAGATAGGGCCAATAAATGCTCTAAAACCCTAATTTTCAATTCATCAATAAATAGGTTTTGGGATCTATTTTATTCTTTATTATTTATGCTTCAAATCAATAAACTTTGAAATAAGAAAGTTGTACATTAAAATATAAATAAAAATACAAAATTTATTTCACTCAAAAATAATGCACAATGTGCCTTAGACACTAGAATAAAAAGATACAAAGAAAACTTCATAGACTCGTATCCTCACCATACAATCTCAAAATTCATCAAACTCACATTTATTATTCATAAAATTAAATTATCTATTTAATGAAGATGGTTCATTCAATTTGGAGTTAAGATGCAGAAGTTAGCTTTTGGGCCCTCATTATGCAATATACTTGTATTTAATATTCATTATATATTCATTTTATTTTCACTCTTTTATATTCTTATAATTTTATAAATATTATTTATAATACATGTAAATAATAAAATTAGAATAAAACAATTAAAATTACACTAAAATAAATAATTGTACTTTAATACATATATGAATTATACGTACATATACCTATGTAATAAATATACATAATTATTTAAATGTATAAATAAATTCAAAAAATATAAGAAAAATACCTACATGTGTTTTAAATAAGTTATAAATATATAAAAAAAAGTGTATAACATAATAAAATATAAAATAAAATACACTATTTTGGTAAATATACCTATAATGATACATGTAAAAATAAACACCTAATAAATTAACTCGAAAAACATAAAATCATAATAAAATACTACATAAAAAAATAAATATTTTTCATGTTTTGACTAAAAATCAAGAGATTTGTACCCGCCAGACCCTATAAACTTTGCCAATTACCTTCATGACCTTTGAAACTACCTAATTCCCCCATTTACCATGTAAACATGCCCACTCTTAGCCCATGAACCCCCTGTGTAATCGTTTTGAAGCGTGGGGGGTTCTTGGGGTAATTTACATGGTCGATGGAGTAATTACGTTGTGAAAAATTTTGTAGGGGTAATTTAAAAAGTTTATAGGGTCTATCGAGTAAAAATCCTGAAAATCAATAAATTATTATTTATTTATTTATAAATTAATTATTAAGGAATTCTCCCTATTTTTGTCTTTTCTGATCTGATGTGGACCAATGTGTAATAGGTCGGACTTGACCTCGGTAAACTCCTTGCCCGTCATAGGTCAAGGTCTGTCAGAACCTATATGCCTGACTTCCTCGAATTTCCCCCATTGATTCTTTCATTTTTTTTAGATTGATTCCTTTGTAGCTCTTGACCTTGGATCATCGATCTTTCATGGTCGCACCTTACCTCGATCTAAGGATCATAATCATTGTTGCGAGTGGAATCCGTAGTCAAAGACGCCCTTATACATAAACACTCGTTGGACCTCCATTTAAAATCTAATATGTTCTATCTCATCGGAACATTCAGATCAATCCATATCCGAGTCGACCAAGGTGACACCAGCTCCTCACGTGATTTGTAGTGTGCGATCAGAAGGAGGAGCTTGATCCACACCACAACGGAGCTTCTCCGGCAAAGTACACATCTCCTTGGCCCTAAGTCGAGTCGAGTTGATTTATCTTTGCATTTATGTAGACCGTAGTCATAGATTTCATTTCATACCTTTAGTTTGCATTTTAATTCACTATAGTAGCATAGATTTCAATTTCATACTCCGTTGGAGCTTCTGCTCCGGGCATTGTTTTTGCCATAACCAGCTATGTTCCACCACCCATTTCATCTCCATCTCCTTTCCCTTTCACTTCTCTACACCTCAATCCACTACGTTCACTATGATCGTCCTTCTATCAGAAGACCCACTCTCCACCTCTGTTGCTCGTTGGAGAGCGCCACCCCGACTTCATCTAACTCCACTTCCACCCAAATAGACCACTAGGACCTCACTTTTTGTGTGCTTGAGCTTACCATGCAGGTTCTGGAGGTTGAAAGCCTCAAATGAGGTGATTTTGATGAAGTCTTGGTTCCCTGGACACCTGAGATTGTTTGACCTACCAGAGCCCCACCAATAATTCCTGGTCATTTTTGAAGCCATCAACAACAGTGAACAATAAGAAGGATCTATTTGAGCATCGTAGCCGCGTCGAAGGCGCTCAGAGGAGGAAGAAATAGAGGATCAAAGTTCACCTAATGAATTGTTCTTCCTTGTTCTTCACGAAGAGCAGTAGGTGTCGGATCCTTGTACCTCTCCAGTTTTGATCAAAGCTATCAGATTGAGTCACGCTTCTGCCGACCATCATTGGGTGACGAGGGGCCGACACGTGGAAAAGTGAGAAGATCAAAGCTGTCCGCAAGAGCCTTTGGTTGTAATTTGCAATATATACCCCCAACTTTTGTATTTTCTATTTAGTCTAAAAATATTTATATGTAGTTATATTATTTTTGTAATATTTGCAATTTGAATCCCGTACTTTTAATATTTGTACTTAATTCTAGTCCATGTCACCTCACGTGCCTGTGCACGTGAGGGGACTGGACATTTTGCCCCTAAGCCCCTCCGAAATTTCGTATTTAATTTTTAATTCTAGTGTAATATTTTTGGGCAACTTACATTGAGTACCTATTACTTGTTGAATAATACAAATATACACTTACAAGAAAATTTTATGTTTAATATTCTGGGCTTTTTACGTGTGAGGCCTAAACTTCCTTAGGGTGTTCTGAAATGCATGAATAGACCTGTAAATTATATTTAGTTATCTGACATTGCAATTATTTTTATTTCTTATATATTGATAATAAAAAATATCATTTTGCATCAAAAAATTGTAAGAAATTTATTTTCAGTGCTTGGAAATAAAATCACATATATTTTTCTTAGGCCAATTAAAATTATTTTCCTATTTATAAAAATACAAAAATATTGCATTTTCCCTCTATTTGCATTTAAAAAATTAAAAATTGTAAAATCATTTCAGAAAAATACAAAAAAATTATTTATTATTATATTCTGTAACTACATACCAAAAGTCTCTAAAAATAACAAAAGAAAAAACTAAAAATGAGAAATCTCCAAAATCCATATAAAAATCAGTAAAAATTCTATAAAAGTAAAAAGAATTTGTTTTTATGCCTGCATTTTGTTTATATGATATATATATATATTAAAAATAGTCTTGGAAATTATTGAGATATTTATTTACTTATTTTTAAATTTCAAAATAATTTGACCTATTAATATAAGTTACAGCTTTAACATCTTTAATCAACCAATAACACAACAAAATTAGCAAAACTTATAAGAAAATTAACAAAAATAGAGTAAAAAATATAAAACATTTATTTTATCAATTTTGATATTTATAGCTATATCTATAAATATAAAATCCTATATTATATATAGCTATATATACTTATATCCTTGATAATAATAATATTATTAAATCACCTAAAATATATTTTAAAACCCTTAAAAAATAAAAAGAAATGTACTCCGAGTTGATCGCCATCTCGACGCACGGTAGTGCGGACGCTTGGCACGACAAAGCACAAAGATTCCATGCTGCACCTGATCTCACCTTCTCTCTCTCTCTCTCTCTCTCTCTCTCTTGCTCGATGGAGGTTGAGGGTGTTAGTCACCCATGCTCTCTCTCTCTCGCTTCGAAGCTCGGGGAAGGAAGACTAAAATGGTGTATGATCAGCTTTGTGGGGATGGAAGTTCTTAAATAGGAAGAAGGGGCAGGTTCAGCGAAGAAGATGAAGGCAGTGCGAGATGGTTGGGTGAACAACTGGTGGTCCAAGGTCATTGGGTTCAGTTGACGGGAAGAAGAAGAAGAAAGGGGAATAAGGAAGTAGGAGAAAGAAAAATCAGAGGAGGAAGAATGAGGTGAGATAGAAGATGAGGTTTGACTTATCAAACCTAGTTTAACTAGTCAAACAACACTTAATAAATAAATAATAAATTAAATAGAAGTTAATAAATTAGTTTAAATAAGTAAATAGTGAAAATAAAAGTTGTAAATAATTTACCGATGAACTTTAATTAAATAAATAATGTTATTTAATTGGTTAAAAAATAAATATACGTATAATATAGGTATATTGCACATATATAATTAGTATATTTAATTATTTAAAGCTATTTTAATTTTAGATAAATATTTATTTAAATTTTGTATTAAAAATATATTATTACTACAATATTATAACTATAAAATACAAAAGAAACATTAAAGAATAAATAAAATTAAATTAAATTGTATTATACAAATATACCAATAGGGTACCAAAACCTATTTTTGCATGTTAATTATGTTTTATTGAAATCACTTCTATTTTATAGATAATTTTATAAAATGAACTTTAAAATTGAGTTTACCTAATTCAGAGTTCATATGGTCGAGATATGAGGTTCATAAGTTTGATTTTGCAGTTGTTTAGCTTTACGATTTATTGGTATTTTTCATAATTAATTTTAAGTTATATTTTTGTATTTTTCTAATGATGTTTATAAACATTTTAAATAATAATTAAGTTAATATGAGTTTGGAATAATTTTATAAAAAACAAAGAAGTTGTATATACATATAATACATAGATACATACATGTATATGTACAGAGGGGTCCAAAAGCCATAACTCGCCTGATTAATTCTAGGATTTTTTTAGTATTTGTAGTAAATAGTATTAACTATAAAATAAATTTTATAAGCGAGTTTGGTCAATTTGAATTTTTCTATAAAGAGGTTCATTGTAGTTATTTATTTTTACATTAAATATTTTTCTGATATTTTTAGAATTTAATATATTTAATATTATAAACAACTTTGGATAAGTAAATTTTTTACTTGAGATTATCTGAATGATAAATAAAATACATGAATATATACACAAGGTGAGAAATGTGTGAATGTACATTAATGATATTTATTTTCTGATATTTTTATAGATTATGATCATTATCTCCCGCTACTTATTTATTTTGTCAACTGACCTGGTCTTAGGGTTAGGATCAGTCTGTACATATTCACATATCTACATCATTCTTTCTTTTATTTTTCCTTTTCTCTTCATTATTTTATTTTGGATAAAAAGTATTACTATATAATATTACCAGATGAGGTTACAATGTTAATTCATGAGAATTAGTTGATATTTACATGTATTTTACTAAGGATTTTAGAAAAAACAAAAGAATAAAGGAGATGAATCGGGGATTTATCAATTGCCATCATCAAGTCATTAATAAAAATCTTCCCCTTTTCTGTGTTTGAGGGTCATGTCGAAGTCTTCCCAAGACATGGGAAAATTTTCTATGATGCACATGACTTGAAACATCTCTGGAAGTTTTATCTCGGCATCTTCTAAACCATGGAGGAAGAGTAAAAGCTCATGTCCATATTCAGAAATCGATTTCCCTTCGGCCATGGAAAATTTTAAGAACTTAGCAACGAAGTATTACTCTATAATAAGATCCTCTATGTTATACTTATAATCTTCTTCTTCCATAGCCCCTTCGCAATATGCGTGGACAAACAATACACGTCAAACACAGTGTTAGGGAGAGTCAACAAGATGCAACCGTGACATATACGGTCACATTACTTTCATGCAGCTATGTATCAAGTGAGGGGTTTTCCTTTCCACCACAGGGCATTCAATTTTAAGAATCAAGAATAACCCTATGGTGGTTAACCAGATTTTCATGTGTTGTTGCCAACTCTTAGAATTCCGACCATCAATTTTTTCAGGCATCCAAGTCATATCCACGTCGATTTAAACATCGTATACAACATATATTTAATATCAGTTCTTGATATCCTCTCTATGATTGTTGTTAACAGGGTCATCAAGGCATACATTAAACTGTAATTAACAATATCAATATGAATCATTAACAAAGCATCACAGAATAACAAATAGACAATCATACATTTCCTATTCATGGTCTAATTACAGAATGTAAACATGAACCGATAAAGCATTGATACATGATACAAGGGAAAAAATCATCAAAGGTAAAAGAGCAAACCAATTATAGTAAACAAGATAGTAAAGAGAATAGACTAGATATCACTGAAGTGTCCATGTAACGGACTGTCCATGCACACCGACGAGATCGTTCTCAAAAGTATCTCAAAGAAATGCAACAGAGAGAAGTGAAGGGAGTCGTACTTGCGGTGGAAGAACATAGAGCAATGGCGAGAGACCTTTTCTTACATGTGAAAAAATTGAGTCTAGGAAGGGATTAAAAAGACCTAGCTTGTGACCCTTCAATTTCCAAAATTTCCCTCAACAAACACCTCTTCGTATTTTGAAGCATCGGCTAAGCCTGAGACGTTGGGTCAATTAAAATTCCCATTGTAGTCTTAACCATGATTAATTCGTATGATTAATTTATTCAACTCGTAAATAGAAACATGTAGTAAAAGTATCGAGACCCGAGATCCGAATTGACTCTTGAGACTAGTCTTGAGATGGAGATAGAGATGGTGTGGAGAGGAGCGTGCGCATGTGTGGTCCTCCATTCCTACTCTCTACTATTTCTACAAGAGCTTGGGGTATGAACTTATATATATGTTCACCAAAAATTTAGAACTACTAGATGTTATACTAAAATTCACTCAAACTCTCCTTGTTTCAAATTTAGGAATTCCCAACTTCCCTCCAACATCTTTTTGTTTCCCAATTGAAATAAAATTGATAATCTAATGTAATTGCATAGGTTTACCCAAGTTAAAACCTAATTACATCAAATCTAAATACAACAATATCCCACAAATTCATTAATTTGAAAAAGAGACTCAAAGAGAGTAAAAATTCAGCTGCCACACTTTACTTTTAGTAAAGGTAACTTCAATTTTGAACCTCTACCCAACTTTACTGATTTCACCTTTGTAGGAACGAAGTGAACTACATATTGAACTTCAGACCTTAGTGCTAAAGTATATGGTAGAAAAAACGAAGTGTTATTCTTGGTACAATCTTCAGAGATGGTGCTCTTAAATGCCGTACACCCTTATACAGTTTCATGAATGTATTCAGGAAAGGCTCTCTTCTTTTAATTGTGGCCCACAGTAGCATTTACATAGGTGGATTTCTCCACCGATGCACTGTTAGGATCCTACCTAAAGGCTTAAACCCATTTGGAGCCTATGTTCTTCCTAATCTTGCAGCTTAAATGACACTCAGGCTTACAAGAATAAGATATTCATGTATAAACATTAAAATAAAAGTTTCTACTAGTTCTCTAAATAAGTTGTTATTACCACATTGAACCTACTTTGTAGGATCTTTACTCAGATAGGTTGGGTTGCTACTATAGAGGAACTCCCATTGGGTCTTAGTCCCATCCCAAGCTAAGATTTCAGGACTAAAGATCTATCAAGTCCCTTAATAAATGGATTTATCATGTTATCTTTATATCCAACAAAATCCACATCCAACACACCAGGACTCCACATCCCTTAACGTCTTAAATCGGTGATTTGAATGTGTTTCCTTGTTTTCTAATTTAACTTGGACTCCTGATCTTAGCAATTATGGTCTTGTTGTCACAATGTACCGAGATCGTAGGATTTGGCTGATGTACCACGGGACTTCTGAAAGATGTTCCCTTAGTCATTCAACCTCTGTTATTGCAGTGTCCAAAGCACACAACTCAGCCTCAAAGGTAGACCGAGCTAGAATGGTCTTCTTAACATACCTCTATGAGACTACACCACCTTCAAGGATAAGGACATACCCAATAACACCATTACTCCCAGACTTCTCTATTTCCCTTATCCAGCTTGTGTCACTATATCCTTCTAGTACATATGGATGTCTACCATAATGCAAACCACATCTCTGCTTTCTAATTGCGCCTCAACCATTTTACTACTTTAATTGTGCATTGAACCCCAAGGTAAGTTCCTTCTCATATACTTTCATTTCATTTGTTTCAATTCACTAGCTTCTTTGGATCCAATCCTAGCTCATGCCCAATCCAAAACAATTTTGTTCTTCCCACTTGAATTTATTCCATTTTAATTCATCACCTATAACATTTTATTTTTTTTAATTTTTTTCAATCCATACCATTAAAAACTGATTTTCATTGAATCGGGTCGAGATTGGTCCTTTTCAAGTATAGATCTTAGATTTCAACATGGAAATCCATCATGACCCATCCCCAACAACATCAGCCATTGTTTGCCTTCAAAACATAGCACATGATCATTGGAACCTTCATCAACAATAGAAGTCCTCATTTACCGTCGACATCAAGATCAATGTAGAGAAACACCACCTAGAGGTCTAGTACCTCCAATTTTCAATCACCTTCGCGGAGTAGCAAGAAGAATTTTAACCCTCTCCGCCTTGAGCATGGTAGTTGATACCCTTCATATGAGCATCATCGTCGTCCATGCCTCTACCTATAACCCATCTATTGTACGACACAATTTGCATATTCGAGAGATGTCAAATATCACTAGTCAACCAACCCCAGCATCCAAGAGTGGATGTCCTTGAGTTTCGTTACCTTGAAGGGACATCACGCCCAAATCTCCATCAGCTTGAACGAGCAACACTTGATTTCATCAAGCTGCATCCGTTACATAGACCATCGCCAACCATATTGTAGTTGTCAGCCATTCAATCTTAGTAACCCACTCGGAAGATATAGAAGCACATATGCGAGAAACTTCATCTCTCCAGTGCTGCCCTCTCAATAGCATCCACTACTTGGAGCTAAATAGTTTCTTTACTACTGGTATTTTTATCCGTCCAACAAAATATTTAACCTCTGTCACATGTTTTTGTTAGTAAACTGCCAAGTTGTGGTCAAAATATGACATTAGGTACTACATTCTTACGTTTAATAATTTAGGTAGCATTGAAATTTGGTGTATAGTTTAGAGACTTTTACGTAATTTACTCTTAAAAATAAAGAATCACAATTCACTTTTACAATCCAGGGACTACATTGAATTCTACTTTAAACTTCTAAATTTACGCACTTTATTCACTATTTATTATTATTATTTTCTTAAACGCCACCAATAATATTAATGGAGTATATTTAGCAGAAGTTTTGAAAAAAAATTACTTCTATGAAGTCTTAATTTTGTAAATCTAATGCAAATTTATCTCCTCGTCATAATGATCTAACACTCAAACCTGAATGTTTTATAAAATTTAATATGGAATATTGGTGACTTTTTAGCTTAATCTTATTGTGGTCAAGATATCCTAAATCTTATTAAAAATAAGATAATAGAAAACATACCTTAGCAATAGTAATTGTAAGATGAGTTTGACCAGGTAGAGGTAGCCTGCTTCCTAAAGTAATTCTTGAACTCAATTGTACATATCCATCACAATCTGTGTCGAAACAGAAATCTTTTCCATATCCCTTGATAATAAACATAATCATTAGAGAATTACGTTTATAAAAAATCGAGCATGGATCACAAGTACTAATAAATCCAAACATCTAACTTAGACATCAAATGGCTTTTCCATGTAAGAAAATTATTGATTTTAACAAATTAAGTGGTAAAACTTTGTTTAGTTATAAAAATGCATCCTAAAATAATATATGTAGTTTCCATGGTTATTCTTTTAGTAGAAAAAGGACTCTATCATGGACATTGATAATAGGTATATTTGTTATCATTACTTTTTGATTCTTGAAAAATCAATAACTATACGAATGGGCATTGAAATAATGGTTTATTGGATTTACATAGGAAGAAGATGTAATCGCATTCTCAAGTAATAATATAGTATGAATAACATATCAAGTTCTCATGTAAACAGTGTTGTAGTGTTCTTACTAGCAAGAATGTGATATCCCTGATTCCTTATTGTCTATGCAAGTCCATGAATACTATTATCTACTGTAAGCAAACAACAAGTAAATAAAATATCAATCTACATATTTTAAATGCAACAATTCTTGATCTAGCCCTTGCAATACACATTCAAATATCTAAATTTATATCATTTTGTATTATGTATTTAATGATAAAAAGTCACATGAATGTAATATGGTGACTTTAAGTTGTAACGTCTGATATACACATTTAAAAATATTTTTAAGAATAAGATGCATAACAATCTTGGCAAAAAGTGTAGAATTATTTAAGATCGAAACGAAATCATACTTTCCATATAGAAGTTAAATGTGGCTCCTTGTCATGATATCTTTTAGGTTTAACCTGTAAAAAAACACGAGTTCATACCTTGTGAGTATAAACAAATACATTTTGTCATTTTCCAATAAAAAGAAATATCGCACACAACAATTATCAAAAGATAGGGAAATCCGACATAAACTTATACAAACAAATGGGAAAAATGGGGCTGCCTCTAGGGCCAGCCAACATGGCTGCCCCCATCCTATTTTTTACAATTTTTTATTTTTTTGAAAAAAATATTACCATGTATATTCATCCCTATATCCCTCCTATATGTTATTCGAATTTCGTTAGAAACAAAGACTCATGCAGCCTCCATCCAGACGTCATTTTTCTAACAGTCGTATGATTTTTTAAATCGACCCTATCTGGATGAAGGCCGTAGGAGCCTCTGTTTCTAACGAAATTCGAATGGCATATAGGAGGGATATAGGGGTGAATATATATGGCGATATTTTTCGAAAAAAGTAAAAAAAATTGTCCAAAAATGAGGCGGGGCAGCTCCATCAACCCCCGAACAAATATGGTATTTGGTTTCAAGTGTATATTGATATTAAAAAAAATAATAGAGTACTTATTCAACAGAGTTGTGTGGCACATTATAATTAGAGACTCAAAGAGTTAATTGAAAATATAACTAATAAAAAATTTTACAATAAAAATATAAAAAATGTTATTTTATATACTGCAATTCATTTAATTAAATGAAACATCCAAACCAAGTGGCGCTATAATACAATATGTCGTTACTATATTATAACATAAAACCATTGAGATTCCTAGATAGCTTCGATATGACTGCTCAATATAATAGTGCTTATACTATGAAAATGTATTGGTTTTTTTTAAAGATGGAATGTGATCGTAATAAATAAAATGATATACAGTTTGGAGAGGATGAAAGCATCACAAATCTACATTACGCTTCAGAAATGTGAACATTATTAGGAGCTAGGTTGAGATAACGAGGTGGTATAATTATTGTGTTCTCATTATAGATATTGTGTGGAGTAGTTAGAAGATGGATTTTATTTTGTATTTAAGTCGTGCTGAATAAATCCATATTGACTTAAATATTGTAATTAAACATGTAAGCATGATTGCTTTAAGAATACCATGTATGCACTGATACGGTATGTACATTACTATCTAAAAAAGATGCATTTCAGATATTAAGAGCTTATTAAAATTCCAAGAATTATCCATACATGAGATTAGCTCTTTCTACATGCAAGCCTACTCTTCTTCAAGGTTGGTTCTTCCCATCCTCCATGCTACGAAAAGGTTATCACTTCCCTCCATCCTCTTTTACTTCCTCTTCTATCACTTTCATGAGATGCGAACGCTGTAACAAAAGATATCAAATATGGATTGCATGCCTCAATTGATATCTATGTATCTATTACGCATTCTGCCTTTTACTCTCTTCATGTTCCTCTACTTCTTTATGACTGCAGTTCTTCCTAAACTTCCTAGCCCCTATTCTTTTCCTTCTACTCTCACCACCTCCATGTTGGAAACTAAACTACCACCCACCCAATAAAGATAATTCTCGAAAGCATCCTGCAAAACAATAGTGACTAAAATGAAGAAATGTTTATTAAGAAGGATAGAGGAGAATGCATGTCGCTCGAGGTGCCTAAATGGAATGATAAATAACCTCCTTGGTGAAGAATTTGCATTTTGATACTGTCACATGGAACTCAAATTATGTGGACTTTCAAATTAATCAAATCACATCAATTTATTTAAGAAAACCCAGATATATTTGTAAAAAAAATAATATTCAAGATTCAATATCCAAATCAACTCTCATAATCTCGAGACCAAGCCAAAGTGAAACAAGTAACATGCACAAGTGTAAGTGTAACCCCTCCCCCCCCCCCCAGCCCCACCACACACACACAGCAAATCTCTACCCTTGAATATTTATTATAAGATCTTAAGGAGGGAGTCATAAATGAGCACACTTCAACTTCCAATCTGATAGAAATTACCGTATATTGTTGTTTCTTTATTTACCTTTATTTCCTTATGCATTGTTTCCTTATGTATCATTGTTTCCATATGTATTGTTTCCCTATGTAACCCCACAGGGGTATTTGTGTAAGTTCTCCTCTGAGCAACCTAGGCTTTAGTCTTATATAAGGACCCCTAGACATCACAGAATAAACACACAATATTCTTCTCTTCTTTTCTCCACATGGTATCAAAGCAGCGGTCCTAGATCGGTGTTCTGACCTAGCATCCATCCGCCACCGCCCGCCTCTTCCTCTTATGTTGTTTCCTGCGCACCCCATGCTATCGCGCTAGGTCTCCTCACGTGCGCCATGCTTTGTTGCTGTGCACGGTGCCTGGCTCCTGCTGCTGTGTGCGGCGCCTGGCCCCAGCGCACCACGCGAGGGGTCCGGGACCACCCTTGCGCCTCTGCGCACCGTGCGAGGTAACCTACCGCCTCCACGTCTCTCGATCTACACCAGGGCTCCGCGCAACGACGCTATTGCGCACCTGGTAGTGCTCCGCACTCTCCATCTAGGGCTCCGAGCACCCCGCTAGGGCTCCAAGCACCCTCCATATGTGCCCCTACGTGAGTGCGTGAGGGCTCCTTGCGCCTGCACCCTTACGCCTGAGTGAGGGCCCCTGCGCCTGCTCGTACAGGGCTCCAGTGCACCTACGCCTGGTCCTACTAAGGTTCCAGCATCTGTGCATACGCCTGCACCCTTGTGCCCCTGTGTGAGGGCCATTGCGTAGAAGTTCTGTCATCATCTACTAGGGCTCCAGCACACTGCTCTCCTGCAGTCCTCGTGCTACCACGCTCCTACCGCCTGAGGCGACTACCACTGCTGCCCTAGACTTCTTATTTAGGGCGTAGAGCCTACACTACTCTCCTAAGATGTGCAACTAAGGAGGTTCTACATATCAACTACAACTGCATCTAGGTCACTTTTTCTTGACCTAGAGACGCTATCATGGCATCCATCGAGACCAAGCCTATGTATCCTCCTTCTTCTTTGATGATACAAGGCACAACTATCAAGTTGAAAGGGTCCGAAAACTATGTTTTATGGTCTCGATCCTTTAAGATATTTATTGGTGGCCAAAGAAAGAGTGCCATCCTCACGAAGACTCCTCCTGCTATCACTAATGCAGAATATGAAGCCTAGTTTGTCGACAATTGCCAGGTAATTACTTGGATGACTAATAGTGTAGATCCAAATATTGTTGCAAATCTCTTATACAAAGATACTGAAAAAGCCATGTGGGAAAATCTGGAGCACACATATTCCCAGAAAACAACCAAGTCTCGTCTCTCTGATATGTACACAAGAATCTGGTCTACTAATCAAGAAGAGACCAGTCTAACTGAATACTACCGGACACTTACAAGCTTGTTTGAGGAACTTCTAATCTTTCAACCTGCATGATGTGATAAACAAATAGGCGAAAGTGTTGAGTGGTAAGTCTACAGGTTTCTCTCGGGACTTCACCTGAAGTACAAAATTGCAAAACATCAATATCTTATGGCAGATAAATTGCCTACTATCGAAACCATATTCGATCGCCTACAGGAATAGAAGCTCCAGTTCAAAATTCTCTAGTTCATTCTTCCACAGAGATGACTGCCCACTATTCATCTGGGCAAAGTGGACGACAATCCTATCCTAGAGGCCGAGATCGTGGCCGCGGACGTGACCTTGGGCGAGGTTGTGGTCGTGATTCCTCTACTGGTCGCTATCCTGCATGCATACACTGTGGTCGCATGAATCATCCGTCAGAACGTTGGTGGGCAACATTTGGCAGGCAACCAAGTGCTAATAACACTTATGACGATGAATCACATGATACGAACAATGATACAACTACCTAGAGTACTGATGGACAACATACTGCATTCACTGCCTCTGAATATACTCGTCTGCGACAACTTCTAAATGATTCTGCTACCTTAAAAGATACACCTGCATCTGCTACTGCTGCTAGCCTTGCCACTACATCAGGTACAATAGCAAACTCAGTCTCTGTTACCAAACATGCATGGATTATTGATTCTGGAGCTTCCACACATGTAATGGGAAATGTAAGTCTATTCACCTCATCTCAACCATCTACCTCTATAAAGAGCGTTCGTGTTGCCAATGGGGATCATTCTCCCATTACTTCTGTTGGAGCTATTGAATTGTCTAACAAACTTTGACTGATAAATGTGCACTGTGCTCCTGCTTTCCCACTCAGTCTTTTATCTGTTCAGAAGTTATGTCGTGAGCTACATTGTTGTGTTATTTTTGATGAATTCTGCTGCTATTTTCAGGATAGCCAGACGAGGCAGATTTTTGGTGGGGGACATGAGAAGAATGGCCTATATTACATCAACAGCCCTACCACTACCAACTTTGCTGGAACTCTCTATCACTGAAGATCCCCTTCTATGTCATCTTCGTCTGGGACATCCTTCTACCAAAGCCCTCTCTATGATGTTCCCTGAACTGTCTACGCTAAAACCTTTTGAGTGTGAAGCATGCCAGTTCGGAAAACATCATAGAGTTTCCTTTCCTGCTAGAACTGAGCCTCGTCGCACTACTCCTTTCTTCCTAATTCATTGTGATATTTGAGGACCTTGTCCGGTCAAAACTATTAGTGGTCATAAGTACTTTGCTGTTTTTGTGGATGACTACAGTCGCTTATCTTGGGTATTCTTGTTAAAAGAATGTTCAGAAACTAATATCATTGTAAAAAACTTCTTTCATTATGTCAAAAATTTCTTCTCTACTACCATTAAAATCTTTCGTTCTGATAATGCTCTTGAATTTACTCAGAATGACTTGATAACCTTTTTTGCCTACCAGGGAACCATACATTAAAAGTCTTGCCCATATACATCCCAACAAAATGGGGTTGCTGAAAGAAAATTGAGACACCTTCTTGATATTGCTCGATCCTTACTCACCCATATGAATGTTCCCAAGATATATTGGGGCAATGCTATTCTTACTGTTGTTCATCTTATAAACAGGGTCCCCTCTGCTTCTCTACATGGCTCCACTCCCTTCAACTTAGTATATCGTAAGGAGAAACCTTTTCCTCTGCCCTTACGAATTTTTGGATGCACAGCCTTTGTTCATAACTTCCATACCACGGACAAATTATCTGCTCGTGCTATCAAATGTATTTTTCTAGGGTATTCTCAAACTCAAAAAGATACATATGTTACGATCCTACATGACATCGTTATTACGTTTCTCTTTATGTCACCTTCTTTGAAAAAAATAGCTTCTTTACGCAGCCAGTGTCCGATATTCCCTTAAAATTCCCCCCTCCACCAATTGTGTATAAAAGAAGAACTGTGTCTAATCCTGTTCAGGTTCCTTTACCTATTACACTGTTGCAGGACACTATGCCATCCTCGAATGCTCCCACAATGCGACCCCGGATAGTCCTCAGGAGTTACCGATCGCACTACGAAGAACAAGGAGGCAATGCACACTTCACCCAATATCTCATTTCACCTCTACTAATGGGTTATCTTGCTCTGACAAAAGATATGCAGATGCCATAATGATTATTTCTGTTATCAAAGATCATCATAGTGCATTACAAGATGAGGGATGGAGAATGGCAATGAATGAAGAAATGGAAGCATTACAGTCTTGAAAAACATGGGACCTTGTCAAATGTCCTCCTGGATGTAAACCTATTGCATGTCGCTAGATCTTCACTACAAAACAGTCCCCTGACGGTTCTATTGATCGTTTAAAAGCAAGACTTGTAGCAAAGGATTTTACTCAAACAGACGGAGTAGACTACTTCGAAACATTTTCCCCTGTGGCTAAAATGGGATCCATACGAACTATCATCTCTGTGGAAGTAAACAAATGGTGGCCTATGTTTTAGTTAGATGTCAAGAATGTGTTTCTATATGGAGAACTTGACGAAGAAGTCTACATGATACAACCTCCAGGTTACGAAGTCGAGGGGGGTATGTTTGCCAACTTCACAAAGCTATCTACGGACTAAAGCAGAGTCCAAGAGCTTGGTTTGATAGAGTGAGTACAGAGATTGGCACGATGGGCTTCCAGAGGACTACATCTGACTATTCAGTTTTTGTCAGGAGGCGACAGACTGGTATTGTAATTCTTGCTGTAGATGTAGATGATTTGATTATTACTAGGGATGATGACCAAGGGATACTAGAAACCAAGGCTTTCTTGCAAAAAGTGTTCATCACCAAGGATCTTGGACAACTTCGCTATTTTCTAGGAGTAAAAGCTCTAAGTACAAAGAAAGGCTTATATATGTCACAGATGAAATACTGCCTTGACATACTAACTGAGGCAGGACTACTTGGGTGTAAACTCTCAGGAATTCCAGCAGAGCCTAGGAAACATTCTGCATCCAATGATCCTCTCTTTGACGACACTACACGATATAGGAGCCTGGTTGGCAAACTTCTATATCTTACAGTTACTAGACCAGATATATCTTATGCTGTAAACAGAGCCAGCCAACATATGGAGAAACCATGCTACATCCATTGGCAAGATGTACTTCAAATCCTTCGCTACCAAAAAGACTCGCCAGGACGAGGAATCTTCTATGGGGCAAATGGTCAAACAAATCTTACTGCTTATGCTGATGCCGATTATGTAAGCTCTCCTGAAGACCGTCGATCTACAACTGGATATGTCGTGATGGTAGGAGGAAACCTGGTTAGTTGGAGAAGCAAGAAACAAGCAGTTGTTTCAAGATCTAGTGCTGAAGCTGAATATAGAGCAATGGCTCAGGCTACATGTGAGATCACATGGTTGCTCACTTTTCTACAAGAACTAAATGCTGCTACATCCATTCCTATTCCCTTGTACTGCGACAACAAATCAGCCACCTACATTGCTACCAATCATGTGTTCCATGAGAGAACAAAACATATTGAGATTGATTGTCACTTTATCAGAGATGTTGTACGAGGAGGGAAGATAACCACGCCGCGCATTCCAACAGATCTTCAACTTGCTGATATCTTTACCAAGACAGTAACTAAAAAGCGGCTTTCCTGGATAACTTCCAAGTTGGGCATGATTGATGAATATGCTCCAACTTGAGGGGGAGTGTTAGAAATTACCGTATATCATTGTTTCTTTATTTACCTTTATTTCCTTATGCATTGTTTCCTTATGTATCACTGTTCCTTATGTATTGCTTCCCTATGTAACCCCACAGGGATATTTGTGTAAGTTCTCCTCTGAGCAACCTAGGGTTTAGTCCTATATAAGAACCCCTAGACCTCACAGAATAAACACACAATATTCTTCTCTTCTTTTCTCCCCACAATCCAATATGACACTAAAATTCTTATCCCAACCCCACATTGCTCGGATTATGAATTCCAAACTTAAATTAGGTGGTTCTATAATCCACTAAATACAACAATCCCAATAAATTGTTATTTATAAATCTCAATGTAAATATGGAGTCATCTTTTAAGTGCCAAACTTTTATTTTAATAAGTTTACCTTCCAATTTGAACCTCTATCTAACTATTGTTACTATGCAACTATGATGTGGATTATGTCTTGAACTTCAAACCCTAATATTGAACTATATAATAGCAAAAACGAAGCGATGTTCTTGGTAATGATATTTACTCGTGCTCTCAAAATGCCATACCCCTAATCCTATTTCATGAATTTGTTCATTAAGGATCCTCTTCTTTTAAGTACAACCCATAGTATTATGCACATAGGTTGTGTGTCTGGCACAAGAGGGAGGTGAATTGTGCAATAAAAAATTCTCCCAATAACAATATCTAAATAAAAATAATTCACAAATCACATAGAATGAAGATTATAAAACCCTAAATTACACAACAATTTTTACATGGAAAACCAAATAGGTGAAAACCACGTCCCAAAATCATATTCTAGGATTTCCCATTCGCTCTCTTGGCGAATCTTGTTTCCACTATTTCAATACTTTAAACTGAGGGTGGCACAACCTCAACGTACAACGTGTTCCCATCTTTGGACAACTCCCAAAGGAGGATTCTCTCTCTCTCTCTCTCTCTCTCTCTATATATATATATATATATATAGAGAGAGAGAGAGAGAGAGAGAGAGAGAGGAAAATGGGGTTGTCCCCTAGGGGGAGCTAACTTAGCTCCTCCCGCCTTATTTTCTTCAATTTTTTATTTTTTTTGAAAATTTTTTCCGTGAATATTCATCACTATATCCCTATATCATGTCATAAAAATTTCATGTAGAACAGAGACTCCTACGGCCTCCATCCAGACAGTCATTTTTTTAACGGTCTCGGGATTTTTTAAATCGACGCTGTCTGGATGGAGGTCGTAGGAGTCTCTGTTTTGCATGAAATTTGAATGACATAATATAGGGATATAATAATGAATTTACATAATTCTTATTTTCAAAAAAAATAAAAAAACACACGAAAAATGGGACGGGGGGAGCTAAGTTAGCTCCCCCTAGGGGGCATACACATTTTACCCATATATATATATATATATATATATATATATATATATAGGATATCTTTCAAATGAGACATGGTCCTTCCATCCATATGGAAGGCCAACGATCCTGTGCGTCCATAATTGATCGCATGGTTGTTATTAAAGGCATGTTATTTTTATTATTTAATTCATCAAAAACCCGTTTTGGTCATTATGCATTATCTAAATATAGTATATAGCATCCCAAAATATCTCCTCATTAATCTCTATCCCACTCTTTCCAAAAATCTCATACGTATACCTAAAATATATCATTAACCTCTTTCCTAATCTCACAAACACAGCGGCGGCGCATGAGAGGATCACAAACATGGCGGCGGCGCATGGGAGGAAGAGGATCACGTCGAGCTTTGCACGTCTCTCCGTCGTCTTCGTCGTGGGAGGAAGAGGATCATGTCGGGCTACGCGCGTCTCTCCGTCATCGTCCGTCTTCGTCGTGCGCACATCGGAGATCTTGTCTCCATCGTCATCACATGTATCGTCAACCTCCTCGTCGCCTCCATCTTCATCTTCACCGCCGACTATGAAGATGACGATCGAATAATCCTTGAAGCAATTTTTAGCATCATGTGTGGCCTCGTCAGCAAGTAAGAAGTTGATGGCACGTGTAATTCTCAGGGAATGATGTTGCGGCTCTCCGGGAAGACCTTCATGCAAACGACGACGACAACACGTAGATCGGATGACGATAAGTGTACACGATGCTACAACCAGTCCTGGATGAAGAACAATTCGCAGTTTGATACAATATTGATGTGTACTATACAATATTAGTCTGTATTATACAATTTTGATATGTATTATACAAATTTGTGATGTATTTTTACAAATCAAATGGTTGCGAATGAAAATTATATTTTTTTATAGATCTTGTATATGTTAATGAGCATTACACATTTTGGATGTGCAATATTCATTTTAAATGTGTTTTATACAAATTTGGTTTGTATATTCGCATCATTTAAGCGTGAATGACTACCACAAATTTTATAAAAAAACTATACAAATTTTATTATACAAAGAACCATACAATCATTACAAAGAACCACACATTAATTACTAATATGAATTGTATTTTACAAAGAACCATGCAAAATCTACAAATAACGGACGACTTTTTGAATGAACAATGGATTCTACAAAAAGCATGCAGTCATTACAAAAGGAGTCTTAAATTCTACAAAAAAATACGTGAGGATACAAAAATATACCCCAGAAAATATCGTCGAGCAAAAAATTGGATTTTTTTAAATATGGTATTACGAAAAATACCAAAAATAAAACTAGCTAAATTTAGTATTTCGGAATATTAATTAGAGTGCATAATTAATGCAAAAGTTGATGACCAAAATGCCCTTTTGGGCATCAAAATTGAAGGTGCCGTTGGATTTGAATCCGATGGCCCAGATCGTTGGCCTTCTTTAGAGATGGAAGGACCATGTCTCATTTGAAAGGCCCCCATATATATATATATATATGTATATATATATATATATATATATATATATATATATATATATATATATGAAAGGAATCCACAAGTAGGATACATATATAGAAAATGATATACATAATATATAGTTAAGCAATAAAACTTAAATTCACAATCTTATAGACTATAAGCACACAATATTATCAAGAGTGATAATGATAATCATAGTTGAACAAAGAGAGCATAAACAACATCAGTAGCAAAAAGTTTTGGATTGAAGAGAGCTCGAGAGTGCAAAAGACTGTAAGAACTTAAATATTGCATATTTATTCTTTCTTTATTTGAGAGTAGAAGATGTTTCTCTTGGTTGTGTGTCTCAAACAATGGGTCATAGGATCACTTATATAGGTTTGGCCTCAAAACAACCGTTGGTGTCCAAAAATAGAAAGTCCAATATTTTTATTTTCAAAATCCATGAAATAATCGAGCATAGAAAGAAGGTGATCGATCAAATCACAGAAGTGATCGATCATATCTGATTGTTGGTCTGAAATTCAAAAAAATGATCTGTCATGGTCAAAACGATGGTACTATAGGGTTGATCGATCATGAGAAACAATATGGCCGAGCATAGATGCTCGATCAAAGGTGTCATGGTGTTCGATCATATGTCCCAAAATGGAATTTGTGAAGATGATGATTCTAGCTCAAGTTTGTTTGTTGGTCAAGAATATGCAAAAACTATAAGAATGTTTTTAGAATTGAAATTACAACTACGTAATATTATCACATCAGCATCCGAAGTCTTCAAATCTTGAGCTTTTAGAATTGAGTCTCTCTCTTATTCTTTCATCAATTTTATTCTGAATCTTGAGACCTCAAATAGGGTCTCTTAGAACCACTTTTAGGCTTTGATTTAGCTTCATAACCTTTATACACTTTTCATCAAAGAGCATTTACAAGCTTCTACCTGAATTGTTAATCAAGCTACAAACAAATATGTAACATAGTCATTAGAAAAATCTAAATCCCTAATATAGGCAACATTCTTTAAGGATGTCTTGCTAAATTCCTATCATAAGGCATGAACCCATTTAGATCCTACACGCTTCCTTTAGTTATAACTTAAAATACCTTATGCTTAAAAAAATTAGAGGTATAACACATGAAATAACAATGTCAATCGGCTCTGACGCTCCAGACAACTCGTTATTTCTGAGTTGAACATACTTTTATGTCAACAAGCTCCCTTTTAGTGAGTTAATGAGTTTTATTAATTTTGAATATAACAAAATCTGTAATCATCACAACCCGAGAAATGTAATCCCTTAAAGTTTCAATTCAAATTGAATGTATCTCTTTGTTTTCTAATTTCTCTTCGAACTATTATTCACGAAAATTGTGATTCTTATTATAAGAATGCAAATAGATCACATGAGCTAAAGAGCCTACCATCGGAATTTCCGTGATAAGTTCCATTAGCCAATAAACCTCAACTTCAGTAGTTTTTAGAGTGCATAACTTGGCATCAAAGATAGAAACGTTGTTTCATAGGCCTTTGGGAGATTACATCGCCTTTATAGATAACTACATCTCAATAACATTGCCATTCTCAAACTCCTATATTTTACCTTTATAGTTTGCATCATTGTATCTATCAAGTACAGTGGTATGTCTACCATAATGTAAAAATATTAAATAATTTTCTTCTGAGTACCTCAGTTTTTAATCCTTACTGCCAAATGCACACAATTAGTACAACTTATTTATTTATTTAGTTTTGAAACCAATAATAAAAATATTGATTTTCATGCAATTAGGAACATACATTAATTAAGATTTTTATCATATGTGAATACTTGAGTTGGCACTAGAATTCCATTCTTGTTATGGAAGAGTTCATATGACTAACAAGGAGTATTTACAGCCCTGCAATCTTGATATCCAAATTTCTCTAGTACCTTCTCAAAATATCAAGTTTGAGGTACTAGAATTCCATTATCTAACCTTGCTTCATTCATCAAAAGCATACCACTTAAGAACATCACGGTTTCATTAATAATCCTTATGCCTAAACTTTAAAATACTTTATTATCATCATATAATAGATAATACACTTATAGCCATTCACATTAGCATAGACACACTTATCATATTCATGAACATAAAGTCAAAGATGGAATTTCCTTGTCCAATTTTTTGTACCATTACTTTGGTGCTTGTTCTAATCCATAGCAAGATTTAACAACTTTTATACTAGGTGACACATGCACATAAGTTTCATCCATATAAATTTCCTTTTTAGAAATATCATTAAGAAAAAATAGTCTATAAGTCCATTAGTATATAGAATGGTCATGCAAAAATGTCTTTCAGTAAGAATTTGTGATTATCTTGATCGCAAGAAAATATATATAAATAAATCAATACATTGTTCTTGCCTAAATTCCTTATTCCTTGGTATGTAAGATGGCCTTATACTTTTTTGATTGATCCATCGAGTGTAAGCTTCCTCTAAAACATCCATTTGCAACCTATTATAAAGAACAATATAGGTAACTCGACCAACTCCTAAGTTCCATCAGTAGAAATAGAATCTATCTTAGATTTGAAAGATTCCATACATGGTTTGGCTTTAGATAAACTCAAGACTTCTTTGTAACTCGTAGGATCTCCCTCAATATGATAGACAACAAAGTCTCTACAAATGATTAGAAATCATTGCTCCTTTTCTCCTTCTACGATCAATCTCTAATGAAGGTTCACTGGATTCAAAGTGGGCTGCGATAGTGACTTAATTTTCATAATAACATAGAGTAGACTTTATATTTTTAGTTTTTTATGATGACTTACTTTTCAATTTAGATATTAGATCTTATGATCAAGGATAGTATTGTTTAATGAATGACTATAATCCAAAGCATTTTCTAACATTAAGTAGGGTCATGATGATTTGTAAAATCAGCAATTTTAATATTGTCGAGTTATAGTAAGGCTGATTTCGCATCACATCAGAAACTGAGCATGAATGATCTCCACGAGGAGGGGCTGAAAAGAATATATTTAACTTGAGAAGTTCGGGATCGAACCCAAGGACACGAGCTATCTTAATGATTAATCAGAAATTAAGATCTTGACTAAGCAATTATTCCTCAACTTAGGTCAACAATACACACAAGATGCATGATAAATTCAAAATATGATGAATGAATGAATGGCATGCACTTTTTTTGGCTTTTTATGCAAGTTAAAACATAGAGTTAATATGCAATAGAATGCAATGCAATGCAAACACTTAAATATGCACAAATATGCCCAATATATAACCAATAAATTGAGCAATAACATTAGATTCAATTCTAGTAGCTTTTGATGCATAAAAAATAGATCCAATTTCATGTAATGGCATTTAAATGGTCAAGAAAAAGACATAGAGCATCTTTAAATATATCCTACTGTGTAAATATCAAATTAGTGAGTTTAGCATGCCATCATGTAGAGCATCAAATAAATAAAATAATGTAATTGAAATCACTGAAAAATGAGATCACGTGCTCAAGATATTCCATAATAAGTCTTGGGTCATGAATTTAAGAAAGCATGAAATTAATAAAGAAAAAATTGCAAATAGGCCCATGGAGGGGCATATTTGCAATTATGAAAATAGGATAGGGAAGGTAGTGCAATTTTCTCAGATGCTCCACGTGAGGAGCACAAGATTGGTAGGGACTTGTTTGAAATATGAAGAAACATACATGTCTTGTCTACAATTTACCCAGACCACACATGTTAGGCATGTATGCGAGGCTCAGGCGGGGGCATGAAATCTATATGCCATGGTCCTCTTCTTCTGATCTCGCAAGACGGAAATGGTAGTGCTCTGGTGAGTCCACCTCGTCTCCTCTAGTGTCCACCTCTTCATCTGAACCACCAGGATGCATCGTAGGGGGCCGACGAAGGTCCTGGAAGGGTGATAGAGCTCGGGCGATGCGTGGATCACGAAGATAGTGACGGCTTGTCGGAGGCATTGCTCTAGAATAGAGTGGCCTTCAAAGATCCAACCATTGATGAATGGACCAGCAAAAGTGGTTAGCATATAGCTGAAGCATGTGTATGTCTGATCAGTGGGTGAAATGGAGGGCCAAGGAATGCATAAGATGAGGACCCTCATGGGTTCCTCCTCTATGTAGGTGGAGGAAAGGGGTGGAGCGTTGGAGGTTATGGAGGAAGATAGGATGTGAGAGGAGGGGTTAACGAAGATGATGGGGGTCTAGTGGAGGTGAGTGAGGGTTCAATTGATTATTAAGGTGGTTGTGTGTGTGACATTAAAAGGGGAAAAATACAAAGAAAAGGAAAGAAGCATTACTTGGAGAAGGATTAAAGGAATAAGGTGGTGGAGCATGGGCTTGGGTTGAGGACCTGGAATCTCCTCTAATATTCACACTATGTGCTCAGTCGAGGCACAGAGCTCAACAACTCATTTTGGCAGTCGTAACATTGCCTGTCAACCATTGGTCGACACAGGGAGCTTCAACCATTATCGCTCATAAATCCACCTCTTCCTGTCATGGGGAGGGGAAGATGGCTAGATCGAAGCTCTGTGAAATGGTGGACCCCATTAAATGGAGGCAGAATGTGGTTTTTAAGCTGATGGGTGATGGTTACAGAAGGTGGTGGAGGAATATTTTACTGGTCTTGCACAACCCTAGGGTTTAGGTCATGAGGCATTGATGGGTACGTGAGGAGGAAGGAAGATAGGGCTACATGAGGGTGGTGTTAGGTCGCGAGAAGGTGGCTTGAAGAGGCTTCTAAAAATAGAAGTGGGATGAGGCATGACAAGGGGCGTCGTGGGACATGGGTGATTACAGAGGTGGAAGACGACTCGACGATCGTTGGATCGTGCGATTCAACAGCTCCGAGGGAGGTGGGTGCAGATATTCTAGATTAAATCTAGAGAGGAGATCGAATGATGGGAAAATGAGCAGGAGCGTGCAGATAGGATGCGATCAGGTTGATCGCATCGTACGGTCGAAAGAGGGAGCATGTGGCAATCAAAGAGGTTGGCCACGTGGGTGGCCCAAGGGGAGCCATGTGGCCCAATGAGAAAATTAAAAAATTGAGAAAATAATTAAAATACGAATAAAATAATTACAAGCCAAATCAAGAAAAAGTCAAAACATGAATGTTGTAGTTCCCAATGAGATATACAAGTTTCATGTTGACAAAAAGTCAAACAATGTCATATGTGCAAGGATATATTTTTGTAATTTTTTTAAGGGTTACAAACACTTGTTTTCAATTTTAAGATTTCTTTGCGTTTTTCATTTATATCTAATGTCAGAAAAAATATATACAATATTTACTCTAACTTTTAGGGAATTTAATTAAATAAGAAATACATAAAATATAACACAATATTAGGGTTTAATATATACAGTAATTAGGATAACTAGAAACAGGAGTTAGTTTATTAATATTAGTTAATTAGATGTACATTTTATTGAATAGTTTAAGCAAGGAGGATAATAAATAATAAATAATATGATAAATCACAGATTTATCATCCCCATATACTATGCTCATCCTCGAGTAATCACATATAATAAATAAAAAATAATATAATAAATCACATATTTAAACTATGCTCATCCTCGAGTAACTAAAGAATGATTGAGTCGGATTAATCCCTGACTGTGCATGTCAAATGTCAATACTTAATTTATTAAGAAGCATATGTTTAATTGATCCTAAAATTCTAAGATTAACCAAGCTCTAATCAAAAGGAATCCAGCTTCTCTAATTATCAGACTCTTTGTATGTACATATAGCATAGGGATATGACTTTTAGTGTGCACTACATTTAATGAGAGTCGAGTCGAAATGTCACCTAAATCATGATGCAAGAGACTCTCTTGAAGACCCAATCCTCAACACTGGGAAATCAATCGTTCCTTGCATTCCATCCATCGTATTTTTAGTTTGTCATACTTTGAAAGTGAAGATGGAAGGCTAGTTGATGGAGGGTATAGGTTCGTTATCTCCCCCTCATTAGAATAAGGATCTTCTCGAGTGACTTATTACTCAACACATATATTTTTGGTGTTGATCAGTGTGTCCGTCAAGAGAACATTGAGTCGTCTGCACTTGTTTTCTTGAGAGTTCATTGGGGTATGTCCTTTTTTAGTATATGTTATACTTTGTGACACCTAGACTTGTATCACTATACTATGCATATCCCTTTTTAGGTGATATCCTGACTCATAAAAGCCTATAATGTTGGTTCAATTGAACACTTTGAAATAGTTGGGAGCACTCCCCTTTGGTGTAAGCTCTTTTGTATTTGACTTTGTGAAGTTGGAGCTTTTCGTTCATTTTTTCTTTTTCTTTTTCTTTTGGCTAGCTCCACTACTTTTACTTGGAGTTGATGCACACTAATAATAAATTTTATTCATTTCATCGCACCTTGGTACTTAGGTCCATATCAAAAGATAGCATAAGAACTTTGTTCTCATACTAGCTAGGGTTTGCTCATACTCAGGTTTCATAAAACTTTCATCAACTCTATCCCATCCTCGAGCATCATAAAATCGAATCTAGACTCAAATCTCTAATCCCAATACCTCAACTGAAACCTCGGCTCATCTCATCATTCATGTAGTTGTGTATGGGAGGTTCTGATCATATTCCTTTAATTTAGAGATAAAGTGTGCAATATAGCACTCATATCTTTCAAACTAGGGAAGTGTGGATTATTAAGCCTCAAACCCTAATGACTAAAGCTGGTTAACTCAGACTCTTAAGACCTCATAAAAAAAGTGTTCTCAATTCCTCAAGCCTTGAGTAGTAGTGATCCTGTCAGGGATATACAAACTCAATAGTTAATGTTTTTGTGATTTTTTAATTTCTCAATTTTTATAGATTGTTTTCTTCTTTAAAGAAATAATGACTGGTCTAACTCATATGACTATTTACATCTACTTTCAGCATTTTTGGGTGTAAGTACATACCATCATAAGACTACTTGTATTACTTGAAGATAGCGCCAAACGCATTGTTTTTTAACTACCCACTCTGCTAAGGGAGATCATAATTCTGTCACTGAAAAATACTTAATCATTTTTAAGTTTAATATTCAGAATTACTATTAAATAATATTTTAATTTTTCTAATGATTATGGGTTTTTGAAGAAAGTTAGTTTTATTTACAAATAAAAGTTAGTCTCATTTTCCCCATTTTTGAAAATTTTTTTGTAAATATTTTCAAAATCATATCACATAATATATAGTTTTTTAAAATATTTTCAAATGGTTTTCAAAACAAGTAAAATCCTCATTTTTTAAACCAATGTCAAACATTTTTAAAACAGTGTTACATTGATCAGAAAAATTTTCAAAGCTTTTACAAATATTTTTATCCAAATCAGTTCAACAATACTTTACCCTAACCCCAAAATTTTGAAAATTTTCAAAATATGAGCTATGTCTAAAGTATATATGAGATATATACGATATACTTCTTATACTTAGCTTGTACTATGTCCTCATAGCCAAAGTGTTATGAAGCCATAGCTCACGCTAGAATACAGAAGCCCCCCCTATACTTATGTTAAAATAACCTAAGTCTAAGAAGAAGATCGTGATTATGGAAGAATGCATTGGGACTCGGATACCCCCTATACTTAGGATGAGAATAACGTAAGGACTAGATATGGAACTAAGATGGGGGACCTAGACTCTGGTTAGGGTTAGGGTGGAATGGATTTGCATGAATCTCGGATATGTATAATGAATATATGGAGATGGAATATGGAGTATCTACGGTTACCGGAGGGATGGGTAGAATAGACAATCACAACTCAACTAATCATGCCAACACCCTTAGTTCACCAACTCACACATGAAGACCAACAAATGTTGGTTAATTTATCTTGTCTATTTTGTTGGTGATCATCCAGAATATGAGTCTTTTATGCCAGAGTAATGATAGGTTTTGAGCACTATCCTAGGGCTACGACCTCGCCTCTCAATATGCATAATAACCTGAATACAATGTGGGTATTGATCTCCAATAATACAAGTTGAATTTTATTCTATTTTATTTAATTGACTTGCATTATCAATCCCAATTTTAACTTAGGTTGTCACTGAATTTTATGTGAGCAAGAAACTAAGAAGACATCGACTACCATCTAGTCCCAATTCCATTGAAATCCTAAGTTTAGAATCAAGAGAGAGATTGAGGAAAGCTGATGCAGACGAAAATTATGATGCATGCTCAAGAAAGAGGTACCTATAGTGATTTCCATCATTCTCCATGTGTTATGCAAGACTGAATTGAAATATATTACTACATGCATACAAGTCAAGAAAAGCCACATCCTAAACATGATACTATTCACAGGAAGAATTGAACTTAATTTGGCTAAATTGATCTATGTTTGAGTACATCTCATACATCTGAGGAGATGGAGTGGGTCTCCCAGATTAGTGTGTCCTAAAATAGCTTCAAGAGTCGCGTGCCTAACCTAGGTCGAACACTCAAGTGGAGTCCCGCTAGGGGATGGGTTAAATAGACTCCACACAACACAAAGTAGTCCAAGTCTCTGATTACACACACGAGTTCTCAAACGAGAACTACTATACAGACAATAATTACAACAAATATACACAAATATACACAGATGCTAAAAAGTTCTTGATAACTTCAGAGGTTCTTCTTTGGCTCCTCGCAGCAGGAGCTCCTAACTCTAGCCTCCATATTTCTCGAGCCTCCCCGGTCTCCATGGGACTTGTCACAAAAGAGAGGTCTTATACATTCATCAAGAAATATAATTAACAACTTAAAACAATGCATACAACAACACAAAACAATAGGTTGATAGAATTAGCAAAATAATCAGCTTAAAAAAACATTGAAATCAAAAATTAATCATGAAGATGAGTTGTGTCCACAGCAACAGTGTCATATGATGATTTGGGAAATTGACAATTCTAATATCGTTTAGTTGTAGTACGACCGATTTCACATCATATAAGAAAACTAGCTTGAATGTTCTCCGCAAGGAGGGTCTCGGTTCAAAAAGAATATATTTAACATGGGAAGTCTAGGATCGAACACAGGGATACGATCTATCTTAAAGATTAATCATAAATTAAGATCTAAAGTAAGTAATTATTCCTCAACCTAGGTTAATAATGCACACAAGATGCATGAAATAATGCAAAATATGATGAACAGATGACATGCATTTTTATTTGTTTTTTTAAGCAAGTTAAAACATAGAGATAATATGCAACATAATGCAATGAAAACACACAAATATGCACAAATATGCCTCTTGTATAATCAACAAACTAAGCAATAACATTAGATTCAATTCAAGTAGCAATGATGCATCAAAATTAAATCCAATTTCATGTAGTGTCATTTAAATGGTCAAGCAAGTGACACCGGGCATCTTTAAATAAATCGTACCGTTTGAAGTGTCAAATCAGTGAATTAAGCATTCCATCGTGCAGAGCATCAAATAAGCAAAATAATGCAATTAACATCACTAAAAAAGGAGATCACATGCTCAAGATATTCAACAATAAATTTAGAAGCATAAATTTTAGAAAAGCATGAAATTATTAAAGAAAACATCCAAAATAAGTCCTTGGAGGGGCATATGTGTAATAATGAAAACACACAAGGCAGTAGTGCAATTTTCCCAAACACACCATGTAAGGAGCATGCGTCTAGGAGGGACTTTGTTGGGAATAGAAGAAACATATAGGCCTTGCTTGTAATTTACCCAACCCGCACGTGCTAGGCACGTGCAGGCTCGGCTTGGGGGGCAGTGGTGGTCCGCTACAAGTTTAGGACCACGTGGCATGTCCTGATGCTTCAAAAGGTGGCTTGGTCCCATCAGGCTAGTTGGTTCATGGCGGAGGCTGGGATTCTATCATGACTGTCCAATTTGATGAGACCAGATGGTATATGTATGCCAAGGGTCCACTTCCTCTACTTTCACACGGTGACGATGGTGATGCTTCGGTGAGACCACCTCATCTCCTACCATGTCCACCTCTTCATCTGAAGCACTAGGAAGTATCACAAGGGCTTAGCGAAGGTCCTGGAAGGTTGGTAGAGCTCATGCGATGCTTGGATCATGGAGAACGTGAAGGCTCGTTGGAGGCCTTGCTCTAGAACAGAGCAGCCTTCGAAGCTCTTACCATTGATGAATGGACCTGCAAAAGGGTATTAGTGCATAGCCTAAGTGTGTGTGTGTGTGTGCGCGCGCGCACGACCAGTCGGTGAAATGGATGGTCAAGGAATGGAAAAGATGAGGGCCCAAATGGGTTCCTCCACCATGTTGGCGGAGGAGAGGGGGTAGAGTACTGGAGGTTATGGAGGAAGAGAGGATGTGAGCGAAGGGGTTAGAAAATACGATGGGTGTCTTGTGGAGGTGCATGAGGGTTCAATTGATGATGAAGGTGGATGTGTATGTGACACTAAAGGGGAAAAACACAAAGAAATGGAAAGAAGCATTGCCTACAGAAGGATCGAAGGAAGAAGGTGGTGGAGCGAGGGCTTAGTCTGAGTACCTAGAAGGTCCTATGGTCTTCACTCGACATGCTCAGCCGAGACACAAAGCTCAATGGCTCATTTTGGCGATCGTAACATGCGGTCAACCATGGGTCAACACCAAGAGCTTCAACCATTATCACTCACCAATTCCACCACCCCCTATCACAAGGAGGGAAATATGGCTAGTCCGAAGCTTTGTGAAATTGTGGACCCCAGCAAATAGAGGTGGAGGATGTGGTTTTGTAGCTGATGGGCAGTGGTTACATAAGATGGTGGAGGTGGATTATAATGATCACGCACAACCCTAGAGTTAGGTGTGAGCATTGATGGGTATGCAAGGAAGAAGGAAGACATGGCTACGTGGGGGTGGCATTAGGTCGTGAGAAGGTTGCTTAAAGAGGCTTCTAAAAATGGAAGGGGGGAGTGGCACGACGAGGGGCGACGTGGGACATGGGTGGTTAGTTTACAGAGGAGAAAGACGGCTCGTGGGGCGTTGGATCGTGCGATCCAATGATCTAAAGGGAGGCAGGTGCGGGCGTTTTAGATTAAATCTGGAGAGGAAATCGAATGGCAGGAAAGTGAGCAGGAGTGTACGAATAGGATGTGATCAGATTGATCGCATTATATGGTCGAAGGAGGGAGCGGGTGTCGATCAAAGAGGCGGGGCACGTGGGCGGCCCAGGGAGCGCCACATCGCACGATGAGAAAATATAGAAAATGATAAAAACAAAGTAAAAATAATAACAAAATAATTACAAGTTGAATTAAGGAAAAGTGAAAATATAAAAGTTGTAGTTCTTGATGTGATCTACAAGTTTCGTGTTGACCGAAAAGACAAACAATGTCATATGTACAAGGATATATTTTTGTAAGTATTTTTAAATATTAAAATACTTGTTTTCAATTCTTTTTGAGATTTTTTTGTAAAGAAAAAATATATACAATACTTACTCTAATTTTTAGGGATTTTAATTAAACAAGAAACACATAAAAAGAATACAATATTAGAGTTAAATATATACAATATTTAGGGTTAATCATAAGCAAGGGTTTGTTTGTTACTATTGTTAATTATTTGTATATTTTGTTGAATAATTTAAGAAAGGTGGATAATAAACTATAAATAATATGATTGTAACGAACCCGAACGTCCGAGAATGTTGCGGAAGCGAGAAACTCGGACGTTCGGGTTCGTTACAGGGTCCCTCTGACAGTGGAAAGGGCTACCCGAAGGGAACTAAGCCGGGAGCGTGCAGCCGCCACTGTCACTGGAAATAAGTGAATGGGCCATGTCGCAACGAGGACGTTGCGAATATAAGTGGGGGAGGTTGTAACACCTTAACCCCAAAAATAGTACCACATGGAAAACTCACAAAGTGTGGGTGTGGTATATAAGTGGTGGGGATTACTACTTGACAACTTGGGCTTAAGCATTTTGGGTGGTTGTCAACGGGTCCATTTGGACCCGAACCCAACAAGTTGTCAGGGCCAGTTTTCCTCGATAACGGACCGGGGACCTAAACCCGGGACGTTACAAATGGTATCAGAGCCGAACGCCCTCTGACAGTGGAAAGGGCTACCCGAGAGGTGGAGCCGCCCCTACAAGAGGTTGGAGGAAATGGCTACCCGGAGCGTGCAGCCGCCACTGTCACTGGGAAGAAGTGATGTGCCATGTCGCAACGAGGACGTTGCGAATATAAGTGGGGGAGGTTGTAAAAACCCAAACAATTGTCCCACACCGTGGAATACAAAAATTCCCGGGTGGGATAAATAGTGAGGAGGTTACTACCTAAATAACCCGGCTTAAGCATTTTGGGGGTGGTTAATCGGGTCCGTATGGGCTCGATCCCAAGAGGTTGTTAGGGCCAGTAATGCTCCGATAACGGATCGGGGACCTAAGCTCGGGACGTTACAAATTGTTGTAAAAACCCAAACAATTGTCCCACACCGTGGAATACAAAAATTCCCGGGTGGGATAAATAGTGAGGAGGTTACTACCTAAATAACCCGGCTTAAGCATTTTGGGGGTGGTTAATCGGGTCCGTATGGGCTCGATCCCAAGTGGTTGTTAGGGCCAGTAATGCTCCGATAACGGATCGGGGACCTAAGCTCGGGACGTTACAAATGGTATCAGAGCCGAACGCCCTCTGACAGTGGAAAGGGCTACCCGAGAGGTGGAGCCGCCCCTACAAGAGGTTGGAGGAAATGGCTACCCGGAGCGTGCAGCCGCCACTGTCACTGGGAAGAAGTGATGTGCCATGTCGCAACGAGGACGTTGCGAATATAAGTGGGGGAGGTTGTAAAAACCCAAACAATTGTCCCACACCGTGGAATACAAAAATTCCCGGGTGGGATAAATAGTGAGGAGGTTACTACCTAAATAACCCGGCTTAAGCATTTTGGGGGTGGTTAATCGGGTCCGTATGGGCTCGATCCCAAGAGGTTGTTAGGGCCAGTAATGCTCCGATAACGGATCGGGGACCTAAGCTCGGGACGTTACAATGATGAATCGCAGATTTATCAGTCCGCTGCATAGATTCTTTGCCTCCATTCAGATCTATCTTGGTCCATTCTTGGGCTTAGATACAAATAATAAAGATCCCTTCTAATAGTCCGCTTCTAACTCTTCCAAGGCCCTCCTCACCTGCTCTTAGCGAACTCAACATCCAAAATATTACATCTTATAACTAGTGCATCATCTGACCTCCATTAAAAATGGATAGTCGATCTTAAGCAGTTTTGCTCATCTTATCCTATATCAGAGCTACACTAACTTTCCTTCAAATTACATCTTCAAGACTCCGATCTTTTCATTTATGACCTCACCATAGTATTTTTCATTTCTTCTATGTCATTTTCTACACATGTCTATCGTTTACATGCCAACATTTAAGAACAAAGAGCAGAGTAGTTCTCATGGATGCTTTGTCTCCACTTTAGCCCATCTGCACTTATTAACATCTCCGTTGATTTTCCCACCATGTTGCAAATTAATCCCAAGTATCTAGATAAATCTTTCTTATAAATGCTATCTTCTTTAGTTTTCACCTCGATTCTATCACTGATCCTTCCATAAACTGTGTAATCCATATATTCAAGGAAACACCTAAAATTGAGGTACAAAGAAGGAATACTAAAAAGGTACAAATACAAAGCTTTCATGACTCGAAAGCAAAAGGAAAGGGGTGAAAGTGCACTATGGGGAAGAGGGATAGTGTTTTGCGAAAGAAAATGATAAAATATATATTTATCTTAATCACACAAGATAAGTAAAATTCCGGATAGGAAATTCATAGCTAAAAAGAAATTTAAGCAAGTTCCCCCTATACAAGGACTGGGTTTTGTAAATAAGTTGGGTCTTACCCATGCACTAAGATTTTACCTTCTATTTGAAAATATAGGACTTCATAAAGAACACTTTCTAATCTAAAAAAATTATTAGTACAATATTTAAATAAGTTCATTCAAAACATATACAAGAAATGTAGTTCAAACAAAAGAAATTGGAGTGAGTTTGTAGAGAAATGCTTAGAATTGTATCGAAGTGCAAAGCTCAAAAAATAGCCTCAGTAGAACTCTTTTTGGCTAGTATATCTCACTAAATAATAGCTTAAATAATGAGTTAGTTGATGTGAGTCGGTGGTCATGTTCAGGATTGTTGGTGGGGTCCTTTATAGCTTAAATTTATGCCAAACACAACATGTGCTCCCTAGAAATTAACTCTAATGTATAGATTTTCTTAACAAACATGCACAATTATATATACATGTGCATATGTGTTCTAATAATATGGAAATGGCTCAATAAAAGACCAGATATCCATTTTATTTAAAAATTGACATAAGTGATGCTTAGCTATATTTCTTAATATTTAATAACTTCAAAATTTTATTTATGGAAAATAAACTCAATATAGGACCAGAGATTCATTTTATTTAAAATTTAATACAAGTGGTGTTTACCTTTATTTTTTAATATTTAATAACTTCAAAATTTTATTTGTGGAAAATAAACTCAATAAAGGACTAGAGGTTCATTTTATTTAAAAATTGATATAAGTGATATTTAGCTTTATTTTTTAATTATTTAGTATATTAAATATTTAATTTTTTAAGTATGTAATAGACACATACATTTCAATTTGCATTTTTATATTTATTTTCTTTGATCTCTAATTGTGATTGAAACTTTATTCTTTTTGCTTTTAACAGAAAGGGGAAGTATTTTAGCAAGTAGTAAGTAGCTTTATTAACTTAAGTTTCAAGTTCTACTTATTCCCATGTTTATGTTTTGAAATGGGGTATACTAAATAAATGTCAAAAATCTTGACCTAAACATGATGACATATAGTAGGAATGACAGGTCATTTCTAGCGAAATTTCGGATGGATTAATCTTCGATGCGTAAACTTGTATAAAAAAGTTAAGAGCAAAAAGAAATTGAAACTTGAACCTTGAATTGATAAAGCTCATAATTAATACTTTATAAACCATTCTCCTTTTTTCTTAGAAATAAAAAGTTTAATATATAGAGTATCATGCACAGTCATAGATCAAAGTAAATAAATTTAAGAAAAATAAAGTTGAAATATATGTCTCTTTTACGAATAGTTCTTATATATTATAAATATAAAACTAAATATCATTTAATTTAATTTTAGAAAATCTAAATCTCCAAGACTTTGTTGGTTTTATTTACTAGTTTTAGGTTTTGTATCCTAATCTCTTGTTCCAAAGTATGCTTTTTCAATAGTGGCGAGTAAGAAAGTTAAAATAAAATTCATTAGAATGTAAAGAGTAGATATCTTTGTTTATATCTCTTTTAAACAACAACCTTTTAAATTTTTATTCAGATATTTCTACATAGTTTTAGAAAATATTATCTTTTAAAATCTATCACAAACTTGACTTAAATATAAAAGATTGTGCTTTAAACCACTTACCATTGATACATTGCAAATTTTCCCATAATAATTAGAAATAATACCCTTGCTTGTTATATAGAATTTATGGTTGTTTCTAGTATAACATTTCCACTTTTGAAAACGTAATAGAATTTTCATTTCACATGGCGCAAACATCCATTTTCAATCATCCATTTAGAGTCCTTGAGAGCGCCCTAGAAAATAGTGGTTTATCGTTCTCTTTGGATTCACCATACTTTCATGGGCCCTTGCTTGTTACTAAGTACGTGGGTATGCATGAGTTTGTTATTATACAAAAAATGATGCTTAGTGTTGTTTTTTATTTTTATATTTATTAGATTTATATCAAGTTTGCTATTTATGAATTTACATATAGCTGGCCATTTTTAATTTCTCACATAACCTTAGTAATGTTGTCTGGATCGTCTATTATCCTATTAGTATTTTTAAGGTATTCACGTCTCTCATCATAATTATTGAGAGTAATAGTTCCATTTACTAAAACTTTATTACTAACAAGTACATGTATGATGAATCTACCATTCATCTACCTTATTCATTTATCTTAGCTCCTTTTCCAAGATAATTCAACCAATAAATACCTTAAAATACAGAAATAAATAATTGATATGTTGCATATAATTAGGTATAATTCTTGTATATTAAATTTCTAATAAAATACCGATATTTATTATATATTCATTTGTATATCGATCTAATTTCATCTAATTTTAATTAATTTATACTTACTCCAGATTTTAAAAAATCAAATCCACTATGTACGTATAATTAACATAAACAAAGGAATAATAACATATAAATACTAGCTTGTATATATATGAAATACAACCAACCTTAATTCAGAGATAAAATTCCATAAATGCAAATGTTTCTCACATATAGTCTCATATGAACCAGTACTCACTTTTGTATTAATGTACACTAAAATACCTACAAATCAAGATTAATTCAAAAGAATCGGAATTCATATGTAAAACCTCGATTTTGGGACCTAATTGTATATTGTAATTATTGACTAACTTTGACTTGTAATATTATATATATAATTAACACATTTTAATTTGTTTCCTTTCAGTTGTTTTCTTTGGTCAAATATAAAAAATATTGTTATTTGAGTATGTGTATAAGGTCCTTACATATGTCTCTTTTATTTTATTTATTTATTTTTTAAATTATTAAAATTTCCTTAGAAAATTAGATTAATGTGTAAATTTTTTCTTCTATTTTATTTAATTTCATTATGAATTTCCATGTTATTAAAAATAACACAAAAATTTATAAAATATAAAATATGGTATTTATATAAATAGAAAACCATCCAAAAAAGAGTTTGTACAAATGATTTCTTTTACGTTTGGTCCCTTTACAAAAGTTGTAGCCTCGTCGAGGTGAACAATTTTCTCGAGAAAAACTTTTTTATTTGAGGCTATTTCCTATTTTATTTTATTTTTTTTCATTTTTATTTTTTATTTATTGAGGCGACACTTGGAATATCTCGGAGTCGTCACGCACCCGTCTACTTATTTCCAAGCGCATTCAATGTGGACCGTTGGATCTGGATGATATCTAATAGTCCTATTATTTCCCTTCTTTATCTTCATATATAAATGCCTTTCGTGTGTCCTCTCAATTGTTCAATTTCGATCGATCGAATGACCGATGTATCTTCTTCCACCTCCGCAAGCTACGATCGAACCCAATGACCACCAAACTCGACCTTTCCCTCTTCATCACCCAATGCCCTCCTCGCTCAATATCTCCCATCCATCGACCAACTATCTATCCACGATGGTCTATGCTTCCGCAAACCCTAACAACCTTAAGATAAAATCCAATCTCTAGTCCAGGCCATCCCATCTATCAATCTTGAGAGACTAGCTCCAGCACTGACCTAACCTTGGTGACAGCAAGGAAAAAAATTACCATTCACATTGTTTTAAATTGATCAATCTTCAAGTTGCTTCGACAAATTGATTTCTACCTGATAACCCGAAATCTGATCGACTAAGGCTAAAAGGTCTAGAAATGGTCGTTGCGACCTCAATCAATCAGACTAGGTGTATCAAGAAAAGAATCGAACCGCAAAATCAATCGAATATCAAACAAGGCAAAACAAGCGGTTCTAGCTATGGGATTAACCTGGTATAGCTCCCAAGGTCGAACACAAGGAGCACGGGTTGGCCTAGGGCCTACGAAGTAGTAAAAATGAAATAAAAATAAAAGAAAAGTGTTTTTTAGTGGTTTTTAATAATTTTTATATTTTTTTTGGATTTTTAAAAGTGAAGAAAATAAAAGAAAGCAAAATCAAGCCAACTTCCACAATTTATTTAACACACCAAAAAGCAAGCAAAAATTCAAGAAAAATGGTTTTTATGTTTTTTAGGTTTTTAAGTGTTTTTGGTGAATTTTTGATATTTTTCTAATGGGTAAATTATTTTCTAAAAATCAAACAATGCTAAAAAGCCTAGGTACTGTCCAGCAAGGCCTGAAACCCAAAAATAAAATATTTAAGGATCTCAAATGGCCCTGGAGGTAATTTTCCTGTATTCTAGAGGAAATAAGGAAAATTTGGGCACCAAAATTATTGTTTTTGGATTTTTAAAATATTTATTATAATTTTTATAAGTTTTTAGTTGTTTTTCAATTTTTAGGGTTTTTAAGCAATGAAAAATAGCCAAAATTGGATAGAAAATCAAACAGCACACAAAGAACAGTAACTAATGTTTTTAGAATTTTTGGGGTGATTTTATATTTTTTTGGGATTTTTAAACCTAGACAGTAGCTAAAAAGGATGTTTTTGAATTTTTAAAAATACTAAATCAAATCAAAAATGTCCTCAAAAATTCTTAAAAATCCAACAACATGGCAGGAGCCATGTGTCAAATTTTCATCGAATTTGGAGGTGGTTTGATATTTATTCAAAAATCAAAGAGGGGGCACTGTGCACAGGGACTTAAGTGCAAAAACCCGCAAGTCTGGGGGCCAAGGTGCAAAAATCCCAGCTAAACACGCGCGTGGCGCGTGCCTGGGGCACTCAGGGGCCTTTTGGTAATAAAAACCAACTCCTGGGACCTTTTGGTAACTCGTACCAAAAAGTCCAAGGGTACGGTTGCAATTTACCCACTAAAATCCGCACATGTAGAAATAAAAGGCTCACAGGGGTATAGATGCAATTACCAAAAAGTATTCATTCATTCAAGAACCCATCAGAACTACAGGATAAAAGATGTAAATAGCCCAACTAAACACGTGACGAAGCACGTGGACTCACATACACAGGGGCATACATGCAAATACAAACAAGCACCAGGTCCAGAATGCAATTTACCCTACGTAAATAAAACTACTAAAGTATTTACAGGACTAGAAATAAAAGACGCAAACTACGAGGGGGCCTAAGTAAATTACCCCTTTATTCGTCGACGGCTGGATAGGCGCCACGTAGGAGATCGGACGGCTCAGAATGGGTGGCGCTTCTCTTCTCTTCCGCACGTAGCCGATCGACGGTGCAGAGGGGGCCACGTGGATGATCCAACGGGTCAGGTGCTGTGGGTTCCCTCTCTCTGCTCTGACGGTCCGGATGACTCCTCTGGATGATCGGATGGATGCTGCTCCTCGGTGAACGGACGGACACGATCAAAACTGGAGCGGAGGGGCCATCGGACGGTGCTGGAGGATGGTGGAAGAACACTCAGCCGGCGAGCTTCGCCGGCCTCGTGTGCGTGCTAGGCTCCTCCTCAGCTGCCTCCAAGTATCGGAGAAGATCGGCGGTGAAGTCCCGCAGCTGCTGAAGACCTCAGATGACCCGGCCGAGCCCTGGAGGGGCTCCGGCGAGGTCGGCGGCGCGGAGCTCTTGGCCTGAATGTGAGGGGGCCTCAGATGGCTCCCTCTTGACCTGCAAAGCGAACCAAAAGCTTCGCGGGTCGAGGGCAAAGTGCCTCGACCCGAAGAAGCGGCGTGAGGGTGAACAAGGGATCGGGGCGAACGAGCTCCGGCGAGCGGGGGATGGTGGAACTCGACTCCCAGCTCCGTGGCGAGCTGGGTTGGATGAATGGGCGAAGAACGTGCGTGAGGGAGTGGCGAAGGTGATAGTGTGCTCCGATGATCGAGATAGTACGCGATATGGCCGGAATCAGAGGAACACGTCGGAGAGTCGATTTGGGCGAAACTACAAATTAAATGAAATGGCCGAGCTAAAAGGCTACCTGGGTGGAGCGAAAGACTGGGCTGGAGCTTGGCTAGCTCCTGGTCGTCGCCTCGAAGGGCGTCAAGGCCTGAGGCTCGAGCTCCGGTCGGGTGGCGGAGCACGGCGGCGCGAAGCAGCCGGATCGATGGTCGGCCACCTCCTCCTCGCTGCAACAGGTGCAATCGCGAGCTGTCACCTCGGTGATCGCTCTGGAGGTCACGGGAGTGAGAATGGGGAGCCAAAGATCGCGAGAGGAGGCGGCTGAGCTCAGACTATATAGTGTGGAGGGTCCGGCAAGAAGGTTGCGGGTAGGGCGAGCTGATGCGCGGATCCCAAGGAGAATGCTCCGGCGAGCTTCTCGGATGTGACGTGATCATTGCGGACCCGGATTTGGAGCGAAAGGGATTCGGGTCATCAAAAGAAAAATCCGAGAAGATGGGTCGGGCGAGCAGACCCGGGCTCTGGTGGTCCTGGGGGAGGTGTTAACCGGGGGTCAACAGTCCCCCGTGGACCAATCAGAGCCCGCCAAGGCTTGGATTTTTATTTGATTTTATTGGGCCCTTAAATGGCCGAATTTTCAAAAACTTAAAACATGAAATATTTTTAATTTATTTTTTTCTATTTTTTTGTGATTTTTAATTAATTTTTGGAAAGAAAAATAAGGTATATACAATATAGGTCTATACATAGGTATATATACAATATATGATTTTTAATTTTTGATTTTTAATTAGTTATTTTTATACATTTTTATTCCTATTTTATATTTTATTTATTTATAGGATAAAATGAGGAATAAAAGGTTATTTTTATTTTATTTTTATTATTTATATACATAGGTTAAATAATTAGTTATATACATCTATGTACATGGTATATGTACAACATGTTTTTTGTATTTTTAATTTTGTAATTTTTATTTGATTTTTGTTTTGTTTCTTTTCATTTATTTTATTTACAATATATACCATAGAATATTTACAAAAAAGTTTTGAAAATAAATAATTTTATATACAAGGTGAAATAAATAAGGATCATGGTCTATGTACAAGGTGAAGGGTTCTTTTTGGTCTTTTTGATTTTTAGATTTTTGTTTTGTTTTTAATAGCTTCTAAATATATACAAAATATATACAAACATATTTTTGGATGAGGAAAATATTATTTATTTATTTACATATTTATTTACACATGAGCCCCTATCTCTCTCTACTTGGCTTTTATGCGGTCAGGCCCATGCTGAGCCCTCCCTTGGGTTTGGTTGCTCAATATTTATTCTAAATATTTCCCTCTTTTTCTTTTTCATCTTTATTCTTTTATTTTTGCACAAAAACATGCTAATTATCTATATTTACAAACATGCATGCTTTTGCTAATTAATCCTATTTACACATATCTACATGCATTTGCATAGGTTTTTGTAGCTAAAATATAAGAATAAAGAGTGATGAATGGGTATTCATCACCCCCCTATACTATACTTTGCTAGTCCCTTAGCAAACACTTATTTGAAAAAGAAGTGAAAAAGAAAGAAAGAAAAAGAAAAAGATAATGTACATGGATCAAGGTTGATTATTAAACTTGCCTTCATTAAATTGAGGTATGGAGCTTAATCAGATCTTTGGATTATTAATGTGTCGGAACCTTATTTAGACTTAAGCTTAAAACCTAACATCCTCTAAATTCCACTATTCTATAACCAAGACTCCTCAATGCTCCAGATCAGAACAAGTCATCAACTACAAACCCTGAAGACCATGAATCTTTTCTTGTCCTGTGAAGGTGATGTCTAAGCTCTCCACCTCAGAAATGGCAACTTGACAACCCTCCTCAACAAGGTAACTCTATGACCTCAATCTGGCCACTCTTTCCTCGAGGAGCGGGGTATTCCCTTCTAAGTTCAAGTACAACCGGCTCAAGAAGAGGGGGAAGAAGAGAATGGGTCAAGGCCAGTGTAGCCAAGTACCCTTGGGAGCTTGACCAGTGTAGCCAAGTCTCCCTGCTGCAAGCTACAACAGGTGGATCATGAAACCAAGCTTTGCTTATTGCACTTATATACATACTCCGGTGGGATTATCATTTTCTCTCAGACCCACCACTTTTTTGGAGTTCTTTTCTTTTTGCATTTTTTTTAGTGCATCTATACAACATGTACATGTGCAGCATATATACAAGGAGTTTTTCCTCTTGAGCCAGTAGACTATCCCTCTTTTGAAGCTGTATTGCAACCCACAACTCCCGTCGTTAGACTTCATGGCAACCAGACCAAGTTGAGACGCACTTCCTTCACTAAATGAAGAAGAGAGGTTCCGCCTAGAAGTACTACCCTCATATGCTACCCCAAGCCAAGGAAGACTGCCTCCTCACCACCTCATCCGTAGAGAGCTCGGTGCATAGTGCAGTTGTCCAAGTAAAGCCATAATCTATATGAGTCATGTGTTGTTGTTAAGTGCTCTACTTAGGCTCATTGAGATGACATGTGATCATAGCCTAGTGGACTCAAAGAATTAAGTCACCATGGACCTGAAAAGCCTTAAACCTAAGCCCTATAAGGTTCCTCTTAGAAATTAGGTGGATTAAGATCTTAATCAAGCTCCATTTCTCAATTTGATTCCAGGCTAGTTTAAATGTCAACTATCATCCAAGAAAAACTATATACAAATGTACAAAAAGATGCATATTTACACAAATTTTACAAACATGCAAAATTTTTGAAAAATGTTTTGAAATCATGAATGGATGATGCATGAAGTGCAAGTTTTGCAAAAAGGTATTTACACACATTTACACAAGATTTTTGCAAACTTTTTGATTTTCAAAACATTTTGGAAAAATTTTGTACTATATACATAATTTTGATACAAAAATATTTACACAAGCTTTACACACAAAAGATTTTTGAAATCATTTTTACAAAAATAATTTGTACACTAGCTATGTATGTGCAAAATAAAAGAAGATTATGAACATGAAAAATTTTTAATTTTTTTGTGGTTTTTAGCCATTTTTATTTATTAACACACTCACACAAAGTACGAGTTATGGCTAAAGTATATATGAAATATATACACACCCCCCTATACTTAGCTCGAACGATGTCCTCAGAGTCAAGAGCGATGAAGAAGACATAACTCGTGCTATGTATAGGGAAGTGAAAAGAAAGGCTATACAAAAGGAGAAGAATAAAAAGTCAAGAGGGACTCGGGTCTTCCCCCTATACTTAGGATCAAGTAATCCTAAGTATAGCAGGCTGTACACGAAAGGGAAAACCGAGTGGAGAATGTACAGGGTCTACCCCCCCTATACTTAGGGTGAAATGCCCCTAAGTATAGGCAGCAAAACAGGGGTAGACAGAAACAAAAGAAATACCCGAAAGGTCTCACATCCCCCCTATACTTAGGGTGAAGTATACCCTAAGTATAGCATAATCATAAGATGGAGAAAGGGATGTGGGACTAAAGAATGTGCTGATATGGACATCTGGATCTATGTACAGCGGAGGATCAGTAAAGCTCAGGCGTGAGATGCATTAGATGTGAGTCAAAGACCATATCTCACGCAAAATGAATGAGGGCAAGATCAACGACTCGCGGCTCATGATCTAGAAATGGCTTGAGCCGCTGGCCATTCACTCGGAAGGTACTCTCAGAAGACAACTCGGATATATCGATGCTACCGTTGTCGTGTACCTTCCGAACCAGATAAGGTCCTTTCCATTTGCTCTGTAGCTTCCCTGGAAATAATCTAAGCCTCGCATCAAACAGCCAGACTCTCTGTCCAATCTCAAAATGTTTGTGGCTGATATGAGAATCATGCCACTCCTTGACTTTCTCCTTATAATGTAGGCTGCTTGAGAAAGCTGCATCTCTAAGCTCCTCCAGGGCAGCTAGCTCTGCCCTCCTCTGGTCTCCTATACCATCTGGATCCATAAGTAAGTCTGTAACTGCCCAAAGTGACTTGTGCCTCAGCTCAACAGGTAAATGGCATGGCTTGCCATATACGAGGCAAAAGGGAGATGTGCCCAAAGGTGTCTTGAAAGACGTCCTATATGCCCACAAGACCGAGTCCAATAGCAGTGACCAATCCTTTCGGTCAGGGCGGACGACTTTCTGCAGAATAGTCTTGATCTCCCTATTCGACACCTCGGCTAGACCATTCGTCTGTGGATGGTACGGTGTAGCAACACGATGATCTATGCCGAACTCGCTAGCAAGTGCCTTCACCTGGTCGTTGATGAAGTGAGATCCCCCATCAGAAATAAGAACTCGTGGAACCCCGAACCACGTGATGATATGCTTCCTCAAAAATCTGCAAACTGTCCTCGCATCAGCGGCTCGGGCGGGGATAGCCTCCACCCAACGACTCACATAGTCTACGGCCAACAGAATGTACTCAAATCCCTGACTCTTAGGGAATGGACCCATGAAATCGATGCCCCATGCGTCAAAAACCTCACAGAAGTGAATGGGCTGCATCGGCATCATATCACGCTGTCCACAAGTGCCCATCCTCTGACAGTCAGTACACCTCTTCACGAACTCATCTGAGTCCTTGAAGAGGGTAGGCCACCACAAACCGGATTGGAGCACTTTCTGTGTCGTTCTCCTCCCAGAATGATGTCCTCCTGCCTCAAGCTTGTGGCAGTAGGTGAGGACGCTATGGTGTTCCTCCTGAGGAATACACCGACGCCAGACGCTGTCCCCTCCTTCGTGGTAAAGGATGGAATCCTCCCAATGGTAAGACTTGGCCTTTGCTAGGAAGGTCTCAAGCCTCTGCCTGGGCCAATCTTGTGGGACTTTCCCAGCAACGAGAAAGTTCACAATATCGGCATACCATGGGAGCGAGGCGATAGCAAGGATCGCCTCGTCTGGGAAGGTATCTCGGATAGGATCAATCTGCTCAGTCTCCTCAGGCTGTTCTAATCGGGAGAGGTGATCCGCCACCACATTCTTGACTCCAGGCTTATCCTTGATCTCAATGTCGAACTCCTGGAGTAGAAGGATCCATCTAGTCAGTCTGGCCTTGGCATCCTTCTTTGCCATGAGGTACCTGATGGCGGTGTGATCTGTAAACAAAGTCACTCTAGATCCAATGATATATGATCTGAACTTATCCAGGGCAAACACTACGGCTAGCATCTCCTTCTCTGTGACTGTATAATTCCGCTGGGCGGAATCCAATGTGCGGCTAGCGTAGTGTATAGCAAATGGCACTCCATCCCTCCTCTGTCCCAGCACTGCCCCTACGGCAAAATCGGAGGCGTCCATCATGATCTCGAATGGGAGAGACCAATCAGGTGGCTGGAGGACAGGAGCCTCAATCACGCACTGCTGGAGAGTAGCAAACGACGAAAGACACTTGTCATCGACAAGGAACTCGGTGTCTTTCGTCAAGAGGTCGGTCAACGGTCGGGCAATCCTGATGAAATCATGAATGAATCTCCTGTAAAATCCAACGTGCCCCAGAAATGACCGTAACTGCCTCAGATTGGACGGCGGTGTGAGTTTCCTAATGACATCAACCTTGGCCGGATCAACCTCCATGCCCCTGTTGGAGATGATGTGGCCAAGCACCGTCCCTTGAGTCACCATGAAGTGACTCTTCTCCCAAGATAGCACCAAGTGATACTCAATACATCGCTGGAGTACTCGGTCTAGGCAGTCAAGACAGGAGTCGAATCCGTCGCCGTAGACCGAGAAATCGTCCATGAAGACCTCTAGGCACTCCCCTACCATGTCCGAGAAGATCGACAGCATGCACCTCTGGAAAGTCGCAGGGGCGTTGCATAGCCCAAATGGCATGCGTCGAAAAGCGTATGTGCCGAAGGGACAGGTAAAGGTGGTCTTCTCCTGATCCTCAGGAGCGATGGCCACTTGGTTGTAGCCCGAGTACCCATCCAGGAAGCAATAATGGCTCTTCCCTGCCAGTCTCTCAATGATCTGGTCAATAAAAGGCAGGGGGAAATGGTCCTTCTTGGTGGCTTGGTTGAGTCTCCTGTAGTCAACACAAACCCTCCAAGAGGTGGGTACTCGTGTAGCAATCTCCTCTCCCGACTCACTGATCACAGTCGTGATGCCCGTCTTCTTGGGCACCACATGCAAGGGGCTGACCCACTTGGAGTCGGAAATGGGATAAATAAAACCTGCACCCCACCACTTCGATATTTCCTTCATGACAACCTCTCTCAGGTTGGGGTTCAGACGCCGCTGAAACTCACGCGACGGCTTCGCCCCATCCTCGAGATAGATGTGGTGGGAGCACACTGATGGACTAATCCCATGGAGATCTGCTACGCTCCATCCGATCGCCTTGCGGTTCTTTTCAAGAACCCCCATCAAACGGGATTCCTGCTCTCCAGTCAACTCGGCGGAGATGATGACTGGGTACATCTCTGGATCGCCCGCAAGGAATCGATACTTCAGCGAAGTAGGGAGCGGCTTCAGCTCTGGAATGCTGGGTGCCGGCAAATCTGGCTGTGGAAGAAACTGAGTGAACACTGCAAGGTCGACCAAATCTGCCTGGGAGAGTGAAAGTGTACTCTCGCAAACTGGATCGGGAGAAGGCGGCTCAACTGTACTGTCTCTGCTCGGCTCTGCATCTACCTCCTCCTCATCAATAGGCTCAGATGGACTCAGGTCTGGCATCTGATCATAGCAATCGGCCCAATCAGACTCTGAATCCGAGGGATCTGCATCAGAAACGGTGGCATCAGTACCACCGGGAAACAAGGTGGCATCAGCACCACCATCACAAGTCATCGTGCTGCGATCGAGGACCGGCTCTGCTGCCGCAATGGTATCCTGAACCAGGTCTGTGCTCTCCAGACTCTCCTCTGCTGTCATCTCTGCATCAGCTGTGTCTGAAAGTGAGAGGGTGGTCTGTGTCTCAAGGTCTGCCCAAGCTGCCTCATCATCTGTGATCACAAAATCACAGTCCTGGTGGATGTCTGGCTCTACGTCTGTCAGCTGCTCTGAATCGGTACTCGCATCTGAGCGGGATCTGAATCTGGCTCTATAGTCCTCGACCGTCTCTATTTGTATACTCTCGCCCTGGATGCGAAAGTACACCTTCCCGCTATCATGATCAGTCACCGCCTTGGCTGTGGCCAAGAACGGACGACCAAGGATGATGGGGGTATCGGTCACCGACTCAGGGATCTCCATGTCCAACACTACGAAGCCCACGGGGAATTGCAGACCCTGAATCGTGACGATAACGTCTCGTAATAACCCCTTCGGCCTCTTGACAGATCGATCAGCGAACTGAAGGACTGTCCTGCTCTGTCGAAGAGTGCCCAACTCGAAGCGGTCGAGAAGGGCTGCCGGAAGGAGGTTAATCGACGATCCGCTATCTAGAAGAGTACGGTCGAACCACTGCTCACTAATCTGGCATCTGACATACGGGGCCCCTGAATCTGGCCTCTTGGCCGGCAGTCGGTTCTGGATCGCAAAGCACGTGGCTTTGGTCAGCACATGTATCTCTGATGTGTGGTTCCTCCTCCTCCTCCTGACTGTAGTCCTCTCTCTCAAAGATTTCTGGAGAAGGGGGATGTGCTGCAAAGCCTCCTGGAGGGTCAGCTGGATGTGGAATCGATCGATCATGCTCTGGCTGAACTCCTCAAGCTCTCTCTTTTTTGGATCATTTTTCTTCCCCTTCCCCATCTGAAGGGCTCTAGGGAAGGGGATCACTGGGTCCTTCTCAGATGAAGGACTAGGAAAAGGTCTAAGCGGTTCAAGGACCGGATCCACACATACATCACGCACCACAGTGGGACCAGAAGAAAGTAAACCTTTTCCTTTATTCATAGCAGAATTCTGAGATACATGGACACAAGGAAAAACATCAGCTCTCTCTCTACAAACACCGGTGGCCTCAGTACCACCACGGGCTGGCTGCTCTGCTGCTGCTGAAGGTAGACGTCGCGCGGCATCAGTACCGCGGGCTGGCTCGGCTGCATGGGTGGCATCAGTACCACCGCCTAGATCTGGTGAAGTGGCGGCCTCAGTACCGCCGGTGGGATCAGCATCCTTGGTAGCCTCAGTACCACCGTCATCATCTGGAGCGGCCTCAGTACCGCTCTCCTCCTCCTCCTGTGGCGCCTCGGGATGGTGCTCAGATGAGGCGCCGCCGCCTGCTGGGGTCCTACCGCTCCTAAGTGTGACAAAATCAGCATCAAATAAATCCGAAGATGTATCATCAAATGGGTCACGAGGAGTGGCTGACTCAGTATGTACTACCTGCTCAGACTTCCGCTTGAGGCTGTTCGGATTGGGCTCTATCTGGGCTGGTATGGCGGCCTTCCCTCTCACCAGGTCCCGCATCTCCTGGCGGAACTCATCCATCTCCCGTCTGAATGTGGCCTGCTGGTCCGTGAGGAGGCGGGCGATGTCATCCAAAGCGGGGCTCTCGTGGGAGCCCGACGGGTGGCCTCTCTGTGGGTGAGGCTGCGGCTGCTGGTATGGGTGAGAGGGGTAAGATGGAGGGTGCTGCTGGTATCCCTGGTGAGCCTGCTGCTCACGTCTCCAAGGCTGTCCCTGCTGCTGATAGGGACGCGGACCGTAGGACGACTGCTGGTGATACACTGGGGGCTGCTGCTGCGGCTGGTGATGGTCTCTCGGCTGGGAGTACTGCCCTCCCTGTCCTGACGGCTGCTGCTGGGGCTGGGCACCACCACTCCCCCACCTGAATCCGGGATGGTCTCGTCGGATCCCAGGCTGGGGGCGGTCGTACCAAATCCCGTTGACATCCATCAACGGCTCGGCATCCAAGGGGGCTGGCGGGAGTACTGCCAGAGGCTGGTCCGGCTGGTAGACCACCATCTGCATCTCTGGAGATGGTGGTGACTGGTAGGTGGGCTGCGGCTGCTGGACGGCTCCGCCTGTACAAGGTGAACCTGTCTAGGCTGCACTGGGGTGCTGGAGCGCTGGGACGAGCTGCTGCTGCTGCCGGCGTCGCCTCGCGACTGAAGACGGGGCTGAGAAGCCGTCTGTGCCTCCTGGAGACACATGAGCTGTGTCTTCATGTCGCTCAAGACCTGTGCCATCTGATCCATCTGTGCTATGCTCTGGCACTGCTTCTTCTCTATCAGCTCCATGCGGTCCAGCTTCTCGCTGATGATGCCCATGTCCGCAGCTGACGACTCTAACTGTGTTGCTGCTGTGGCTGCGGACGAACTAGATGGACCTGCATCTACCCGTGCTATCCTCTGGTACTGCACGGGTCCTGGCTGGTGTGGCTGGGTCTTCTGGGTGTAGAGCCGGGTCTGGGACATAACCATGTAGTTCTCTGCCATCTCCTCAAAAATAGCCCAGACCTGGTCATGGTCCTTGGCGAAGTAGGACCCGCCACAAGAAGCATTCACCAGGCCCTGTAGCTCTGGTGACAACCCACTGAAGAAGCTCTGAACCAAGTTCGGCTTCGTGATATCATGGTGTGGGCATCTGTCCAAAAGCTCTCTGAACCTCTCCCAAGCCTCATGGAACTGCTCGTTGGGGAACATGGAGAAGTTGCTGATCAGGGCCCTCGCTGCGTTCGTCCGCCCGAGTGGATAGTACTTGTTCAAGTACTCGGTGCGGAGCTGCTCCCAGGTGTATACGAATCTCCCCAAATGCTTCAGCCAGGTGGCTGCTCTATCTGCCAGTGAGAAGGGGAATGCGATCATCCTGATCGTGTCCTGGTCCACATGTCTGTCGTGGACAGTGCTGCATATCATAAGAAACTCCTGGAGGTGGAGGTGGGGCTCCTCTGTAGCTAGTCCATGGAATCGAGGAAGCATCTGCAAGGTGTTCGGGGGGAACTTGAAGTCCCCCACGATAGCTGGAACCACCACCCAGTGGTGCATCAGTGTAGATCCGGGATTGTGTAAATCCCGCATCGGTCTCGGTGGTCCTGCTCCTCCTGCGGCTGCTGCCGCTGCGGCGGCGGCCGCGGCTGCTGCTGCTGCTGCTGCTGCGGCTCGTGCCTGTGCATCTACATCCGGGATCTCCTCGGGCTCGCTCTGTGCATCTCTCTCTGCTCTGAGCCTCTCCAACTCTCTCCTCATCTCTATCATGAAAGCTCCCTGATCGCGGAGCTGCTGCTGAACTATATCAAGCGATGCGATCAGGGTGGAGTTGATCGCTCCCTGGTCTAACACTATATGCTCTGGTCTGCGGGAGTGATCATCAGAACTGCCTGCGCCTGCCATCTCGACGTCTGCAAAATCAAATGAGCCAAACTCAGGTGCCGTCAAATGTATCAATCTCTCCTCGGGCTCATGTCTCTCAGGAAGGTCAGAAAGGGGGTCGAGGGGGAACAGGGTGGAGTCGTACTCGGGCTCGGAGAGCGGGTCTGAGCTCTCACGAGCCAACCTAGATGATGAGGTAGACGCGCCCGAAAGCGGTGCAGCCAGAGGCTGCCTAAGAGATCGTCTACCCATCATCTTGATCTGGCGAGTAGGGCGGATGAGATCTGGAAAAACTATGATCTGAAAACAAACCCCCGGTTCACCAACGCAACGCGAGCTGAAGACCGTAAAAGTTCGGTCAAATTATCTTGTCGATTTTATTTTGGTGAACACACAAATATCAGAGTGCTTACGTGACCTGTTGGGATATCCGCTGCTAACCCCAACCGACTGGCCCGCACGGAAGAGTCGGTAATCAGTCGGGTTTAGCCGCGGGGGGCTCTACCTAGTGTGCGGGTCACTCTCTCGCGCATACAACCAAGCAATGAGGGGGTTGCTCTCCCCAAGACAGAATTTTTAGGGTGAGCAAGTTTTAAGGTCAATAGTCTTAGCAGTCCCAATTTTATGGTTACACTTTTTTAGGTATTTTTCAAAGCAAACAAAATCGCCTAACGACTTTTTCGGTTCTCCTGGTTATTAAGTCCAAAATCGGGGGGAGAAGACGAAAAAGTCGATGCACGAGAAATCAATGATGCATGCAAAGTCAGAAATGCGTACCTGCCTCCAGCTCTCTACATGCAGAGTGATCCGCGCATAAAATAAAGACAGAAATTAAACTAAGCTATATGATGCAGCGGTAAAAAGCCGAGTCCTAGACGAGCAACTTCTAGCGAAGAACCGTCTAACCGGTCACCTACCTCCAAGCCAAAGGGTCCGGTCTTGGCCCGTCCCTCCCCTGCCCGACAAATCGGGGGTAGGAGTGCGCTTTACAGGACGGGCTCTCGGCGCGTAGGCTACGGAGGCTAGCGAGTCGGTTATTTTTATTATTTATTTTAAGTAGGTCCAATTACGGTCTATAGGAACAGATAAGCCTTAGGTGTGTGGATCCTACTCAGTTACGTCACAGTCACAAGAAAGTCCTAAATCTAGGGGCTCGAGCAAAAACCGCGAAAAACCGGCAAATGACAGTAAGAAAAGAAAAATAAAGCCGCGTGAAAACCGCGAAAAACCGCGCAAGTCCTAATGGGTCCCCCGAGCACGCCGGTGCTCGGCGAAACAGACCCGCTACGGTCTAAGTGTCTAAACAGTCTTAGAAAGGCCTGTATTATTACAAATAATAATAAATGAACTGAAATAAAACTATCCTAATACCTCACCCACTCAACTCTCTCCTCTCGCTCTCTCCTGCGGCTTCGTAGAGAAAGAAGCCGCCTCCGAGTCTCGCGGCTGCACCGGCTCCTCGAAAGTCGCCTCCGCGGTCCTCGGGCCCTCGCAAGAAAGACAGAAGAGTGGTCAGACTAATAATCAATAATCAAATAATCAGAAAAATAAAAGAAAATACAAGTGAGGGTATATGTGCAAAAATGTAAAACAAAATAATCACACAAAATAAAACAAAAATAAAAAAAATAAAAGAAAATCAAAATAAAACAAAATAAATCAAAAAGGAACTATAAACAAAAGCCGCGAAAAGCCGCGAGCTCCGAAGAGCCGCGAAAAACCGCGAAAACAAAAATAAAAAGAAAATCAAAAATAACTACTAAGCCGTGCTCCCCGGCAACGGCGCCATTCTGATAACCCGAAATCTGATCGACTAAGGCTAAAAGGTCTAGAAATGGTCGTTGCGACCTCAATCAATCAGACTAGGTGTATCAAGAAAAGAATCGAACCGCAAAATCAATCGAATATCAAACAAGGCAAAACAAGCGGTCCTAGCTATGGGATTAACCTGGTATAGCTCCCAGGGTCGAACACAAGGAGCACGGGTTGGCCTAGGGCCTACGAAGTAGTAAAAATGAAATAAAAATAAAAGAAAAGTGTTTTTTAGTGGTTTTTAATAATTTTTATATTTTTTTTGGATTTTTAAAAGTGAAGAAAATAAAAGAAAGCAAAATCAAGCCAACTTCCACAATTTATTTAACACACCAAAAAGCAAGCAAAAAATCAAGAAAAATGGTTTTTATGTTTTTTAGGTTTTTAAGTGTTTTTGGTGAATTTTTGATATTTTTGTAATGGGTAAATTATTTTCTAAAAAACAAACAATGCTAAAAAGCCTAGGTACTGTCCAGCAAGGCTTGAAACCCAAAAATAAAATATTTAAGGATCTCAAATGGCCCTGGAGGTAATTTTCCTGTATTTTAGAGAAAATAAGGAAAATTTGGGCACCAAAATTATTGTTTTTGGATTTTTAAATTATTTATTATAATTTTTATAAGTTTTTATCTGTTTTTCAATTTTTAGGGTTTTTAAGAAATGAAAAATAGCCAAAATTGGCTAGAAAATCAAACAGCACACAAAGAACAGTAACTAATTTTTTTAGAATTTTTGGGGGTGATTTTATATTTTTTTGGGATTTTTAAACCTAGACAGTAGCTAAAAAGGATGTTTTTGAATTTTTAAAAATACTAAATCAAATCAAAAATGTCCTCAAAAATTCTCAAAAATCCAACAACATGGCAGGAGCCATGTGTCAAATTTTCATCGAATTTGGAGGTGGTTTGATATTTATTCAAAAATCAAAGAGGGGGCACTGTGCACAGGGACTTAAGTGCAAATACCCGCAAGTCTGGGGGCCAAGGTGCAAAAATCCCAGCTAAACACGCGCGTGGCGCGTGCCTGGGGCACTCAGGGGCCTTTTGGTAATAAAAACCAACTCCTGGGACCTTTTGGTAACTCGTACCAAAAAGTCCAAGGGTACGGTTGCAATTTACCCACTAAAATCCGCACATGTAGAAATAAAAGGCTCACAGGGGTATAGATGCAATTACCAAAAAGTATTCATTCATTCAAGAACCCATCAGAACTACAGGATAAAAGATGTAAATAGCCCAACTAAACACGTGACGAAGCACGTGGACTCACATACACAGGGGCATACATGCAAATACAAACAAGCACCAGGTCCAGAATGCAATTTACCCTACGTAAATAAAACTACTAAAGTATTTACAGGACTAGAAATAAAAGACGCAAACTACGAGGGGGCCTAAGTAAATTACCCCTTTATTCGTCGACGGCTGGATAGGCGCCACGTAGGAGATCGGACGGCTCAGAATGGGTGGCGCTTCTCTTCTCTTCCGCACGTGGCCGATCGACGGTGCAGAGGGGGCCACGTGGATGATCCAACGGGTCAGGTGCTGTGGGTTCCCTCTCTCTGCTCTGACGGTCCGGATGACTCCTCTGGATGATCGGATGGATGCTGCTCCTCGGTGAACGGACGGACACGATCAAAACTGGAGCGGAGGGGCCATCGGACGGTGCTGGAGGATGGTGGAAGAACACTCAGCCGGCGAGCTTCGCCGGCCTCGTGTGCGTGCTAGGCTCCTCCTCAGCTGCCTCCAAGTATCGGAGAAGATCGGCGATGAAGTCCCGCAGCTGCTGAAGACCTCAGATGACCCGGCCGAGCCCTGGAGGGGCTCCGGCGAGGTCGGCGGCGCGGAGCTCTTGGCCTGAATGTGAGGGGGCCTCAGATGGCTCCCTCTTGACCTGCAAAGCGAACCAAAAGCTTCGCGGGTCGAGGGCAAAGTGCCTCGACCCAAAGAAGCGGCGTGAGGGTGAACAAGGGATCGGGGCGAACGAGCTCCGGCGAGCGGGGGATGGTGGAACTCGACTCCCAGCTCCGGGGCGAGCTGGGTTGGATGAATGGGCGAAGAACGTGCGTGAGGGAGTGGCGAAGGTGATAGTGTGCTCCGATGATCGAGATAGTACGCGATATGGCCGGAATCAGAGGAACACGTCGGAGAGTCGATTTGGGCGAAACTACAAATTAAATGAAATGGCCGAGCTAAAAGGCTACCTGGGTGGAGCGAAAGACTGGGCTGGAGCTTGGCTAGCTCCTGGTCGTCGCCTCGAAGGGGGTCAAGGCCTGAGGCTCGAGCTCCGGTCGGGTGGCGGAGCACGGCGGCGCGAAGCAGCCGGATCGATGGTCGGCCACCTCCTCCTCGCTGCAACAGGTGCAATCGCGAGCTGTCACCTCGGTGATCGCTCTGGAGGTCACGGGAGTGAGAATGGGGAGCCAAAGATCGCGAGAGGAGGCGGCTGAGCTCAGACTATATAGTGTGGAGGGTCCGGCAAGAAGGTTGCGGGTAGGGCGAGCTGATGCGCGGATCCCAAGGAGAATGCTCCGGCGAGCTTCTCGGATGTGACGTGATCATTGCGGACCCGGATTTGGAGCGAAAGGGATTCGGGTCATCAAAAGAAAAATCCGAGAAGATGGGTCGGGCGAGCAGACCCGGGCTCTGGTGGTCCTGGGGGAGGTGTTGACCGGGGGTCAACAGTCCCCCGTGGACCAATCAGAGCCCGCCAAGGCTTGGATTTTTATTTGATTTTATTGGGCCCTTAAATGGCCGAATTTTCAAAAACTTAAAACATGGAATATTTTTAATTTATTTTTTTCTATTTTTTTGTGATTTTTAATTAATTTTTGGAAAGAAAAATAAGGTATATACAATATAGGTCTATACATAGGTATATATACAATATATGATTTTTAATTTTTGATTTTTAATTAGTTATTTTTATACATTTTTATTCCTATTTTATATTTTATTTATTTATAGGATAAAATGAGGAATAAAAGGTTATTTTTATTTTATTTTTATTATTTATATACATAGGTTAAATAATTAGTTATATACATTTATGTACATGGTATATGTACAACATGTTTTTTGTATTTTTAATTTTGTAATTTTTATTTGATTTTTGTTTTGTTTCTTTTCATTTATTTTATTTACAATATATACCATAGAATATTTACAAAAAAGTTTTGAAAATAAATAATTTTATATACAAGGTGAAATAAATAAGGATCATGGTCTATGTACAAGGTGAAGGGTTCTTTTTGGTCTTTTTGATTTTTAGATTTTTGTTTTGTTTTTAATAGCTTCTAAATATATACAAAATATATACAAACATATTTTTGGATGAGGAAAATATTATTTATTTATTTACATATTTATTTACACATGAGCCCCTATCTCTCTCTACTTGGCTTTTATGCGGTCAGGCCCATGCTGAGCCCTCCCTTGGGTTAGGTTGCTCAATATTTATTCTAAATATTTCCCTCTTTTTCTTTTTCATCTTTATTCTTTTATTTTTGCACAAAAACATGCTAATTATCTATATTTACAAACATGCATGCTTTTGCTAATTAATCCTATTTACACATATCTACATGCATTTGCATAGGTTTTTGTAGCTAAAATATAAGAATAAAGAGTGATGAATGGGTATTCATCACTACCCGACTACAACGTAATTATAACTAATTAAGATGGGTAGAGAGTGATTTGTCAATGTTATATTTCTATATTGGCAATATAAAGTAGTTCATAAAACTTCTCACTTTTTTTAGTTAATGCTTCTTTTACAAAAGTGATAAGTTTGCATTCTTTCATCATTTCCTTGCATTCTTGAACTATTTTGTTACATGCATCTAAAATAAATGTAATCGATTTTGTGACCAACGATTCATTTTCCATAAGTCAAATTTGAGTAGTTTCATTGTTCGAGCCTTCATATTGCTCCTCTTCCCTCAAGCTAATATTTGAATCATCCCTTGTGGTTGCAAAGTTCTTATTATTAAAATTATTCTTATATTGGATTTCCTTTATATCTTTATTTTCTTCTTTTGGAGGTGGGCATTGTATCACAACATGTCCCTTTTTCTTATATTTGTAGCAAATTATTTGTTCTTCATTCTTCTTGGACAAAATTGTTTCTTACCTTTCTCCTTTCTTTATTATGTTTTTAAATTTTTCAAAAAAAATGAATGTGGTATCTTTATCATTTTTGAATCATATCTCATAATCAAATAATTTAGCTTTAAAATTTAAAGTTCTACATTTCTTGGAGTCTTTTATAACACCTTCTTTATCTATTTTTCTAGATTAGCTTTATGATCCAAATCTTGCCAATAAGTTTTTTAGGGTGAGCTTTATCAAATCCTTAGCTTTTGTGATGAATTTTACTCTTGGTATCCATTTCTTGATGAGGGCTCGCATGAAAATTTCCACTTTATCTTTAGTTAGCAAACGTTGATTGAGGGCTCCAACAATCTAAGCACAATAAAAGATACTTCTTACCTTATAGTTTCTTAAGATTATTTTTTTTCAATTTAAGTTTGATTATTGAGTGCATTATTGATCTTGTGTATTTGGAGTTAGTTTTCGTTCATCATGCATAATGATAAATCATTTGTGGTGGAATTCAGTTAGATCGTCATTTTCTTCGTTCAATGTTTTTAACTAATTTAGATGAAGTAGTGTAGTCAATTAGCATAGTATCCCTCAACACGATCATTTGCAACATTTGAACTTGAGATTGCTAGTCTATGGATGTCATGTCGAGATCACTAAATTTGAATGTGTTGATACCAAATGAATGCACAATAGAACGAGGTAGATAATGATTTTTAAAATTTAATTATTTTTTTAGTTTGATCAGTCACAAGTAGAAATAAATAAGTAGATAAAAAATCTGTAGTACATAAGATAGGTTGAACAGATACAAGGTTTACGTTACGTGTTTGAGCTTTACCTACCCATGGTTTGCAAACACTCACTATACAAACTACTCCCTGTATAGTATAAACCATTTATAAACACACAATCTGCCAGATTTATTTTCTATACAAGAAGAAAGGATGCTACAAGAAAATGTGTGAATGGCATGCACATGGTGGTGTGCACTAGGCTAGCATGTGTCTTTACCCGAGTATGGGCGAGCACATAGGCAACAGTTTTCCTCGCCCGAACTCCTCTCCCACTTGAATTTAGAGGGGCACATAGTGTGGAATGGGGGCGAGAACTGGTAATGCAGTGGGCAAGCACATAAGTGTGCTCACTAATGCATATTAGTATAATAGGTTTAGGGAAACAGATAGTTAGGGTTTAGGTTTTCTTGGTCTAATATTTGAAAATTAAGCCTATGATAAATCTCACTTGAATTCTCGATCTGACCTCTTAAATCATTATATTCAAATGGCAACGATGACCTATAGGGAGTGGATGTACAAGCATGTATATTACTAGCGTGTTTTAGAGACTCCAAAGAGGTATTCAAGAATTTGTGGAATTTGATTATGCACACATTTCCAATGTTATGCATTCAGATGGTACCATCTTATTTCCTTGTCAAAAAGTGTCATCCATTCAAAAAAAGTCTAATGATGAAGTTCAGTTATATCTTTATAGGTATGGTTTTAACGAGGGTTATCGTATTTGGTGATGGCACAAAGAGATCATTGATAATGCAAGCAATGAAACTAATGATACAGAGAATATCAGTCCATTGTAGAAATGATTATGAACATTACTGGTCTAGAGTTTAACCTTGAGTGTCTATATGAAGAGGAACTACACATTGAGTGAGAAGAATTCTATGAGTTATTGAAAAAGGGAAAAGTGCCTTTATGATCGGGTTGTAAGACATTCAAAAATCTCAACAGTTTCATAGCTTCTAGCTATGAAGATGGAGTATAATATGATCGATAGAAATTTTGATGCTATGTTGGTATTTCTGAAGAAAATGTTACCCGGAGATGCTGAATTATCTACAAATTATTGAAAACTCAAGAAAATGGTATGGAAGATGGGTTTAGCTGCAGCGAAGATAGATTCTTATATAAATCACCACATATTATATTTTGGTGAACATGAGTATTTAACAGATTGACTGAAATGTGATGAGAAAAGATTCCAGAAGTCAATTAAAGTGGAAGAAAAATTCCTAGGGAAATTTTATGTTACTTTCCATTGACACTGAAATTGAAGTGATTATACTATTGTAAGGAAACGACTAAAGATATATTATGGCATGCAAAGCATAGTCAATGAAGAGTATATGGAGCATCCATCAAAGTTAGATTGTTGAAAAACATTAATGTCTACTTTCCTATTATTTTCAGACAAAAGAAGGAATTGCATTATCGATTTATGTACATATGGATTTAATCAACTGGAGATGTAAAGACTAGTGGATTGGCTAGTAATGACAACGCCTTAAAATCAACCTCCCTGGTTGTGTAACAAGAGACAATTTATATTCTTATCAATATTGGTGCCTAGACCTAGCCATCTGGAAAATACATCGATGTGTATTTACGTCCTCTTATAGATATGTTTAGGACTCTTTCGATCGATGTAGTGGATATATCTAATGCTAATAAATGTCAGACATTCAATATAAAAGTTGTTCTACTCTTGATGTTAAATGACTTCTTAACTTATGGAATGTTATCTGGATGGAGTACGCATGGATGAAAAAGTTGTCCTTATTATATGAAGAGTATAAAATTATTTCACCTTCAACATGGTTGCAAGATATGTTTTTAATTGTCTCATACATTTTATTTCCAAAGATATTCTGTAACGGATATAAAAAGAATTTAAGAGCAATATAGTTTAACTATCAGATTCTCCGACAATTTAGACTAGTGATATGATATTATCATGTTTTGAGGAATTTCAAAATTCTACTCTTGGAAATGGGAAAAATACCCAACCATTACCTGATTTTTGTGATACTCTTAATTTGGACTACAAAGAATATTTTTTGGGAATTACCATATTAAACCAAGATTCCAATACGATACATTTAAATGTTATACATATCGAGAGAAATATTTTCGGTGATAAACTGAAATTGGGTTAACAATCAATTTAAATTTGATCATTGCATCGAAAATATTTTTCTTGATATATATAACATTTAAGTTATGTCATATTGGAAGCTTACTCCAATATGGTAAATCCCAAAATATAATCTTTGTAGTCTAAATTAAGAGTATCATCAAAATCAGGTAAAGGTTGAGCATTTTTCCCATTTCAAAGAGTAGAATTTTGAAATTCTTCAAAGCATGATAATATCATATCACCGGTCTTGATTTTCAAAGAATATGCTAAATCTGATCATCATTGGGAACCACTTGTCGAAGGTTGATATCATTGAGAAGAGGCTACATGACCTAGAGAAGCTCGTTGGGATTGAGCAAAGAATGAAGGGATTAGAGAAGCTTGATATTATCACCAAGCAACTGGAGCTTCTAGTGAACACCATCAGTGGATGTAATGCAACGACCAGTGCAACTGAGCCTCCCGCTGAGAAGGAGTCAACACTGACACATTCACCTTAGTTGAGTCCCAGTCAACCTCCGGTCTAGCACGTATACTTGCTCCAGGTCCAGCATATATACTACATGCAGGCCCTAGAGCAACTGCCACCACATTCGCAGACACATGGTCATCTACCAGCCACCTGAGTCCCAACCCCAGTATCTCAAGCCTTGTTTTCCACCTCCCTTGCACATTCAAGAGGTGAATGGCATCCGGAGCAATGATCAGGAGCTGACCTATCCTCAAGGACAACCTTAAGATCAAAATAATGCTAGCCAGCCATTCCATCAGCAATAGGGAGGGCAGAATTACCAGCCCAACCCAGCCTAGCAACAGCCTCCACAGCATGGTTACAACTGGAGGCAGAACAATTACCAGCAGTAGTCTGGATAATGCAACCAGCAGTACCAACAACTGGTTGTTCCAGATCATTATCAGTACTCCTCTTTGTAGTACCAGCAATACCCTTCTATTCCTCCTCCTCCTCCTCACTACTCTAAAGGATACCAGCAGCTGCCTCCCCCTACCATCAGATTTAGCGGTCTCATCAGGACGAACCTTCTGAGGTTGCCCCGGTCAACCCTTCGCTCAATTGTTTGGCCCAACTCATCGAGAACATGGCTAAGATGAGCCAGAAGATCGATGACCTGATGGCTGCAAAGACTGTCATCTTGGCTTAGGTTGAAACAAATCCAAATTATTTTCACCCCAAGGAGCATGTAGTTTGTAGTGTTCAACCCAGATCGGGTAGAAATGATATTGCTTTATCTATTGTTGTAACTCTCATGAGTGGTAGGACACTCAAGCCATATGCAACTATGTAGGGAAAGAACAAAGCATCCGACGGTGAGTCGTCAGCAAAACTGGCATCAATTTTTTGGAGAAACATTAGATACAAAATACAAAATAATGAAGAAATACAAAAATAAAAAAAGAGAGCAGCAGTCCCAATGAAGACACTCAAGCCTTGGAGATGCCAGAACTAGCCGCTGAACCAAAACCAGCTGAAGGAGTCGAGTTTGTCATTTTTGGTCCACAGCATGTAGATGATTTTGATTCTTTTTTCCATATACATGTACAGAAATATATGGATAAACATTTAAATGAAAATGAAAACATTTTTTATAATGTACATATGCCTTTTCCTTCACTAATTAAATAAAAAATAGTAAAAATTTTGAAAATAGTTTCTCTGATATCAAAATTGTTTAAATTTTGTAAAACTTGATCTTGGAAATGTTGTTGTTAAAATCCATGGAGTACATGCATGCAGTAAAATGAGGACTCAAAGAGGCATGTACAATAAAGCATCCGAGCCGTAAGAAGAAGAAACCAGAGACACACGTCCTGACCATGGCTACAGTAAACGTCATCAGCAATCTACCACACAAACAGAAAGACAAGGGAGCACCACTCATCAGATACACCATTTTCAATTAGAAGCTTGAGCGCACTTTGCTTGATAGTGGGTCTTCTATCAATCTTCTGCTAGCATTGCTACTCACATAATTTGGGTTAGGACCCCTCAAGCCGACCAAGATGATTCTGCAATTCGTGAATCGATCCGTCAAGCAGCCTAAGGGCACGTTGGAGGATGTAATCATCACTGTACAAGGGATGCAATTCTCTATTAATTTCATTATCCTAGACATGGACATCTCCTCACCTCTGCTCCACAGCCTGATTATCATTGGTTGACCGTTTCTTTGAACAACCGAGGCAGTAGTTGACTATAGCACTGGAGAGATCACATTCCGCTCCAGCACTGACAAGATCCAGATAGAGACCGTGCATGAGCCAAAGACAATAGAAGCTATGTCTAAAATGAGAGTTCTTGAATCTCAATGTTCTGAGGAATGTGATTTTTTTAGCAAAAATCAGAGATAAAATATATTTTAGGATGACATAGAAATCGTGGAATTCCTCTCCACGGAGGAAGTACAGGAAAGCACAGTCCATTTAACTGAAGTCTTTAAAGATGATGTTTTCATTGATGTGCAATTAGAGGAATTTTAACAAAACCCCTCATCCGAGCAGGAAGATTTCATTGTAGATCTGTGTGTAATTCTGAATGAAGAAGCTGAATTGCAAGAGGTGCAGATTAGACAGGTGAAACAACTAACACCTATAGTCATCGCAGAAGTTACCACTGAAGTCGCTCCCACTCTACCAGATCTCAAACCGTTGCCCTCCAACATGAAGTACGCCTTCCTTGCAGGAGAACCCAACATGTACTAGGTCATTATCGATGCTCATTCTATCGAAGACCAAGAATCTCGTCTGATGGAGGTTCTTGAACGAAACCGAAATGCAATAGGATGGAAGATACCAGATCTCCTTGGGATCAATCCATCATTGTTCTAGCATCACATTTACTTGGAAGAAGGAAACAAGCCTTCCCATGAATTCAAACGCTGATAGAATCCAGACCTCCAGGAGGTTGTGATGAAAGAAATTCAGAAATGGTGTAATGCGGGATTCATTTATCCCGTCTCTAACTCCAAGTGGGTAAGTCCCTTGCATGTCGTGCCAAAGAAGTCCGAGATCACCATTGTAACCAATGATAAAGGAAAGGAGATTCCGACCATAGTACCGACATCGTGGAGTATGTGTGGATTACAGATGTCTCAACCTAGCCACCAAGAAAGACCATTTTCCATTGCCCTTCATTGATAAAATTCTTGAGAGACTAGCCGCGAAGGAATAATTTTGCTTCCTGGAAAGTTACCTGGATACAATCAAGTTGCAATCACACCTGAAGATCAAGAGAAGATGACATTTATTTGTCCTTATGGGACATACGCCTTCCGACAAATGTCGTTCGGGCTGTGTAACGCCTCCGCTATATTTCAGAAACGTATGCTGGCCATTTTTATAGACATGGTAGGCAGCTTTCTTGAGGTTTTTATGGATGATTTCTCCATCAACGAGGATTCATTTGATCAATGTTTAGACTATTTAGACTGAGTTCTGAGGAGGTGTTGTGAATTGAACCTCGTGCTCTCGTGGGACAAGAGAAACTCCATGGTGACTGAAGGGATCGTGTTAGGTCATGTTGTATCAAAACATGGCATGGAAGTGGACCCGGCAAAAGTGGAAGTAATTTCAAAACTTGAGGCACTACCAATATGAAACATGCCTAGTTGTTTGGGGCACACCCATCTCTACCGACAAGTTATCAAAGACTTCAGCAAGCTCACCTGACCGCTGATAGAATTGCTAGGCAAGGAGACATGTTTTATCATGGATGACCATGTTCTCCAAGCCTTTAATCAGCTGAAAGACTAGATCACATGCTCATGTCCTGTAGCCACCTGATTGGTCTCTACCCTTTGAGATCATGACGGATGTGCCAGATTTTGCAATTGGTGTTGTTCTAGGGCAAAGACGAGAGGGGATACCATTTGTTATTCACCACATTAGTTGAACATTGGATGAAGATCATAAAAAGTATTAAGTGATAGAGAAAGAGCTGCTAGCCGTAATGTTTGCACTGGAAAAGTTTAGATCACATCTCATCCGATCAAGGGCGATAATCTACACCGACCATTCTTCCATCAAATATCTCCAGAGCAAGAAAGATGCCAAGACTCATTTAATTTAATGGATCCTTCTACTCCAAGAATTTGACTTGGAAATTCGAGACAAACTAGATGTTAAAAATGTGGTGGCAGATCATCTTTCCAGAGTTGTTAATGCAGAACCTCCTGAGTAGAAGTCAATTCCAATTACAGAAACCTTCCCATATGAGGCAATATTGTCTATATACTCTCTCCCTAGTATGCAGATATTGTGAATTATCTCATCTCCAAGAAGACTCCGCCAGACTGGTCGAAGATCAAACGTGATAAATTCTTGGTTGGCATTCATTTTACCAGTAGGAAGATTTCATTTTACCAGTAGGAAGATCCACATCTATTCCAAGAGGGCACATACTGCATGTGGAGGAGGTGTATACCTCAGTAGGAGATCATGGGCGTCCTAGACCACTACCACAAGCTCGAAGCCAGTGGACACCATTCTGGAAAGAGGATAACGACAAAAGTGCTTCAATATGGCCTTTGTTAGCCAAGTCTATTCAAGGATGTAGATGATTATGTGAAAAAGTGTACTGATTGTTAGTGAATGGCCAGAAACATCAGCATGTATGACATAATGCCTCTGAAGTTTATTCAAATATCTAACGTCTTCGACGTATGGGGCATTGACTTCATAGGGGCCATTCCCTAATAGCAAGGGTTTTGAGTACATCCTGCTTGCATTTGATTATGTCAGTAGATGGGTGGAGGCACTTTATCAACAAAGAGATCAAGATGTTGACCAAAGAATGCGGCATCGAACACCGTGTTACAGTGTCGTACCACCCATAGTCTAACGGTTTGGCTAATGTTCTAATAAGGAGATTAAAACAATACTGTAGAAGCTTGTACGTCCGGATCGCAAGAGTTGGTCTCAATTACTGGACTCAGTTCTTTGGTCTTATCGCAAAGCATACAATTTTCCGCTCGACGTGTATCCCTACCACCTTGTTTATGGCAAGCGTTTCCACATGCCCGTGGAATTAATTCACAAATCCGTGTGGGCATTAAACATGTGCAACTTTGATTCCGAGTGAGGAGGAAAGAACTGTAAAGTTGATCTAAACAAACAACATGAATTCCAAGACTATGCATATGATAACAGCCTTATATACAAAGAGAAAGTCAAGAAATGACATGACAGACACATCCGAATGAAGACTTTCGAACCTGAACAGAAGGTGCGGTTATTTCATGCAAAATTAAAAATTTTTTCAAGCATGATAAAGAGAAAATGTACATGACTATTTATTGTGAAAATTGTGTGTGGCAATGGAAGTCTATTCATATAAGAAATGTCACCTAACGCATAACCCTTCGTAGTAAACTGATAGTTGATGAAGCCATATCTCGATCATGACACATTTTTGTCCGTTGTCGGTTCAATAGAAGTTGTATTTCAAGATGATCTCACAAAGGCAAATATCATACATTTGAGCAGAAAATCACAAAAAGATTTGTTTTCTTCTCTTCTTCTTTCTGTTTTCATTTTTCTACTTCTTCTGAAAAGGTGTTTAGTTGTTTCATCACTGCTATACTTAGGACGTACTTTATCCTAAGTACAGTGGGTTATCATCTCGAGTTATTCATCCCATAAATCCTTCAATGTCCCCTCAACTCTTGATATTATGTCTATACTTAGGGATATTTTACCCTAAGTATAGGGGGGACAGGTCGAGCCGGTGAGTTCATACATTCCCACCCTTGACCCTCTCTGCCTTGTGTAAAGTCTACTAATCTTAGGATTATTTCATCCTGAGTATAGTAGGGATGGTCAACTTCTCATTCGTCCATTCTTTAGTCGTTGTAGTATAGACTTTTCGATACTTAGTACAAGTTATGTCTTCCTTTTTTCTCTCTGATCTATAAGGACATATCTCAAAATAAGTATAGGGGTCATATATACATTTTATATACTTTATCCATAACTCGTACTTTCGTATTTTGAATAATATGGCTAATTAATAAAACACTCAATAATTCTTTGATAACAATTGTAATACACTAGTTAAAAATGTTTTCTCAAATATTTGAGAAATGGTTGGAAAATCTTTTTGAAAAATCTTTTGTAAAACTGTTTGAAAAATATTTTGTGAAACATTTTCAAATCTTTGTAAAAATGTTTTGGCTTGTGAAAATATCTTGTTTGAATAAAATGATTTGAAAATCTATTTGCAAATGGTTTGAAAAATGGTTGTATAAATAGTTTGAAAAATCTATACATATTATTTGAAAATAAATATTTGTAAAAATTATTTGTCAAATTTAGTTTCCAAAATAAAGTTTTCAAAATATTTACGAAAATCTTTTCAATTTTTTTTGAGAATTATGTACATGATTTAAGCAAATAAAGATCCTTCACAAACCTTGTATATGCAAACATGTACATTCCTAAATCCAAAATTCCTATAAGAAACAAGATGCACTCTGTGTAAATATCTGCACATACTTCTTTCTTCTAAAAACTTTTTTTTGAAAAATCACTAAAAAATTGCAAAACCAAAAACTTATAAAAAAGTTGTAAATGTTTTAAAAAGCTTGCATAAAAATTTGCAAAACTTTTTCAGAAACTCATAAAAAATCTCAAAATAAGAAAATTTCATCATAAAAATTTTTTTCATTGTGCATAGCATTTGCATTTTTTGGATCGGTAATAACAATTGAACAAGTCTATGTAAAATCTGAAGATTGGAGCTCGGTTAGACTGCAATCCACTTAATCACAAGAACCTTTAAGTAACTGGAATTGAGATACTTCATGTCTATTAGACTTAACTCTTTGGGGCCCTAAGACTTGGTTCAATGTCGTCTTGACAACCTATGTAGAATATTTCAGAACATATGCATGACTCTTGTTGACAGTGACCTAGCTTGGACACCTGCACCTTACACTTTCTCACCTCAGTTGAAGTGGTAGAGGGAGGTCTAATGACAGAAGTTGTGGGTTGCAATAATGCTTCAAAAGAGGGATATTCTACCGACTCAAGAGTAAAAAGTCCTTATGTAAATGTTGATGTAAATAGTACTAAAAATTCATATTAAAAAACTCAAAAAAGAATAGATGGACAAAAGTCAAAGACAAATCAATTCCCATCTTATTGTGTATGTACATATAGTTAATAAGCAAGCTTGAGCTTCGAAGTCAAATGCATGTGAGCCTGCAGCCAGATGACTTGGCCATACTAGTCAAGCATCCTAGGATAGGTAGCTACATTAGCTATTGTTCATTCTCTTCTCCACCTCCTCTTATTGAACCAATTGTACTTGAACTTAGAAGGGAATACCCCGCTTATCGAGGAAAGAGTTGTTGGATTTGGGAATTAGGATCAAAATATTTGAGAAGACTGACTTTTACCGCTTCAGCCGAGAGGAGCTACATATCACTGACATTGTAGTAATAAGGGATTGCATATGACATCGATTTGTTCTGACCCAGCTTTTAAGGAGATTTGGATAGAGTCTTGGGGGTCTTAAAGGTTGTCGTTTTCAAATTCGTTTCCCAACAAGGTTCCGACCAAACCTAACTTTCAAGGGTCCGACTGAGCTCCAAACTTTGATTTTATGAAGACTAGTTTGAAAGCTAAAATCATCCAAGATCTTTATTTTTCTTTTCTTTATTTTTCCTCTCCATACTTATAAACATAAGTGTTTGTTAGGGACGAGCAAATTCAAGTATAGGGGGGTGATGATTCTCTATTTCATCACCTTTATTCTTTCATTTTAACCTTTAAAACCTAGATAAATGAATGTAAATAGCATTAATTTGCATAAAATAGCGTAAATTAATTTTTGTATAAATTTTATACAAAAGGTTGTATTTAAAGCCAAAATAAAAGAATAAATAGAAGAAAAAGAAATAAAATACCAAAGGTATTGAATGATCTTAAACTCCAAGACCTAGGCATGATGATGACTAGGTCGATCAGGAATAAAGTAGGGGAGATTAGGGCCAACAAATACAAGAAATCCAAATTTTTAATTCATCAATAAGTCTAATTTGGGACCTATTTTATTCTTTATATTTTATTCCTCAAATCAATAAACTTTCTACATGAAAGTTGAAGATACAAATACATAAAAAATGCAAAATTCATTTAATTTAAAAATACTACATAGATCCGTGCTCACCAGCCATCTCCGCCGCAGCTCCGCTTTAGATCCTTCTCCTTTGAGGTTGAGCCCTAGTTCTTAGTTTCGTTCCATTCTTAGTTGTAGCAGTAGAATATATTAGTGTTTTATTTTGGTCATTTTAGTCTTTTATTCCATCATTTAGCAAAATCTAAGTTCATCGGAGCTCAGTTCTGGTTATTGTTTTCGTCGTTCCCACTTGTTCTCCGACCTGAAGTACACCTCCATTTCATTCCCCTTCACATTCTTTATGCCCTGATGCATCCCATTCACACTAATCCTCTCTAGATTAGGAGAGCAGGTCTCCCTCTGTCGCCTCTCATCGGATACCTCTGCTTCGACTCAATCCTCATCCATTTCCTCCCAAAATGACCCATGGACATCACTTTTTGTTTGTATGGGCTTTCCCTACATGGTCCAAGGGTCAAAGGCATCAGAAGAGGCGATTTTGGACTTAGTCAATGGTTACCTGAGCTCCGCAGCTTACTCGACCTCCTAGGACCTCATCTGAGGTTCTTGGAGCCTTTTGAAGCCATCAGCAGCTGCGAGCGGTCATCAGGAGCCTTTTGAGCCACAGAGCATCACTGGAGACCATCAGAGGAGGGAGTTGCAACCGATCGAAGGACTCCGAGCGTCGAGTTCTTCCCTATTCTTCGTGAAGAGCAGGAGCTGTTCGATCAAGGGAGCTCTCTAGTTTCATCTAGACTTGTCGGACCAAGCCACCCTCAGTCATCAGATCTTCACCTGAGATCTAATCTCCACTATCTGCACACGAAGCGTCATTAGTCGTCGAAGGGTCGATACATGGATAAGTGAAATGATCTCAACCGTCGGTGCCTTGGTAGGGGTAATCTTGAAATATACCCCCACAACTTTTATACTTTATTTCTAGTCCAGAAACTTTAATTTGCAGTTGTAATATTTTTGTAAAATCGGCAAGTTGAACCCTAATCTTTCATTATTTGCAATTAAGTCCCTTTCTACATCGTCTCACGTACCCATACACGTGAGGGGGGGGCATTTTGCATGGACCCCCTATGCATTTTCATTATTATTTAGTCCATGAAATGTTTTTGCATGTAAAATTGTATGGTTTAATTGCAAGTACCCCCTAGAGGTTGCCAGCATGTTAATATAGAATATTCTTGGGATTTTTGCATTTGTACCTTTGGACTTCTATTTTATGTTCTGAAATGCATGTTTATTTAATTTACATTGCATTTAGATCCATGTCAATGCTTGTATTTTTATTTTTTGTATTTTGAATGTTAAAAATATCATTTTACATCAAAAATTTTGGAGGAAAAGTAGTTTAAGTGTCTGACATTATATAAAATCACATACATTTTTAGTAGAGAAATTAAAATATTTTCTAATATTTAAAAATTCAAAAACATTGCATTTATTCCATGTTTGCATTAAAAATACATAAAAATAAGAAAAATGGTTTGAAAATTTCCAAAGATATTGCAGTAGCTTTATTATTGTATTTTACAACTATAAACAAAAATCACTAAAAATCTCAAAATAAAAAGAACAAAATTAAAAATGTAAAAACCTTATAAAAATTATTGAAAATTATTAAAAAATCCAAAAATACCATTCTCTATTTATGTATCTTACTTATATTATATATTATATAACAAAAATTTTTTGGAAAATTTGTAGCTACATATCTATTTTTAAAGTCCAAAACAATTCAGCCTTGTATTTTTGTTCACTATTTTAACATTTTTATTCATTTAAAAATATAAATATAGCAAAAATCATGTGGATAATTCCAAAATTAGAGAAAAAACATAAAAAAGAAAAAAGATTTTATTTTAACATTTTGGAGTATCTATATCTATATTTATATATATACTAACCTATATTATAAATATATATATAGCTATATGTACTTCTATTATTACTACTACAATTATTATTAAGGGATAATTACACCCATAACCCTGAGTAATTTCGCAATATCATTCATAACCCTGCATAATCGCGAATTACATGAGAAACCTTGGATAGTTACTCCGTCTCACGCCCATAACCCTCCGTTAGTTTAATAGGTTAAGTCAACTATATGAATGACTTAATCTAACTCACCCTCAATCCAACGGTTAGGAAATAATAAAAAAATACGCCTCATTGGAGGCGGTGGAGTGGGCTTTCATTGTAGGTCGGTGCGGGGAGGGGGGCCTCGTGCAGGAGTTGGTGGTGGAAGCTGGCGGGGAAGGATGGCAGCGCGATGATCGTACAAGAGGGCGACGTTGATCCGATGCATGTTGCGAGAGGGCATCTGCACGAGAGAACGAGTACGTCGTCGTAGTGGTCTGGAGAGCAACGGTCAAGATAATAGAGGAACGTGTCACGAACTCAGAGAAACCGAAGCAGCGATCAGCCTAAGACTCCGTCAATTCCGATCCACCTGCCATACGAAGCTCTTTCATTCGAGAATCCATCCCCATCATCATATAGCTTCAACACCTGGAGCATACAATCCGTGAATGACAACATCAGAACGATCGGGGGTTTTGGGTTGTCGTGCTGGAGGCTAACAGCGGGGGGGTGGGGTGATGATGGAAGCTGGCAGGGTGCTGGTGGTGGGAGGGGGTGTGCGGGGGTGGCTTCGTGCAGGATGTGGTGGTGGAAGCTGACGGGGAAGGTAGGGGGTTGGGTTGCCATGTTGGAGGCTAACGGCGGTGGGGGGGGGGGCGCTCAGGTGATGGTGGAAGCTTGGAGGCTAAGGCAGGGAAGCTAGGGGTTGGGTCATCGTGATGGAGGTTGGAGGCATGGGGGAAGGGGCTTCGTGCATGAGGAGGAGGTGGGAGGCTGGCGACGGGGGGAGGGGGTATTTTGTAGGGCGACGGTGGAGTCTTTGTAGGAGGATGGCGGGTGGGTTGGGGGGCTTCGAAGGGGCAGAGGCGTGGTCGGCGGCGGGGGTGCTTCGAGTGGAAGGGGAGCATGGGATCAGCAGGGCGGCGACGGGATCTTTACAGGAGGGTGAGGGAGGCCTGCAGGTGGGGGATATCGGGGGTTTCGGCCGAACAGACGGCATCGTAGAGCTCGGGGGAAGCTCGGTACGGGAGGGGGGGAGGGGGGCTGCAGCTTCCCGGAAGGACGAGGTTGGGTGGTCGTCGCCGACGTGCAGGGGAGTAAGAGGGGAATAATGGCATGTTTTATAAATAAAATTCAACATAAAGGGCAGATTTGTCTTTTTAACCGAAACCGTCACATTTAACAGATATATCAAACTGAACATAACACAGGGTTATACCATGTAAGAGTTAAACATTACTCGGGGTTTCCGAGTAATTCGCGATTATGCAGGGTTATGAATGATATTGCAAAATTACTCAGGGTTATGGGTGTAATTATCCCTATTATTAAACTATCGAAAAAAATATTTTAAAACTTTAAAAAATAAAAAAGATGGTACCTTAAGGTATTTTTATAATTTATTTATATATATTATATAGCTATTATATTATATATATTACTGTTATACACTTATATACTTACATTACTTATATATTGAAAAAAGAAAATTTTAAAATCAAAAAATATAAAGAAAATAATTATAAATAAAAATAAAACATATAAATTAAAAATCCAGAAAAATAAATATTGAAACCGACAAAAAATAAAAATATCCTTACAAAAACACAAAAACAATTATTACCTTTTTTGACAATTTGTGTGCTATCTTTGTTGCTCCTTAATGGTTCAACTCCTATGTTTGCATACTATACGTGTCATTACGTAAGGTATAATAAAGTTTAGCTCACCATCATTAATTGCTTGAGCCTTAGTGTGGGTTAATTGTTGATCGCAACACCCATCATTGAGGATATCTGAGAGCCTAGAGAGTGGTCGATCAACGATTGCCAAACCCGACTTGTCGGGCACGGCAGACCCTCCAAAACTGGACGTTAGGATCCCTCCTCGATTTCTGGTGTTCGTTAGACGAGACCCTATATAGTTAAGGAAGTTCACATCAATGGAAGTATAGAGATAGTTGATCTCACAGATGGTGCACGTTCCTTCTTGGTCAATGGACAATTGTTGAAGAACATCATTGCTTGAAAAGAACAGTTAATACAAGTTGAGGTAGTTAACTTCATGCAGAGTGAGTATCTTATAGATACTTCAAACCACTCTTCATCAAAATGCATCACAATGATTCAACATGCGAGAAGATTCATGTATTCTTTCTTACTACACAAACAACACACTTGATTTTTCTTTCTTTTAGAGTTTAGGTTCCCTCTTATGTAGATACTCACCCCTTCCTTAGGCTATTTAAAGTGTAGTATAGGGGGAGCCATAACTCTTGTTTGTTTATTCCCTTCGGCCTCTTGAGTCCTTCACTCGACCCCTTGTATCTATTCATACATTCTTCATACTTAGGCTATTTTCGGCCTAAGTATAGAGGAATCATTCCCTTGTTATCGATGGTATTCTCTTCTATTCTTTTTTTCCATGCTCCTTAGTGATTCTATCCTACACATATGCTATTTAAATCCTAATATATAGGGGTGTACCAGTTTCTCTCCTTGTACCTTTCTTCCTCTTTTTGCTTAGTAGGAGATATTTCATTTCACTCTACGCCATGAGAACATAACACAAGCTAAGTATAGGGGATGGACGTACATATTACATATATACTTTATTCATAGCTTGTATCATCACACATTTTAAACATTATTATGGGCTATGGGTATGGGGATTTATAACTGATTTATAAAAATGATATTTAAAATGTTTGGAAAATTTCTATCTGAGACGTAGTTTGTACAAATATTTTGTAAGTTATTGGGTACACATTATCTTGACACCTTATTTTGTATATACTTACAAAAATTCTTAAAAAAAACTAACTAATAAGTTGATTTAGTCTCTGACACTTACACATTCAAACAAGGTTGAAGAGTTCAGAACACATAATTTATGTGGACCTATAATTCAGATTTAACTAGCTTAGTCCTTTATGTCTTAGACTTAATTATTCACATTTCTCAGGTTTGAAAGATAGGTGTGCGGTATCGCATACTTAGTCTCTACCTCAAAATATTATGATCAGCACCTTACATGCACTACTGCAGTTATGATGAGATGATTGAGGTATCATTTGAGATAAGCGATTTGAGTTTGGACTTGATCTTAGGATGCTTGAGGATTGGATAAAATCGATGAAGGTCTTTACACACATCCACCTTGTTTGTCACCTAACCACTACATTAGCTTTACCTCACTCCGACGATAATGCATACCATCTATCTTCTTCTTTCCACTTCTCCATCACCTTCTCCATCATGATCTTTCACACCCTTTGCAAAGGTGTTGTGAACCGATTACGGCTCAGTCCAACCACCCTCGTAGAGCCTCCATCTACGTCCTTTTATATCTCCATATATTCGTGTTGTTCTTGCCCTTGTTTCTAACCAGTGTAGGAGGACGAGAGACCCTTGATTGATCAGAATTTTAAAGGAGGTCTGGTCTAGCCTTTCTTCTCCAACGACCTCTCACCCTTAGGTTCTTTCAGAACCCCTCATACCTTGGTCTCCCTTCCAGCTCCTTCGCGAGGCTCCCTAGAAGCTACCTCAACCTTCAGATAATCATAAAGAGTACGAGGGAGGCAACATGACCACACCAGAGCTCCGTCGATCTGCCCTTCGCGTGCGGAGGAGAGGGAGGAACTAAAGTTACATCTACCCTTAGATTAGATCAGTCTGATCCGATCTAACGGCTAAGATTTTCCTCCGAAGCAGCATTTCGACCCTCAACTTTGGGATCTCCAAGACGCACATGAGCGAGTAGGACTCACCATGTAGCGCAAGCCTCAACCGCACGTCGAGCCTAGAACGATGTACCACTCCTCACGTAAATGGGCATTTTACAGTACCTGGACTACAATTTAACATTTTTACATCCAGGTCCAATGCCTGCTCAGTGTGTGCCACCTTGGATAAATTGCAAGATAAGCCCAACCACCTTTGTTTTATTCCATTTTAATCCCCATGTGCATCTATTTTGCTTATTAGGCCCATGAGGCTTTTATATAGAACACTTCAGTCTTTTTGGACTTGTTTGTTATGTTTTATTATATTTTTCTTATAATTAGGCCCCAAACTTGATGATTTAATATCTTTTGCTTCTAATATCCAAATAATATGAAATTAATCTTATTTTAAAGGTCTCTTAAAGTCCTTTACAGTTACATATTTATATCTCTGATATGATTGTAATTGACAAATTAAAATTCAGAGAAGTTCATAGGCCTTTAAATTTGAGAACTAATTCAAGCTTGCATGTTCATGGGATTTATTGCATCATTAAGCCTCGATTTGCTTCGAAGTCTATCTAAATTAATCAAGAACCTTGCTTGATTTTTTTTAGATATCAAATTCCTGATTTAACATAAGATTAAGGAGTGTTAGTGCGTTAAGTGCTTAATCGATCAATTACTTGGATTGACCTATGCATGGATTTAAATGATGCCTTAATTGACATAATTTTGGACCAAATTCTGCTTGATAGATTTAATCACTAAATCATCAATCAAGAGCACTAGTTCTAAGTTTGAGTTTCATTGTGTATTTGTATTCTGTTGTTGCACTTAGTATCATTTTGTAGCATATCTTATATTTGCATAAAAATACCATAAAAGCACATGCATGCATTTTGTATTATCTTGTATACTTGACCTAGGGAGTGTCTTAGAGTAATTTAATCCACATATTTAGGTCCCAATTAGATAGATTAGTCGAAGTGTCCTTGACTTTGACCTTGTACTATCTAGGATATTTTAACTGAGACACTCTCGCGGAGATACTTGCTCAGTTCTGATCGACCTATAGTTAGTATTACAACAAGTCCTAGTTAAGTTAGTTGATTACATGTCCATTACCCACTCAATGTGTCTTTCTAAAAAATTGTCTAGCTCACGGCTACTTATTGGTTACATCAAAGATTCTTAGCTCCTGGAACATCTCCGACCACAAGGTCATGGTTTTTAAGATTGATTTTAGAAAATCCTTCGACACCCTAAAATAGGATTTAGTGATCAGAGCTTGGAGACAGCGGGATTCCCAAAACAGCTCATCCATTGGATTTCGATCATCCTTTACACCACCACTATCTCCCTCAAAATTAATAGGATTTCCATGGGTCTTTTCTAACCCAACATGAGGTTCATTAGGGAGATCATATCTCTATGTTACTCTTCATTAATTCGATGAACATCTTTGATGGTATGCTCGAAAATTCTTAGAGAAGGGGAAAACCCATGGATTCAATGCGTCAGGTACGACATCCGAAATTACAAACATTCAATTTGTAGATGACCTCCTTATCTTCCTCCACTACGACGTGGATTCACTTAAAATCTTGGAAACTTCTCTTCGGATTTTCCATCTTATTTCTGAGCTGCAAATAAATAGAGATAAATCCTCACTCTTCTGCATTAACTTATGCCCATCCAAATGGTACCCTAAAATCTTTTTTTATTGGGAAATTGGAAAATTCCTAATAACATACTTCGGTTTTCATCTCCGCCGCTTAAAACTCCGTACATCCTTTTGGAAGTCTTTGATTGATAAGTTTTCTCGAGAATTGAGTGGTCGAAGGAATGTATGCTTCCCTTACCGGCTAGAGTCTCTTTATCAAACTCTAGTCTGAGTCTTCTAGCCTTGCATATTCTTGCTGCTCTCAAGTTGGCAAAACCAGTGATTGAGAAAAATTAAAAAAAATATCAGAAATGATTTCCTCTTGAATAGTAACACTATTGTTAAATAAAACATCCAGTGCCATGGAAAAAAGATATGTTGCCCCAAGTTGAATAATGGTTGGGGCATCATTAACCTAGAAATATTTGCCTGCTCTATGCTCTCCAAAAAATGTCCATCATGAATGGAGAAAATCCCCTCACCAGGGACACGATTAGGACATCTTATTATCATGTGGAGCAAATCCCCCTCAACTCCTGCGCTCAATGCAAACACTCTATCATTTGGAAATCGATGATTAAGGGATCAGAAAACCTCTGCATGGCTTCTAAAATGATTATTAGCTCGTGGAAGAACACCTAATTCTGGATGGACCCCTAGCTGAGTGGGACTCTTCTTAAAGACTAGTTCCTGAATTTATGGCCCTCTGATCAAAATAGAAAGATACTTGGGTGAATGCTTTTCGTAAACTGCGAGATCCCAATATCTGGCTCGCTAGCATACACTCTCATGTTGTTCTTCCATTATGCAGTAAAGCCATCCAGTTCAAAAACTTCCCAGCTTGGTTCCATGTCTAGAACAAATAAAACCTTTTATTATTTTCGTTTTCTGGACTTGAAAATTCCATGAAGTTGATGGTGCATGGATAACCTCAGCTGACCTGGAGCAGGAGAAACTCTGGTCGGAGGAAGTGACATCCGCAGACAAGGCTCAGCAGAACTGACCCCTCTCGTCCTTGCATGTGCATGTGGAACCATTGGTATTGGTTTTTGTTTCTATATACGATCATGTAAAAGTATCACAATCAGGGAAGAACTCTTGTAATATGCTTTTGGGCTATCTTAGTGGTACGGAACTGTGATCGTTTCTGAAATCTTAAAACGATCTTGTGATGAACTATGTTATAGGATAACACAATGTATCATTGGAAAAAGAAAGAAAATTATATAGGAAAAAAATAGACTTACCAGCCATCCAACCCCGATGACCTCATGACCTTTTTGGCCAACTTTATTGTCACTAATCCAGATGTAAGCGCCGCTTACTTGATCCGGACGGATATCATCAATTCCGTACCTACTAAACTTTGCACTGCCGCCATAAAAAATTGCTTCTACAGATCCCCACCCTGCATACTAATCACACAAAAAATATTGATTCAACTATCTATATAATTCATAAAATAATTCAGTTATTTACATAGGTCAATATGGCACAAGTAAATCAACTATATATATATATATATATATATGTACGTAATTTAGTTTCTGTAATAACCAGTGACAGAGCATGGGTTGAAGTTTGTATTTCAACTATATGTGTGTATTCCATTTTTCATAATCTGTTTTTCACATGGTAGCTTATTTAAACAATTCAGATTGCAATAGCATATACAATAGACAGTATTTGGAGGACAATGTATTAGGAGAAAAGATGTTATATATGTAGTGACTTATTTCTTCCTCTAGTACAAGTAATATTATGTAACACCTATACCCCAAACATAGTCCTATATCTAACACTCACAAAGTATCAGAGTTTGTTATAGGTGTTGAGGATTACTACTTGACACTTGATCTTAAGTATTTTGGGTGGATGTCAAGGGATCTTACAACCGCCATTGTTACTGGGAGCTTTTGGTAGTATAAAGTGCTATCCGAATGGACCTAAGCTTGGAACTTACTACCACCATTATTACTGGGAATAAGTGACGAATCATCACCTCAAATTTTGTTCTCCACATCTAAAAGTCATAAAGTGTGATATTGTATTATATGTTGTGGGAATTACTACTTGGCAACTTCTTCTGAAGCATTTTGGATATTCACCAGCTGTTCAATTAGGCTCGAAAATAATAAATTGTTATGGCTAGTTTTCTTTGATAGCAATTTGAAGATCTGAGCTCAGGAGATTACATGCGCACTATAACACATACACCTACGTGGGTATGCGCACACATGTATACACACATACATGTGTGTCTGTGTGTATGCGCACACATGTTGTATGTGAGTGCATACACAAAGTTGTATATAATTCCATATATAAAGTTATATATGTATTACAAAACACTTACGAAGTAACTGTATGGTTATTAAGAAATATTTAAATGGTTGTCTATTTTAGCATGTCTTACACTTATATGTATTGCTTTTTGAGATCATCATGTTGGTAAAATTCGAAATAGTGATAGTTTTATTGGGAATGAATTCCCCGAAAAGATTGGATTGCACAAAAATCCGAAAAGTTTGTGATCTACTAGGGACAAAACTTCTTTTATGCTCTATATATCTTGTTTCCAACAACATGACAACGTGTGAAGTTCAACATAAATCCTAATATATATAAAGTTGTTTGGGAAATGACGTCATATAGTTCAATGTCTCGAACATTGGTCCACGATCCATTATCGAGGAAAATTGATCTTGACAACATTGAGTTAGGGTCTGATTGGACTCGAGAACAACCACACAAGATGCTTAAGCTCAAATTGTCTAGTAGCATCCCCACCACTTATAACCCGCACCCACACTTTGGTGAGTTTCGGATGTGGGGACTATGTTTGGGGGTTGGGATGTTACAACCTCCCCCTCTTATATTCGGAACATTCTTATTGCGACATGGCTCATCATTTATTCGCATTAGCAGTGGCGGTTGCACGCTTCGGGTAGTCTTTTCGTCCTCTATCTCTTTTTAGGGGTGGATCCACCTCTCTAAGTTACCCTTTTCACTATCGTAGAAAAATTGGCTTTGATACCATTTTAATATCTCAGAATTAGATCTCTGATCCGCTATCGAGGAAAACTGGCCCTGATTAAGCATTTTGGGTGGTTGTCATCGGGTCCAATTGGGTCTGAACCGAACAAATTGTTAGGGTCACTTTTCCTCAATACCAGACTAGAGAGCTAAGCTTGGGACGTTATAAATGTTATCAGAGTGGGCTCCCTCTAATAGTGGAAAGGTAATTAATCAATCGAACACCGAGAGGCGGTCGTGAGGTCTCACAAGGTGAACCTCAGTCGCTGAAGTGACCAATCCCGAGAGCCGACTAATTAAATCGACAATCAACCCACAATTAATGCAATCAAGTAAATCAAAAATTATTATAAACCCTACAAATAAATGTTTATAGTGTGTAAGTATGTGTAGGGTATCGAACACAAGGAGACAAACTGGTGTAGCATGTATTATTAATTGTTAAATAATGTGTATATGTATATATTTATCTGTACATTACTAACTTAGTGTTTTATGGGTTTTTTAAATAATTTAATTAATTTATTTTTATTTATTTTATTGTTTTAATTTTATAATTTTTATTTTATTTTTATATTTTTCTGATTTTAAATTTCTTTTTTATTCTTAATATATACAATCAATATATATATAAGTATACATAATAATATATATGATATAAGTAATATATATGATAAATATATATAATATATATATAATCAGGAAATACAAATAAGAACGAACCTTTTTATTTTTTAAAGGGTTTAAAATATATTTTTATGTATTTATTATTATAATGTTATTATTAATAAGTATATGTAATAATATATATAATTATATATGTACTATATAGACTATTATAATAATAACTATGGCAATGTAGAGTAAAAAATTATAAAATAAAACATTTTTATGTTTTTTTTTATATTTTTATATTTTTTTTAATTTTTAGTGATTTTTGGTAATTTTTAGGTATTTTTAAAGTTCCAAATACTTTAAATCAAAGAGTTACTAAATGGGACGAGATTAATTTGAGATTTAAAAATAGATAAAAATATCAAAATTTCTTAAAAGCAGTTTTAATATGTAGACATATATATTTATAGAATTATAAAACAACAAACTATTTTTTGGATTTTTGAAAATATTTTCTTATTTTTTTAGGGTTAGAGGGGGTTTTCAATTTTTAGGATTTTCTTTTGCTAATTTTTATGATTTTTGGTTTGTAGCTCTATTATATTTAATATGCTATCTCTATTTTTTGAAATTTTTAAAGGTGTTATTCTAATTTTTTGTATTTTTATCTCTAAACAGGGAATAAATAGCACTAAAAATAATTTTAATAAACTAAAAGTGTAATGAAATTTCAAATAAAAATATGGATGCGTTATTACATCATTCAAAGCACATCTAGTAATTTTACATGATTTAAAGAGCAATAGATCTATTTAATCCAAAAATAAATGTATAAAACTAATTATACATGACTAGCATGGATATAAGCGCAATAAAAATAAAGATCAGAGGGTTACACACAAAATATCCCAAAGTTTTTGAACATTTATTAAAAAAATTAGCACTAAATCTAAATCCAAATCTAGAAGGGCCCGGATGCAAAATGGCCAACTAACGTGGGGCGCCACGTAAGTCAACGTGGCACTAGACCTATGTACGATATACAAGAAGTTTACGATCCCTGTTGTAACTTTTATACAAAAGTTATAATGTAATAAAATATTTACAGGACTAAATAATAAAACTACAAAAATGGGGGGTTAATTATTAATTTTCCCCTTTGAACGTACTTATTGGATGGCGGAGGATGATCCCCATGGCAGACCTTGCAGTCCTAGGATGGCATCGCTTTGAATAATCTCAACATCCTAGATTAGATCTGGGCCACGCATCGGATCGAACGACAGAGAGGATGGTTGGACGAACTACGAAGAACTCACCGTCCTGAATTTGAATCACTGCTCCACTGCGCTACCAACCTCCCCAGGGCTCATTAGAAGAACCATGGAGGTCGGTTGACCTGGGGCTCCTGTTCCGAGCTTGGGTTGGAGCTCCAGGTGGCTTCATGGTCGCAAACATGCACCAAAATATTAAGGGAGTCGAGGGCTATCTCATCGACCATCTTCTAAAGCTACAAAAGCAAGGAATGAGCAACGTGATAGAGCTTCGGTGAAGGCGGTGAAGGGAGCTCTAGTGACTCGATTACATACAGGAATCGAGGTGGAAACATAGGGCTTTGATGGAGAAGGCAATGGAGAGTAGGATGAAGGCGATAGAGGGTCGGAACATGGGGGGGGGGGGGTCACGGTGTATTCAGTGCTGGAGTTGCAAGCTCCGACTATTGTGATTTTCAAAATTAAGCTAAAAAAGTGATCAAATGACTAAATTAAATCTACATCTAACCTACTTGAATAAAATGCATGCTAAGGAAATATACCTAGTAGCTCGATGAGCTTGGAGCATGTGAAGGTCGCCAGAGACGGCACCACAAAGGACCAGAGCTGATCCTACTGGCACCAGGAGCTCGACGGGAGGTTCCCAAGGGAGATCAAAAATAAAAAATATGGTCTGAGGGGGATATTTATAGGGTGTCTTATGACCAAAAAGGAGAGGTGATGGCGGTAGGATTTAAGGTGGTAGGTGGAGATTTTCGCATGGGCAAGGGTCAAGAACGAAGGGGCTACAATATGGTGGGTTGTTCGATGGATATGGAGGAGAGGGGAAGGCATGAAAAATAGGTGAAGTTGGGGTGTCAGAAGCTCTAGAAAGAGGTGACGGTATAAAGGGGGTAGTTGACATGTCGGTCAACAAACCCTCACCTCTAGTCGGTCCACGTGGACCAACTAGAAAAAGAATGAATTAAATGCTTTGTAAATTCGATAAAAAAAATAAAAAATGGACTTATTATCTTTTTGTTAAAACATGAAATATGTTTGTAATTTTCTATAGTATTTGATACCTATTTTTATTTACTTTTACAAAGCTATTTTTAACATGTTATTATTTACATGTATAAATATAGGTGAATATACATGTATTATGTATATTTTATTTTTTATTTATATTTTACATTTTATTATTTATTATTAATTTTTATAACTCAGCCATGGCCGGTCCCAAGCCCGGGTAAATGAGGAGGGTTGCGCGTTAGGTAGCCAATAGCCAGCGTAGGAGAGATAAATTCATAAATAGTGTTCATAAAGTTCTTCTAAAAACACTATTTATGAATTTATCTCAAAACCGTTTGGATCTTTTAAACATGGATTTAAGCAAACATACATATTTCGTTGGGGCGTTCCCTACTTGCGACGCGTTGCATCGCCCGAATGCAATGAAAAATTGGCAAGGGCCGCTACATCGCAGCCTGGATGTAGTTCAAAATTTACAAGGGTTCTCGCATAAGGAACGCATGCGGGTAAATAAGCTAGTTCCGCTGCATCACCGTTCGGATGCAGTCCAAAATTTGCAAGGGTTCTTGCATAATGGACGCATGCGAGTAAAGAAGTTAGTCCAAAAGAGATTGCAAAGGAAGTTACGGATTGGTAGTTGGAATATCGGTACTTTAACTGGAAAATTGATGGAGATAGTGGATACAATGGAAAGAAGGAATATTCATATATTATGTCTTCAAGAGACTAAATGGGTTGGAGAGAAAGCAAGGGAGATCGAGAAGACAGGCTTTAAACTCTGGTATTCAGGTAAAGATAAGGGCAGAAATGGTGTTGGAGTGGTTGTTCATAAAGATTTGAAGGATTGTGTGGTTGAGGTGCAAAGATTTGGGGATCGGATTATTTTGCTAAAGTTGGTGCTTGAAGAAGAAATTCTTAATATCATCTCAGTTTATGCACCGCAAATTGGTTGAGATGAAAGGACTAAACAAGCTTTTTGGGAGGATCTGGATAAGATTTTACAAGGAATCCCAAAGAGAGAGATGGTTTGCATAGGTGGAGATCTTAATGGACATGTGGGAAAAGATGTTTCAGGGTATGCAAGTGTGCATGGAGGACATGGTTTTGGGGATAGAAATGAAGAGGGAAAAGTCATTCTGGATTTTGTAACTGCATATGATCTTTTCATAGCAAACACTCTTTTCAAGAAGAGGGAGGAGCATTTAATTACTTATAAGAGTGGCTCAACTAGAACATAGATAGATTACTTTGCGTTGAGGAGAAGAGATCGGTTGTGTTGCAAAGATTGCAAAGTAATCCCTGTAGAGAGTTTGACAACCCAACATCGCTTGTTAGTCTAGGATTTACAAATAAAAGGGCCGGTAAAGAAAATGAGGGTTCCTAAGATCACTAGAACTAGGTGGTGGAATCTTCCGCTGAAGCAATCAAGCTTCAGGGAGAAGGTTTTAGAAGACTTATCTTGGGATTATAGCGGTAGTGTAAACGGGATGTGGGAGGCAGTAGCATCTTGTATCCGAAAGGTAGCCAAAGAGATGCTAGGCGAGTCAAAAGGAGGAGCTCCGGGTCAAAAGGAGGTTTGGTGGTGGAGTGAAGGGGTGCAAGAGAAGCTAAAAATTAAAAGAGCTTGCTTTAAAGCTATGTCTAAGGATAGAACAGAGGAAACTGTCACAGACTATAAAATAGCGAAGAAGGAAGCAAAGAAGGCTGTAATCAAAGCTAAGTCAAAAGCTTATGAGGTTTTGTATAAAAATATCAACTCTAAGGAGGGCCAGAAGGATATATTCAGGTTGGCCAAAGCAAGAGAAACAAAGACCAAAGACCTTTCTCAAGTGAGATGCATTAAGGATGAGGAAGGTCACGTGCTTGTTACTCAGAAGGATATAGAGACTAGATGGGAGCAGTACTTCCATAAACTTTTCATTGGAGAAGGAAATAAAGAGATCACTTTGGGTGATCTAGCTAGTAGTGAAAGTTACTTGAATTGTGCATGTTATAGACGAATACAAAGAAAAGAAGTAGAGGAGGCTTTGAAGGTTATGAGACCTGGGAAAGGTGTTGGACCGGATGACATCCCTGTAGAAGTATGGAAAGTTTTAGGTGAGCGTGGTTTGACTTGGCTTACGAATCTATTCAATATTATTTGGCGAAGCAAGAAAATGCATGAAGATTGGAGGAGGAGTATTGTGGTGCCTCTTTATAATAACAAAGGAGACATTCAAAATTGTTCACATTACAGAGGTATCAAGCTGATGAGTCACACTATGAAAATTTGGGAACATGTGATTGAAAGAAGGTTGAGGCAAGTTTCCCAAGTAAAAGAAAACCAATTTGGATTCATGCCAGGTCGCTCAACTATTGAAGCCATCCATTTGCTGAGGAGAACAATGGAGATTTATAGAGCTAAAAGGAAGATTCTCCTTATGATCTTTATTGATTTGGAGAAGGCTTATGATTCTGTCTCACGAGAGATACTGTGGAGAGTTTTGGAGAAGAGACAAGTACCTGTCCTATACATTAATCTCATAAAGGATATGTATGATAGGGCTTTATCTTGTGTAAGGACCCCGACGGGGAAGACTGACTATTTTAATATCAACATTGGTTTACATCAAGGTTCAGCTTTGAGTCCATTTCTTTTTACTTTGATTATGGATGAGTTGACAAGTCACATTCAGGATGAGTTACCTTGGTGTATGTTATTTGCTGATGATATTGTGCTGATTGACGAGACTAGAGATGGAGTAAATGAGAAGCTTGAGGTTTGGAGATATGCATTGGAGACTAAAGATTTTCATATAAGTAGGGCTAAGACGGAATATATAGAATGCACCTTTGATGGAAGCAATGGTGAAGGAATCGAGGTGAAGATTGGTGACGATAACATTCAGAAGAGAGATTCTTTTAGATATTTGGGATCTATTTTGCAACATGATGGGGAAATTGATGGAGATATTACTAATAGAATAAATGTAGGCTGGATAAAGTGGAGAGGAGCCTCCGCTGTTCTCTGTGATAAGAAAATTCCTTTAAAAATTAAAGGAAAGTTTTACAAAGCAGCCGTGAGACCTGCTATGCTTTATGGTTCTGAATGTTGGCCTGTGAACCATAAACATGTGCAAAGAATGGCTGTAGCAGAAATGAAAATGCTAAGATGGATGTGTGGACATACACGTAAAGATCGGATTCGGAATGATGCAATCAGAAAGAAAGTTGGTGTAGCTCCGATCAAGGATAAGATGCGAGAAAACCGCTTAAGATGGTTTGGTCATTTGCAAAGAATGTCAACTGATGTACCGGTTAGGAGATGCGAGTGTTGGGATGTTGAGCCGGCTAAGAGAGGACGAGGACGGCCCAAGAAGTGTTGGAAAGAGACTATACGAAGGGATCTTAGTTTTTTGGATATAAGTCCGAGATTGACCCAAGATAGATCTGAATGGAGGTGAAAATCCATGTAGCTGACCCTACTTAATTGTGGAAAAAGGCTTTATTGTTGTTGTTGTTGTATTATTATATATAGGTATTTTATATTTATAATTTATTTAGATATAGTTATGTATTTTTACTTTATTTTTATGAGGTTATTTACATACTATGTTAATTATGTGGGTATATTATATAGGTGTGTGTATATAGATGTGTATATTTCATCTATGTATTAGAATACACTATTTATTTTAATTTATTTTTAATGGTTTTATTTCAATTCAATTATGAAAATATGTTTTAAATATTATTTAGAAATTTTTAAAAATAAAAGAAACATAAAAATATAAAGAATATATAAATTGAATATTTTATACAGGTCTATTGCACAATTAGGGCACAAAAGCTAACTTATACATCTTAACTCTAAATTGAATGAAACTACCTTCTTCATTATGGTTAGGAACAACCGTCCTTAGGTTCCATAGTCCTATTATCCAGGTTAACTCACAATCTGGTCAAAACCATCCTCTCAGTCACATACTCTCACAATCTTGAAATGATAGAATCATGTGTGATTTTTTCAGTTCTTCCCAGACAAAACCTCTGAACTATAAAAGAGTATGCTCCTCTGGTAGCTCATCCTCATGGAGACAGATATTCACTTCTAAGGTCAAGTGTTGCCGATCGTTACAACTGAATGGGGGAGAAGCTAGAAAAAGGGGAAAATAATTGAGAATGGACCAGTGTAGTCTTCATTCCCTTGTGAAGCTTGACCAGTGTGACCGAGTAGTCACCAAGAAGCATTCTTTTTCTTTAAGCTCAATATTTTTGCAGATTTTTCGGTGTAGTCTTCTTTTATATATTTTCTTTGACTTTGCATTGCTCTGCATTCTTGTTTGTGCCCAGACGAATATAGCATCTTTTAGTCCGTCCATTGTATGGGGTCTTGAAAAAAGTTGCGCCATCAGACAATTCTCCATCTGAAGAATTATTTAAATCCAGTCTCCAGTCTTTAAATATCATTATTACCAAAAGAAGTGGGTTAGAATTCCGATTTCGGCAATCCCCAAGAATGATTTCTGAGCCAACCTTGATGAAGTGACCTAGTATCGTCACGACTTTGACTCCAAGATTTTCAACAGTCCATATGGATTGAGCTATGTGTTATGTGTGATTTTTCTATTCAAGCCACTATTTCAAGAGTCATATAGATGATACAAAGGGTTCTAGTTAGATACATTGAATTGACGCATGAACATAATCTCATGGAACCTAAAGAATAAAGTCAAGGTGACCTGAAGTATCCCAATTCCACTCCTCAATGGGTTCATATGAAATTAAGTGTATTAAGGTCTAGACCAAGCTCCAATCTTCATACTTTAATTAAGCTTGTACAATTTTCTTGATTATTTTGAAAAATGTAGATGCTATGTACAATGCAAGAAACTATTTTTGTGAAGTAATTTTCTGATCTTGAATTTTTTATAGATTTTTGAAAAAGTTTTGCTTATTTTTATGCAATTTTTGAAAATATTTCGTAAATTTTTATGGCTTTTGAATTTTTCAAATTTTTAGGGATTTTTTAAAAACAAAAGAGTTAGTGAAAGAATTATGTGTAGATATTTACTTGGGAGTGCATCAGATATTTACAAGAATTAGATGTAGGATTTACCCTAGGTAATTGTACAATTTAGGTTAGTTATTTTTACAAGTTTGGATATACAAGGCTTGTAAAGAATTTTTATTTACTATAATTATATATAACGTCCTCAAAATAATATGAAAAATATTTTACAAATATTTTGAAAACAATTTTTACAAAATTTACAAAATTTGAAAATCATTTTGAAAAGATTTTTCAAAAGATTTTTCAAATATTTGCCAACCATTTTTCAAAACATTTTACAAACATTTTTAACATGATTTATTAATCAGTATATACAAAGAATTTTGGAAAACTGTACCCAAGTTTATACGAGTATGTTCTTCACTCTTGATTATTGTACATTCTAATTCATATAGTATTTTAGCCATATTTGTTGAAATTAGGCAAGTACAAGTTATGGATAAAGTATATACAGCGTATATATGATCCCCTTATATTTAGATTGAGCTATGTCCTCATAGGTCAGAGAGAAAAAGGAAGACATAACTCGTGCTAAGTATCAGAAAGTCTGTAGCACAACGACTGAATAAAGAATGAGAAGTCAGTCATTCCCCCCTATACTTAGGATCAATTAACCCTGAGTATAGCTGTCTGTATACAAAATAGGGATGATTGAGGATCGGAATTTTCGAAATCAATGTACTCGACACGTTCCCCCTATATTTAGGGTAAAATATCCCTAAATATAGATAGAACGTCAAAAAAATGGGAGACAAGCGAGGGAACGAATAGTGAATAACCCGAGAATACTCGCCCCCCATACTTAGGATGAAGCACATCCTAAGTATAGCGCATATGAATGGGGTGAGTGCAACATGGAAGAAAGAATTTGAAGAATGAAAACAAAAAGAAGAAAAGAAGAAAATCTAATCAAAAAATTTGGAAGCCTTGTCTGGCTCCACTGAAGCTGTTGCAGCAGTGAATTCGTCATCAAAAATAACTTGCACAGAGTCAGCAGTGTCCATGAATGTATCATGCTCTAAGTATAGCTTCAGCAATTGGCCATTGACTATAAAGGGTTGCATATCAACTGATAATTCTGATATCAGTACACTTCTGTAGTCACACACACTCTTGACTTTGTATGGCCCTGTCTACTTGCTCTTTAATTTCCCTGGGAAGATCTTCAACTTCACGTTAAACAACCAAAATTTCTATTCAAGTTCGAAGGTATTTCTCCAAATATGCTTGTCGTGCTAGGGTTTGACATGCTCCTCGTACATCAAGCACTTGTCGTATGTGTAGTCTCAGAATTATAAGATTTTTTTATATTCACTTTTTTCTCTGTTAACCAAGTTTATGTGAGTCGATGTTGTAGATGTTAAGTACCCACAATGATTTGTGAATTAACTCTATTAGTAGTTGGCATGACTTCCCATAAACAAGACGATAGGGCAACATGCTCAAAGGAGACTTGTAGGACGTTCTATATGCCTAAAGAATTTAGTCCAAGAGTTTTGACCAGTTCTTTATGTCCGATCTGACAAGTTTCGACATGATCGTCTTGATTTCTCTGTTATATAATTCGACCAAGCCATTTGACTGTGGATGATAAGGAGATGCGACTCAATGATCGATGTTGTACTCCTTCATTAATTCCTTAACCTCCTTATTGATGAAGTGGTTGTGTCCATATGAAATTAGAATCTTTGAATCCCGAATCGTGAGATGATGTTTTATTTAAGGAATTTATAGACTTTTTTGTTGTCTGCGATTCGAGCTAGAATGGATTCCATACATCGACTCGCATAATCAACGGCACGAAGGATGTATTCATAGCCTTTAATTTTAGGAAATGGACCCATAAAATCAATGCTCTGTGCATGAAATACATCAGAAATATGGATAAATTTGAGGGGCATGCTATCTTTGACTCCAAGGGTTTTTCCAATTTTCTGACAGTCAGTACAGGCTTTCACATAATCATTTGCATCCTTGAATAGTGTCGATCACCATAGGACACATTGCGGTATCTTTGTTGTTGTTCTACTTCCAGAATGGTGTCCACTAGATTCGAGCTTATGGTAGTGCTCGAGGACACTTTGGTACTCCTCTCGAGGAATACCCCCGATGTCAAATGCAATCCACACGTTCCCTGGATAGGTGTAGATCTTCCCATTGGTAAAAATGAATATTGGACATGAATTTATCCTTCTTGATCTTTATCCAATCTTGTCGAACTACCCCAGAGACGAGGTAGTTCACAGTATCAGCATACCATGAAAGAGATGCCACGTTGAGACTTGATTCATCAGGGAAAATTTCTGTTAACGTTGCATTGTTCAGTGGAGTACCTTGGCATTCAATTCTAGATATATGTCTTTCACCACATTCTTAACTCCAGGCTTATCACTGATCTCCAAATCGAACTCCTGGAGGAGAAGGATCCTACTAGACATGATTTTGCATCCTTCTTATGTTGTAAGTATCGGATGGAAGAGTGGTCAGTAAAGATAATATCTTTTGACCCTAACATATAGGATATGAACTTATCTAAAGTGAATATTATCACATGCTTCTCTTTCTTTGTAATTGTGTACTTCCTTTGTGCTTCATCAAGCATCTTGTCTCTTCTTTGTCCTAATACAACCCCAACTGCAAAATCATGAATTTAAAGGAGAGAGACAAATCAGGTGGTTGAAGGACTGGAGCTTGAGTGATGAGCTCTTTCAACCGATAGATTAATTGGAGAACTTGTAGATCTAAAATGAACTCGGTCTCCTTACAGAGCAATTCAGTGAGAGGTCAGGCAAGTTTGTTGAAGTCCTTGATAAAGTGACGATCAAAACTGAAATACCCTAAGAATGACCTCATATTCTTCACATTTGAAGTGGCTTGAGTTTAGTAATAACTCCCACCTTCGTCGGGTCAACCTCCATGCCATGCTTGGAGATGACATGGCCCAGCATGATTTCTTCAGTAACCATGAAGTGGCTCTTCTCCCATGAAAGAACAAGATTGACTTCATAGCATTTTTGCATAATAAAATATTTATTATATAATATAATATATAAATACATAATATAAAAGTTTATTTTTCCCTTTAATATAAATATAAATATAAATATAAATATAAATATAAATATAGGTGTATTATACACTATAGGGTATAATTATAAATAAAACTAAAAATAATCAAAATTTACATAATAAAATATTTTTATGTTTTTAATATTTTCTAATATTTTTGTGATTTGCATATATTTTTGTTAATTTCTAGGTATTTTTAAAGTCCAAAATATGCAAAATTAAGGACTTTTTAAATGGGTTGAATGTTTTAAGGTATTAAAAATATATATTAAGTCCAAAATTCCTTAAAACTAATTTTAATAGATAATACATAATATAAAAAATCAGAGATAGAAATAAATATTTTTGGATTTTTGAAAGATTTTTTATGATTTTTATGAGGATTTTGGAGTTTTTTTATTTTTAGTGATTTTCTTTTTTTAGTTTTAAGGATTTTGGTCTTAGAGTACAAAACAAAGTAATAAGAAAATGCGGATTTTTTTGAGTATTTTTTAATACATTTTTATAAATTTTCTATTTTTAAAAAGCAAAATAGGAATAAACATGCACCCTTTTGATTTTTAATAAATAAGAAAAATATCTAAAATGCAAAACTAATTATATGGCATGAAAGACATGTAATCATGTACTTTATTCTATTTCCCATAATTTTTGGAGCACGGATGATATTTTTAGAAAATAGAAAATATGCACAAAAATAATTAAAACTGGCAGGGGTATATTTGCAATTAAATATAAGGCATGGACGAATATGCATTTACCCAAAAGTTTTGAGCTTATATTCAAAGTTTTATTATCTAAATCTAATTACAAAAACGCGCAAGGGTCTAATTGCAAAATGCCCAGCTCACGGGACACAAAGTTGAGCTTGCGAGGACCAAAAGGTTATATGCAGAAAGTTCAAGGGTTCACATGAAAATATTACAAAATTTTTACAACTACACACAAAAGTTTGAATATTAAATACTAACATACAAAAAAGGTTGGGGCTACTTAGATATTTACCCCCATGTGTATGCGATTGTGCGGCCAAGAATGAGTCACTTAAACACAATGAAAGACGTGGATGCGCCTATACCCCTTCATCTCGGATATCTAGGATTAGATCTCCAAGGAGATCAATAGCTAATGCGTGCTCTGATCAGACGTCACCTGTACGTATGGGGATCTTGTACCTGATCGAACAGCAGACGAGGATGGTGGAAGAACAACTCAAGAACTCGCATGTGGCAAGTTTGAATTCCATGCAGTTTGCACCTCCAGTCCTCTCTTCTGTTGTGAAGTGGCCCAAAAAGATCCTGGAATGGATCCACATCATCCATTTGCTTCAGAATGGTTCGGGGACCATTGGAGGAGCCCTGGAGCGTGCGAGCCCTAGAGCCATATTCTGAGTTACAAAATCACCTCAAACGAGGTTCTGGGGCTTTGAACCTGCAAGGATAGAAATAGGGGACATAAATGATGCCCCTGGGAGCGTTAGCGAGTAGAAATGAGTGGGGACGAGGTGAGGTGGAGCTTGCCGATGAAGGGCAGAGAGGGCGAACTAATCTCCAGATCTAGTAGGGATCTAGGTGTATGGGAATGCCTGGGGCGTAGAGCAAATGAAGGGCAAGAGAATGGAGGTGTTGTCAAGGTCAGAGAGGGACTGATCGATGAAGGATGAAGGCTGAAGCTCCGAGCTCCGACGGACTTCTTTTTAGGGATTTTAAAATATAAAAGTGAAATCGAAAGAAATAAGGACAAATCTACACTACTGACTAACCTAGGAATGAAAAGAACAAGAGATAGAGGTGCTCACCAGACTTGTAGAGGTTGGGAGTGGAGATCGCAACGAAGGGATGCGGAGCTCTGATCGACCTCGGATCGACACCAAAAGCAACCTGAAGCATGAAGGACCTTCTTGCTATTACCAAGAGGTTCAATCAGCACTAGGGTTAAGGTTTAATTGGTGGAAGAGGGGTCAAATATTGAAAATGGGGTGTGGCGATACTATATACTCGGTGACCTTTGACCCAAGATTGTGCTCGAATCGATGCATCTCAAATCGAGAAATCAATCTTGACTGAAAGAACAATGATCGAGGCACAAAAGTCGTGAAGGAATTAACCCCAAAAAATGCAATGGTCAATGGGAAATAATCGTGGAAGATGGGGTCGCAATGTTTGATAGCAGCAAAACCCAGGTAAATGAGGGGTTGACCCATGTCAACCCTTGCTTGAATCTGACTGGGTCACCTTAGTCGATAAAAGACAGAATAAAAAGGGAAAATAGAAGATGATTCGAAATGAAATAGTAAACGAATTAATTCATAAAAACTCATAACATAAAAATTATTTATTATTTTATATAATATTATAATATGAGTTTTATTTATTTTTACAAGTTAATTCATTATATATTTATATGTAAGTCTACAATTATAAGTATTTTGAAATATTTTGTGTAAATTATTTTTAATTTGTATATTTAATTTATTATTTTATAAACATAATTTATATATCTATAATTTATTTAAATACACGTAAATATATTTTTATTATATTTTTCTGAAGTCATCTACATACTTAAATAAATATGAGTATTTATTATATAGGTATATGTCTAGGTAATTCATCTATGTCTTTTAGCATACTATTTTATTTTATAGTATTTTTATGGTTTTATTTTATTTAAATTATGTACATGTACTATAAAAAATAATTACAAAATTATAAAAATATGAAATATTAAAGATTATTAAGAATAAATAAAATGAATATTTCCTTTAGGTATACTATACAATAGGGGTCCAAAACCTAACTTTTGCATCTTAACTTCAAATTAAATGAAACCACCTTCATTAAATAGCTAAGAAAAAGTTATATACAATGAAAGTAATTTTGATGAATTTTGACTTAATATGGAGAAGATATGGGTATGGGAAGTTGGGGTTTTTTATTTTTATGTTGTATGTAGAAAACACTATTTGCATTATTTTTTTGTGAAATCAATTTTTATATTTTTCTTTGTATTTTTATTTACAATTTCATTCCAAAGTTTATTAATTTGGTGTATAAATAATAAAGAAAGAAACAGTTCTTAAAATTCATTTATTTGGCAAAACAAAATTGGGATTTTTATTGTATGTTGACCCTTATTCCCCCCTACTTTATTCCTTGTTGACCCAGTCATCATGATGCTTAGGCCTTAGGTCATTCAATACCTTTGCTATTTCATTTCTTTTTCTTTTCTTTTCTTTATTCTTTTATTTTAGCTTTAATTACAGTATTTTATACAATATTTATGTAATAAATAATGAATGGTATTTTGCACAAATTAATGCTATATACATGCATGTAACTAGGGTTTAAAGGCCAAAATGAAAGAATAAATGTGATGAGATGGAGATTCATCAATTATATATGTATATATATATGTATATTTCATCCATGTATTGGAATACATTATTTATTTTATTTTCTTTTTAATGGTTTTATTTCATTTCTATTATGTACATGTTTTAAAATATCATTTACAAATTTATAAAAATAAAAGAAACATAAAAATATAAAGAATAAATAAATTAAATATTTTATATAGGTATACTGCACAATGGGGCCCAAAATCTAACTTTTGCATCATAGTTCAAAATTGAATGAAACCATCTTCATTAAATAGTTTATTTAATTTTATGAACAATAAAAGTTAGTTTGATCAATTTTGAATCAATATGAAGAAGATATGAGTCTGGAAAGATTTGTTCGCGGCTTTTCATTTTGTTTGTCCCGGGAAACGCATTATTCTTAAGTAAAATCAATTATGTATTTTTCTTTGTATTTTTATGTACAATGTTGATGTTCAAAGTTTTATTCTTTGAGATGTAAAATGGGAAAATCAAATAGGTCCCAAACTATCATTATTGTCCTATAAAGTTAAGGTTTCTGTGTTGTATTCTATACAATTATCCGCCTTATCTCCCCCTACTTTATTCCTTATCAACCAAGTCATCGTGATTACTGAGTCTCGGGGTGTAGGGCCGCTCGATGTCTTTGACATCTCATTCTTTTATTTTATTTTCTTTATTCTTTTATTTTGGCATAAATACAATATTATGTACATCATTTGACAATATTAATTGTGAATTATTGAGTGTTTATTTTCACAAATGTATGATATATACATGCATTTAGCTAGGGATTTAAGGCCAAAACGAAAGAATAAAGGTTATGAAATGGAGATTCATCAAAAGGGCTACCCAAATAGACCTAAGCCAGGAGCGTGCAACCACTGTTGTTATCGAGAATAAGTGATGGGCCATGTCGCAGTGAGGATGTTGCGAATATAACTGGGGGAGGTTGCAACACCCCAAACATCAAAGATAGTTCCATATCTAAAACTCACAAAGTATGGGTGCGGATTATAAGTAATGGGATTACTACTTGACAACTAGGGTTTAAGCATTTTGGATGGTTGCCAACAATGTCAACTAGGCCCTAACGCAACAAGCCATCATGCCCAATTTTCTTCAATAACGGATCAAAGACCTAAGCTTTGGATGTTATAAATGGTATCAGATCCAATTTCCTCTAATAGTGGAAAGAACTGTCTGAGAGTTGGAGCCAGCCCTACAAAGAGATAGGAGGAAAAGGCTCCCTCGAGCATGTAGCCGCTACTATCACTAGTAATAAGTGGTGGGCCATGTCGCAACAAGGACATTGTGAATATAAGTGGGGGAGTGTAGAATCACCACAACCCCCAAACATAGTCTCACATCTAAACTCATTAAGTGTAGGTGCGGGTTATTAGTTGTGGGGATTACTACTTGACAACTTAGGTTTAAGAATTTTGGATGGTTGTTAACAGGTCTAATCGAGTCCAAACCCTACAAGTTATCAGGGCTAGTTTTCCTCAATAACGAACTAGGGAGCTAATCTCGGGACGTTTACACGTAGACTTCATTTGTCCCAGCTCCAAATGTAAGTGGTTGATTCTACTTCATCTAGTCTTGAAAAGATCGTAATATAGCAAGTTAAGAATGAGAATGTAGAGGTGATGCCGAAGAGAGTAACCATGGCATGGCATATATGCATCGTTTGTAGATGCCTAAATACTTGGACAAGAAGAACCACTTTCCCCAGCCTGTTATAGACTAGATCGACAAAAGATTAGCATCAAAAAAGTTTTCTACTTTTTGGATGATTCTTTTGGCTACAATTAAGTAGTCATCACCCCTGAATAAAAGGCAAATAATATATTCACTTGCTCATTTGATATGTATTCTTTTAAATGTGTGATCTCGGGACTATGAAGTGCTCTAATGGCATTCTAAAAATGCATTCTTACCATCTTCCTGGATATGGTCGATAATTTCTTAGAGATTTTTATGGACAACTGGTCTACGATAATTTAATTAATGATTTCTTATTACACATATACTGAGTTCTATAGAAATGTTGCGTGGAGAATCTAGTTCTTTCATGGGAAAAGAATCTCTTTAAGGTAATTAGAGGAATGCATTGGAGCATGTCATCTCCAAATGAAGTATGGAGGTTGACCTTACCAAGTGAATATAGTTAAGAAAGTCAAGTGGCCTACCAATTAGTAAGGAATTTCTTGAAATTAACCGATCTTTGATTGAACTTTTATGCAAAGTATGGAGTTCATTATTTACGAAAATTATCTTGAGGCTTTTGAAAACTTCAAAGAATTGATTATCATTTCTTATTTTCATCAACCTCCATATTAGTATCTCCCATTTGAGATCATGATGAATTCATTAAATTTTGTAACTAAGGATCTTTTGATGTAGAAGAGAGATGCCATCCTATTTATTATTTATTACATAAGAAAGACTCTCGATGAAGCCTAAAAGAACTACATCGTCATATAGAAGGAGATGTTAGCAGTTGTAATTATGCTTAACAAGTTCAAATCATGTTCGCGTGGTTATATGGTTATTATTCATACAGGCCATTCTACCATATACTTTTTGATGGAAAATATGGATACTAAGACATGCCTTCTACATTGATTCTTTCACTCCAAGAACCAAATTTGGAAATTAAAGACAAGCTAGGAAAAAAATGTGTTTAGAAAATGTCTTCAGAATAGCAAAATATAAAATCTATATGTGTACACCGTGGAGATTTCCTAGATATTTTTAGGCAAGGAAATTTTCTTGTAATTGCATCTCTCCCATAGTATGCCAGTTGTTAATATGACTTGAATCCTAATTACTTGTTGGGTTGCTGATGTGGCTGATCTGTGTCCTGACTTCTGATTGGCTGAGAGCTGTTGGGCTAGGATTGCTGACATGTATGATCTGTGTCCTGCCTTCTGATTGGCTAAGAGTTGTTGGGCCAGGATGGCTGACATGTCTGATCTGTGTCATGCCTTCTGATTGGCTGAGAGTTGTTGGGATGAATTGCTGAATACAAATAGTATTCTTCTGTTGCAGTATAAAAAGGTCCCTATGGTCACCAGATAATGCATCCTCATTCTGATCTTGTTTCTCATCCCATATATGTACCTTCTCAGTACACTATGTATTACATTTTTCTCCATATAGTGAAACCGATCGCCGTCACCCAAGGATGTAGCCCATTTACTGGTGAACCTTGTAAATCCTTGTATTTGTGTCTTTCTTGTTTGATCATGTTTGTGTTTGTTTGCTTCCGTGATTCGCAACGAACTGGTATTAGAGCTTCAGGTTCTATGAGAATCATCCAGCAAGATGGCATCACACAATCTGAAGATTGAGAAATTCATGGGGAAGAACGGATTCAGTCTATGCCAGATCAAAAATGCGTGACCTTCTGAAGTAGCAAGGTATCTGAGCACTGTTAGATCAGGAGCGAGTGAAGGCACTCGAGCCGTCTGAGTTGATGGTGCACAAAAAGAAGGCACGCTCGACGATCATGCTATGTTTGGCAGACGAGATTATAGTGGAGGTTACCGATGAGAACTTCGTGGCTGGCATGTGGTTGAGGCTCGAAAGTCTATACATGACGAAGTCTCTGACAAACAAATTGCTCTTGAAGCAACGTCTGTTCTCTCTCAAAATGCAGGAAGGTACATCTCTTAAAGAACATCTAGATCGCTTAAATACATTATTGATGGATTTAAGAAACATAGATGTTAAGATTGAAGATGAGGATGCTGCCTTGATTTTATTGGTTTCTCTTCCATTATTGTTTGAGAATTTTGTTCAATCATTTATTGTGGGAAGAGAATCAATAACCCTAGAGGAAGTTCGCGCAAGTCTGCATACGTGTGAACTTCGACATATAGCTATCGGGAAGCAAGACTCTAACATTGCAGGTTTGGTTATGACACATGAGAAGAGTCATGCCGGTTCTGGCTACGCAAATAAGGGAAAGCAGAAGTTCAAGTTGAAGAATCGCAATGCTATAGACATCTGCAATTACTGCAAGGAGCCTGGACATTGGAAGAAGGACTGCCCGAAGAAGAAAGGGAAAGCCAGAGTTGTTGCCGTAGCTCATGGAGGTGCAGATTTCGAAGATGATCTGGTTCTCACCGCCACTGCTAAGAAGATGATGGATAACACATGGATTCTTGATTCAAGTTGTTCCTACCATATGACTCCCAATGAAGATTGGTTCTGCACCTATGAGAAGATAGATGGCGGAAACGTCATCATGGGGAATGATGCAGCATGCACGATTGTACGGATTGGATCTGTGAAGATCAAGATGCATGATGGAGTCGTGAGTATGGTGAAAGAAGTACACAATGTTCCTGATATGAAGAAGAACCGGATATCCCTTGGAGTCTTAGACTCTAAAGGATACAGGTATAACGTTGAAGGTGGAGTCATGCAGATTGCCAAAACTGGGGTTGTTGTCATCAAGGGCAACAAGGAGAATACCCTATACATCATGCAGTGGTCTACAGTTACCGATTCTGCTGCAGTGGTGTCCCAAGCTGTAGGATCAGAGTCAGAATTGTGGCATATGCAGTTGGGATACATGAGTCAGATGGGGATGAATATCCTCATTCAGAAAGGCCTTATCGGGGATCTCAAGGGATCCAAGATGGAGTTCTGTGAGCATTGCGTGTTGAGGAAACAACATAGGAAGTAATTCAGTAAAGCCATCCACAGGATGAAGGAGACGCTCGACTACATCCATGCCGATTGTTGGGGTCCTTCACAGGTCCCATCTTTGGGAGGTACCAGGTATTTTCTATCTATTGTTAATGATTACTCCAGGATGGTGTGGGTGTACATAATGCAGCACAAGAGAGAGGAATTTCAGACCTTCAAGCAGTGGAAGATCTTGGTGGAGAACTAGACTTCTAATAAGGTGAAGCATCTCGGTATAGATAATGGGCTTGAGTTCTGTTCGTCAGAGTTCAATGAGTTCTGCAAGGAGGAGGGTGTTTCAAGATGCCTCACCGTTAGAGATATGCCACAACAGAATGGAGTTGCAGAACGAATGAACATGATGCTTCTGGAGAGAGCAAGGTGCACGATCTCTAATGTTGGACTTGGTAGAGCATTTTGGGCTGAAGCTGTGAATACAACTTGTTACTTGGTGAATCGGAGTCCCTCATCTGCCATTGGTTGCAAAACACCCATGGAGGTATGGTCTGGTAATCATGTTGATTATTCTATTTTACGAGTATTTGGTTGTGATGCCTATTATCATGTCAATGAAGGAAAGTTTGAACCAAGGGCAAAGAAAGGGGTGTTTACAGGCTATGGTGCAGGAGTAAAGGTGTACAGAATCTGGTTCCCTTCTGAGCATAGAATTATTGTTAGCAGGAATGTTACTTTTGATTAGAATTCCATGCTTCACTCGAGTAGTAAATCTATTGATGCAGGGACAAGTGATGATGTGCCTGAACAGGTAGAGTTCGAACTGACACCAAGTAGTGATCACGCCGCTTCTGATCAGGTTGTTGCTGAACGACATAAATCTGAGCAACAAGAGGAGAGGCAATCAAGTATTGCTACTGATCGACCTCATTGGGAGATACATCCACCACATAGATACGGTTTTGAAGACATGGTTGCATTTGCACTACATGTTGCGGAGGAGACAGAGTCTCTAGAGCCCTCCACTTACAGGGAGGCAATATCTGGTGCAGAATCTGGACAGTGGATTGCTGCTATGGGTGAGGAGATGGAGTGTCTTCACAGGAATCGAACATGGGAGCTTGTCAAATTGTCAATGGGGAGGAAAGTTATTGGATGCAAATGGGTCTTCAAGAAAAAGTCAGGAATCTCAGGCAATGAAGGCATCAGATACAAGGCATGCCTAGTTGCGAAGGGTTACAGTCAGAAGGACGGTGTGGATTACAATGAGGTATTCTCTCGCGTCGTAAGACATATTTCCATCAGGGTTCTACTAGCTCTTTTAGCACATCAAGACTTGAAGCTGGAGCAGTTAGATGTGACGACAGCTTTCTTACATGGTGATCTCGAAGAAGACATTCTTATGAGCCAGCCAGAGGAATTCATATCTCAGGGCAAGGAAGACCATGTGTGCAGATTGAAGAAGTCTTTGTATGGGCTTAAGCAGTCTCCTAGGCAGTGGTGCAAGAAGTTTGACAGCTTCATGATTGATCACGGGTTCAACAGGAGCCCATATGACTGTTGTGTTTACCACAACAAGGTGGAGGATGGCTCCTTCATTTTTCTGTTACTATACATCGATGACATGTTGATTGTTGCCAAGCAGATGAGTACCATAAATGATCTGAAGAAGCTCCTTAGTTTAGAGTTTGACATGAAGAACCTTGGTGCAGTGAAGAAGATTTTAGGAATGAGATAATTAGAGATCGTACATAAAGGAAACTTTTTTTATCTCAGAAGAACTACATTGAGAAAATTCTAATGAGATTTGGTATGCCTACAACAAAATCTCTAGGTACTCCATCCGCTGCGAACATGCATCTTTCATCTTCTTTCGTACCACGGTCAGATAAAGAAAAGGAACACATGTCACATGTTCCCTATACCAACGTAGTTGGGAGTCTTATGTATGCGATGGTATGCAGAAGACATGATATCGCTCATGCTGTGAGTGTTGTTAGCATATTCATGGGCAACCCAGGGAAGGAGCATTGGCATGCAGTCAAGCAGATTTTCTGCTATTTGAGAGGAACATCAGACATTGGTCTCATCTACAGAAGTAATTCAGAATGTTTAGTTGTTGGATATTCAAACTCTGTCTATGTTGCAGATGTCGCTGGGAGGAGATAAATGGCAGGCTATGTCTTCACTTTGGGGACTTCGGTCATCAGTTGGAAGGCTACCTTGCAACCATCAGTTACTTTGTCTACTACAGAGGCAGAGTACATGGCATTGATAGAGGCTGCAAAGGAAGGCATCTAGCTAAAGGGCTTAGTTGAAGATCTCGGTCTTCAACAGGATCAGGCTATAGTATATTGTGACAGTCTCAGTGCGATATGCTTAGCCAAGGATATTGTGCATCATGAAAGGACCAAGCATATCGATGTCAGATATCACTTCATTCGTTCTAAGAAGAGGATCAAGGTGAAGAAAGTCGGCACAACGGATAATCCAGCCGATATGTTCACAAAGGCGGTTCTAGGGAGTAAGTTCAAACATTGTTTGGACTTGCTCAATGTCGATAGTTGGAAGTAGCCCCAAAAGGGGGCTGGCGACGGCGTGACGAAGCTTGACAAAGCTTCTCAGAGGATTCAATTCAAGGTGGAGATTGTTAATGTGACTTGAATCCTAAATACTTGTTAGGATGCTGATGTGGTTGATCCGTGCCCTGGCTTCTGATTGGCTGAGAGATGTTGGGACAGGATTGCTGACATGTCTGATATGTATCCTGCCTTCTGATTGGTTAAGAGTTGTTGGGCCTGGATTGCTGACATGTATGATCCATGTCCTGCCTTCTGATTGGTTGAGAGCTGTTGGAATGGATTGTTGAATACAAATGGTATTATTCTGTTGAAGTATAAAAAGGACCCTGGGGTCACTAGATACTGCATCCTCATTCTGATCATGTTTCTCATCCCATATCTGTACCTTCTCAGTACCCTCTGTATTACATTTTTCTCCATATAGTGAAACCGATCGCCGCCGCCCAAGGACGTAGCCTATTTACGGGTGAGCCTTGTAATCCTTGTGTTTATGTCTTGCTTGTTTGATCGTGTTTGTGTTTGTTTGCTTCCGCGATTCGCAACACAGGTTGATTACTTTGCATATCAAAATCTCATCATTTTGATAATCCAATCTTTTTCTAGTAAGGATCAGATTGTATATGGAGGTAGTATACTCCTCAAGAACAATATTCTAGTATCCTCTTTCTATGGTATATGTTGAAGGCTAAGGGACACCATTCTAAAAAAAACATCACAAGAGCTAATGCTAGGTGCTTTTTTGGTAGCCCACTCTAACAGAAGGATCTCGTCCTTTTGTAAGAAGTTGTTCCATCATCCAGAAGATAGGAGGCATAGTCTGCATCAAATAATTCAATGCCAATGAAGCTAGATATAATTTGCATGAGTTCTATAGTTGTGTTTTGTTTCATGGCACATTTCGTATTAGTAATGGTTTTGCGTACATTTTGTTAGTTTCAATTACATAAGTAGATGAGTGGAGGTTAATTACATAGAACTGTAGAACAAACGATACTTTGTAAATTTTTTAAAGATGACATTATATCACGATTGCAATTAAGGACTCTCATTTCAGACTTGGATAGCCATTTATCAATTGAGAAGTCAAAAAACATGTGAAGGAGTATGCCATCGACTATCGTGTTGCATCTCCTTACACTTACAAATCAATGATATGGTGAAAACATCCAAAATATAAGTTGAGTTCATCTTACAAAGTCAAGCTTGACTAGGCAAAAAGAATTGGTTGCAATCGCTTAACCAAGTCCTTTTAAGTAAATGTACAAAAGACTCCTTTGAATACTTCTCTATGTCATGTTATTTATGAAAAGCATTGTCACTTGCTCCTAGAATTTATTTACAAATCTGAATGGACAATAAGATATATGAACACATATATACAATCAGCTGGAACCAAGAAATATACTGATTTGAATGAACTCATGGTGACTCGTAACCAAGCATAAAATAGTTTGATATACAAAAACAAAGTAAAGAGGTGGCATGTCAAGCATATCCAACACAAAGTCTTCGAAGTGAATCGAGAAGCTTAATAGTTTAATGCATGGTTGAGAATTAACTTGAGAAAGCTAAAAAAGCAATTGGTAAGGTTCGTATATTATTAATATAATTTACAACAATGGTAGCATTTACATATCAGAGTTGTCACTTTGTGTTGAATCATTCTTGGTTAATGATCATATGATGAAGTATTTTGTTGAGAGCACGTACCATCTAGCCCAAGTGGAGATAATCTACTTTGTACAAGATATTTGGATGATTTTCCATTTCACGAGTCTTATACATTCTTAAATTCACATTGGTTTTCTATTTCTTTATGCTTTCTTGTTTTCTATTTTTATACTTCTAATTTTAAGGATATAAGATCCTAAATATAGGGGCGATCGATTAGGTTTATTGATTTGATTGGTTTATGTTTTTCATTTTCTTTTTTTCGATGTACATTATTTTTGTCTCATTATTTGATCCTCAAATTTTTTATATTTTCTATATACTTAGGATGCATGATCCTAAGTATAAGGGGGATTTATTGGTCACATAGCTTTATCAATTTTTATTTATTATTCATTTGTTTCATCAACTATATCATTTTTATTTTTATTTTAGGATAATCATTTCCTAAGCAGAGAGGGGTGGCTGATGATGAAATCATATTTCAAGCACCATTTTGGTAAGAATTGAGCTATTTAGTAAATACATGCATCTACATATTTAATTTGTATTCTTAGCATTCATTCATATGGACATAAGAAGCATGTTTTATCATATAAAAACAACTAAAAATCAAACCAGAGGCTATTTTTCTTACATGGAGACAAAATCCAGAAGTCATAAGAAGAAAATTTACAAAATCTTCATCTGACCCTAGCCTATAGTTCGAGGCTCTAGTCTCAAACAACTAAATGAAAAGTAGGGATAAATATGGATAAAAATAAGGCATGCATGCATACATACATACAAACATATATACTGTACACACAACTCAATTGTATAAAACACACATGCAAATCACTAACATTTTATGTACAAAAATTAATATTTTTAATTTATTTATTTTTTCTTTTTAATTACATTGTATATGTTAACTAATTACAAAGTAACAAAATTAAAAAAAATAAAAACCTGTGAAAATAAAAAAAGAAAGAATCTATATTATGCGTACATGTACCTAGTTAATTTAGCTACCAAATCCACTTTTAAAAATCAAAAAGGGGAAATACATAAAGTATTAATGTAAAATAGTATAATGCAAATATGGTACATTAAAAAATATAAAACATCAAAACATTAGTTTTTTATAGCTATAAAAAGCCTAACAAGCATTCTATAAATAATAGATCTCAATGTCGATTTAATTTTCTGTCCTACAGAAAACTGTCTATGTCAATATTGAATTAGATTTCTAGAGCTTTATGAAAAGTTTCATAAAGAATACATTTTTATTTGGTTCCATTTAGTTTTTTATTTATGTTATATTGAATTTTGTCGGCAGAACCCGTGGATCGTTGACTGATCCACAAACCCGCCTCGCTCTTCACCCAAGTAGGTCATCTTTGTGTGACTCACAAATTGTTAGGAATTGGTTGATCCATGCCTTGACTCAGCCAAGAGAGGCTCAAGTGTGCTTCCCATTGATCTTGTCAAATTACATCATCATCTCGTACCTTCGAACATCAATACGAGGTAGAAAAAACCCTCTTTTTCATCTAAAGGTGACTCCCATGTTTCTCCCTATTTCCCTTTATCACCTGTCCATCACAAACCTCCTCTATCACCACCAAACTCTTCCATGTACATCATACTCCCTCATCATAATAATATCTTCATCCATAGTTGTCCTTTGCACTCGAGAACCTTGGTTTAACTTAACCACCCAATTTACTTTGAACTCTTAGGTACAAAACCTATTCCTAAGCCCACCTGCCATGAATTCGCTAATCTTGAGGGTTGAGCTCCAACTTCTTTCATTGTCCACCGATGGTAACACATTAGAGAATTAGTAGAGGGCAATATGAGCATCAGTGAAGGGATCTTATTGGGTCCAAGTGTTGACCCATCTACATTAGTATATCAGCTGCTGTTTGAGCTTCCGAAAGAATGCCCCTTCATCGAAGCAGTGATCGTGGCTTCTCTCCAAATGCCAATTGACTTGAGCATCATTCCAAAGTGTTTTTCACCGATCTATCTCATCTCCTTTCTTTTCTTATGTTTCTTATTTCATTTCTCTTCTACATCATCTTCTTCCTCCCATTCACCCACCCCCTTCTTCTTTTATCATCTATTTATGCTAACCTCTTGAACTATATCATTTTCTTCACCTCATACTTCATGTGTATTGCAACCTACCAACTACGGTCACACACAATGATCAGATCTCTCGAATCATTCTCCTCCATCTACAATGGATTACCATTCACCATGTCCACCCTTTTTAGCTGATATTGCACCAAGATCAATAACAACAGTGAATCTTTTAACTTGCACATCCTTTGAGGAAATATATCAATAGCAAGAGAAGCCTTTGTTAGAATTCCCTCATCTCTTCCCCACCATGCTCAATGAAGAATAAGACAGGAGGTAAGAGAGAGGAGAGGAGTGAGGCGGGAGGGCATCATCTGCCTTTTGATCTCACGGTAAGGCTCAATCCAACTATTTGTTGCCCAAGCTACCCTACCTCTTGATCCTTAATGCCTTACCACTTTGGCAGTACATTAGTGCCCAAATATCCATCACTGATCATAGACAATCGAGCATGCAATACACCCTCATCGAGAATAATATAACCATAGAATGGCTAGGATGGAATGCATATAAACTCTCCACTTTCGTTGGTATTCTCATTTAGTGCCAATCTCCAGTCAACCTTTTATAACTCCCTCTTCTATCAAAAACTCATCCGCTCATTGATCACTTTAAACTCTGCTGATCTTGAGCCACCAGATCCTCCATCGTCATTAAGGATCTTTGTCCCTTCCATAACACTACTCAGACACTAACTCAACCTTCTTCTTCGTGCTTAAAGACCTTCTCCCCTTAGTTCATGACCACTCCATCATCGATCATCCAAGATAGAGTTCGTCTAATCTCTACATGTATTGATGACCAATAGAGAGATATCCATGCAACCATTCGATCTTGATCCATAGACCCTCACCTATCCATGGAAGCTCATTTTACCCTTCAATCACCAGCTACCCTTGATTGCCACCATCAAAGTAATGCATCCTAGTTGTCGCTCATTTGGTCTTGATAGGAGTTGGATCATGCAAGGAACCACGAGACAACCTTGGACTGAGGTAGTCCTCATGGGGGATGGCTTGCTGTGTTAGGTCGCAGGTTGTGCAAAGGAGGGTCGACAACAAGGTGGCAGACATGCGAAGGAGGCATTGGTGGAGGAGCTAAAACTGATAAAATATATACAATATCCCAAATAATATCAAGATAATTGAAAAGAAGTTCGAAAATCAAACCACTCAAATTGAAAACACCATTACCTTTATTTTTCCATAAATAATTTGCTTCACCATCAAATTTCAAGATGCTATCATTAATCATGAAAAAATCCTTCCCAAACAAAAAAGGGAAAATATTTACTTAACGAAAGAAAAGGGTGACTAGTTTTAAAATCCCACAATTCATCATTAACTCAAAAAAAAATGCACAAAAGAAATCTCAATCTTGGCCAACTCCCCACCAAACAAACACCTTCCTCGCAGTTCCCTCAACATGCTCTTGCTCTACACATAGATTTTCCATTGTGTCACCTAAGTTCAGGGGTCAACCACTTCTGGATACCCAATCAGGATATCTTTTCATGAGTACCTGTAAAATCCAGACCAAAATCGCCCTTAGCTTCTCATTTCAAGCTGAACAAAGAGTCATGTCCTTCTACTTCTGAGGAGAAAGCAGAGATGGCCAAGATCCCATACCAGTCAGCTGTCGGGAGCCTCATGTATGCAATGGTTTGCACTAGACCCGACATAGCCCATGCAGTGGGCGTGGTGAGCAGGTTCATGTCTAACCCGGGCAAGGACCATTGGGAGGCAGTGAAGTGGATCTTGAGATACTTGAGAGGGACCTCAAGTATGTGTCTTGCTTTTGGGAGGTCAGATCCCAAACTTTGTGGTTACACTGATGCAGATATGGCAGGTGATACGGACCAGAGAAAGTCCACCTCAGGCTACATTTTCACTTTTGCAGGGGGAGCCATATCATGGCAATCCAAACTACAGAAATGTGTTGCTCTCTCGACTACCGAGGCAGAATACATTGCAGCAGCAGAGGCTGGGAAAGAAGTGTTGTGGCTACAACGCTTCCTTGGTGAGTTTGGATTGGATGGCAGTGAGCCAGTTGTGTTTTGTGATAGCCAGAGCGCTATAGACTTGAGAAAGAGTACCATGCACCATGCTCGCACAAAACACATTGATGTGAGATACCATTGGCTGAGGGATGCAATAGAACAGAAGCAACTCGTGTTGAAGAAGATTCACACAGATGAGAACCCCTCAGACATGTTGACCAAGGCAGTCACTCGTGACAAGCTTCAGCTCTGTAGAGAGATGAGCGGTGTCACCTCTTATTGATCTCCATCACCAGGACAACACCTCCCCGTTGGGGCTGGAGGGGGAGGTTGTTGGGTATCTTTGAAAGTTTCCAGCCCCAACTGGGGGCAGCAACTGTTTACTTCTTTGGGGGGGGGGCATACTTGATATTTCTCCATCAAGTTGGCCCCCAATCGGCCCCCATCCATTTCCCCTTTCCAGGGAATACCGAAGGCAACATTCGGCCTGTGCATTCCAGTCGATCCCAGCCCTATTCACCATTCCAGGAGCAGCGGCAAGGGGTTGTTCAGCACCCATCCTCTTCGTCTTCCTCCACGCGGGCGGGAGAGCGCGAGAGAGAGGCCGAGATCGAGGGCAGCAGCAGCTCGGGTCTTTGGCACAGCGGCTAGGGCTTGGAGTTGGGTGTGGGAGCACCGTTTGGGCGAGCTCGAGAGGAGCAGCCATTGGAGGTCGTCACGGACGACCTCAAGGAGCCGAAGCCGTGTTTGGGACTCCATCCGGGAGCCCACAAGGGGAGTTACCTTGTTCTCCTTTGTTTTGAGCACATATTGGTATAGTTAGATACCTAGGGATAGTTTGTTCCTTGTAGAAGAACTATCCGTTGTGTGTGCTTGTACCTCGGTTTTGTGGGCAACAAAACCGGGAAGAACATTAACACATTTGACCGTAGTGCTTGGTTGCCGGTCTTGCCCCGTGGTTTTTCCCTTGCTCACATTGAGCAAGGGTTTCCACGTAAAAATCTTGTCTCGTGTGGTTGCTTGTTGTGGTTGCTTGTGGTTGCTATCATTGTTGCTATTTGAGTTCCCGTGTGGGGAACATATATCTTGTTGTGCCATCTTTGCTGCAGGACAGTTTAGGGGGATACAGATCCTGGGTTGATTGTTTCCGCATTATCCATATATCCCGAACAAGTGGTATCAGAGCTCTGGTTGAGCAATGGGCAAAGATGATGAGGGCACTATGATTAAGCTCACAAGCAGCAACTGGCAGATTTGGAAGGCCAAGATGGAAGACATATTGTATTGCAAGGACCTCCACGATCCCGTGGAGGGAGAGAGCGCCAAGCCAGAGAATATGTCCGCGGGCGAGTGGACCAAGTTGAACCGAAAGGCCATTGGCACCATTCGGAAGTGGCTTGACATGTCGGTCTTTCATCATGTTGCCGAGGAGACCAATGCCAAGGAGATATGGGACAAGTTGTCCGAGCTCTATGACCAGAAGACCGCAACCAACAAGGCTTTCTTGATTAGAAAGCTTGTGAACTTGAAGTACAAGGATGGATGCAAGGTGGCAGAGCATCTGAATGACTTCCAAAGCATAATCAACCAGTTGACATCCATGGGTTTGACACTTGATGACGAGTTGCAGTCACTTCTTCTTTTGGGCTCATTGCCAGACAGTTGGGAGACCTTAGTTGTCACCGTGAGCAATTCTGCAAAGGATAGCAAGCTGACCATGGCTATGGTCAAGGGTAGTCTCCTCAATGAGGAGATTAGACGCCGCTCTTCGGGAGAGGCATCCTCCTCTTCACATGTGTATGCAGTTGAGAGGAGAGGAAGGTCCAGCAGCAGAGGAGCATCACAGGAAAGGCAGAAATCCAGAGACAAGTCCAAGGGCAGAGGAAAGTGTCACCATTGCCAAAAGCCGGGTCACTGGAAGAGAGATTGCAGGCTTTGGAAGAGAGAGCAAGCTGAAGCCAAGAAAGATCAGAAAAAGGAAGATGGCAATGTAGCTGCAGTTGTGGCAGATGAAAGTGCAGATGAGGTGATTCTCACCATCCAGGACCAGTGCTTACATGCAGGGAGCGATTTGGAGTGGGTCGTTGACACGGCCGCCTCCTATCACGTGACTCCACACAGGGAGTTCTTCACCACCTACACTAGGGGTGATTATGGGAGAGTCTTGATGGGTAACGAGAGTTACTCTAAGATCATTAGCATGGGCACCATCTCGATCCAGACGGATGTTGGGTGCTCAATGACACTCCAGAATGTGAGGCATGTTCCTGATATGCGGCTTAGCCTTATATCTGGCTCACAGCTAGATAGTGAAGGCTACCATCTGAAGTTCGGCGACAGCAGATGCAAGATTAGCAAGGGCTCTCTCATCATGGCGAGAGGCAGTTTGTGTCACACACTCTATATGACTAGAGTGAAGGTCATGGACGGCAGTTTGCATGCTAGTGAAGCAGATAACTCAGATTTGTGGCACCGTCGGCTTGGCCACATGAGCCAAAAGGGCTTGCAGCTTCTTAGCAAGAGAGAGTTGATCCCCTACCACAATGACATCACTTTGTCTCCTTGTGATGCATGTGAGGTTGGGAAGAGAAGGAGTGCACCATACAGAGCGAGATCCAAGGTGAAGGGAGACCTTCTTCAGTTGGTTCACTCGGATGTTTGTGGTCCTATGGACACAGCCTCTTTGGGAGGCAACAGGTATTTTGTCACCTTCATTGATGATGCATCTAGGAAGGTGTGGGTGTATGTGCTGAGATCGAAGGATCAAGTTTTTGATTGCTTCAAGAAGTTCCATGCCATGGTTGAGCGTGAGACAGGAAAATTGTTGAAGTGTCTACGCACAGACAATGGGGGAGAGTACACCTCCCATAGCCTTCAGGGCTATTGTGCAGAGCACGGCATCAGGCATGAGAGGACAGAGCCAGGCACACCCCAGCACAATGGTCTAGCTGAGAGGATGAACATGACCATTGTTGAGAGAGTTCGTTGTATGCTGAAGACAGCGAAGTTGCCCAAGACTTTTTGGGCTGAGGCGGTTCGCACCGCTTGTTACTTGGTGAACCGATCTCCATCAGTTCCTTTGGGTTTTCAGATTCCAGAGCGAGTTTGGACAGGGAAAGACCCCTCATATGCTCATTTGAGGGTGTTTGGATGCAAGGCGTATGCATTGGTACCCAAGGAGCAGCGGAAGAAGTTGGATGACAAGGCGGTGCCTTGTATTTTTCTTGGCTATGGAGATCAGGAGTTTGGATACCGTCTTTGGGATCCATGAAAGAAGACAGTCACCAGGCACAGGGATGTGATTTTCTATGAGAATCAGACGTTGGCTGAGGACACCACTGAGAGTGGTGATGGAGATGAGATCTCCATGGATGATGACAGTGATGAGGACACAGAGCCCTCTCCAGTACAGGGTACAGGTGGAGAGGATGGGCAGCTAGAGCAGCATGAGCCAGATGCAGACCCCGTTGATGCAGGTCCAGGGGACCCAGGGCAGGGGGAGCTACCTCATCCAGTTGCAGACGCAGCAGAGCCTCAGGTCAGGAGATCTGAGAGGACACGCCAGCCATCATCCCGTTACCCCACTTCTAGGTATGTGATGCTCACAGATGCAGGTGAGCCATACACTTTTGAGGAGGCACAGGAGCACAAGGATAAGGATCATTGGCGCAATGCAATGAATGAAGAGATGCTTCTCTCAAGAAGAACCACACTTATGACCTTGTTGAGCTTCCTAAAGGGAAGAGAGCCTTGAAGAACAAGTGGGTGTACAAACTGAAGTCAGATGACAGTGGCAAGCAGGTGAAGTACAAGGCCAGATTGGTCGTGAAAGGGTTCAGCCAGAAGGAAGGAGTGGACTATGATGAGATCTTCTCCCCAGTGGTGAAGATGAACTCAGTGAGAGTGGTGCTAGGACTTGTTGCTAGCATGGACCTTGAGCTGGAGCAGATGGATGTGAAGACGGCGTTTCTTCACGGTGATTTGAGGGAAGAGATCTACATGGAGCAGCCACAGGGTTTTCAAGAGAGAGGGAAAGAGCATATGGTATGCAGGTTGAGGAAGAGTCTTTATGGCTTGAAGCAAGCCCCGAGACAGTGGTACTTGAAGTTCGATGCTTTCATGGGAAAGCAAGGCTTCAAGAGGACAGCAGCCGACCCATGCGTATATGGTCGTCGTCTTCCCAATGACAGGTTCGTCATTCTTTTGATCTACGTGGATGACATGTTGATTGTAGGTCATGATTCCAATCTCATTGCAAAGCTCAAGAGGGAACTCTCCAAGGAGTTTGAGATGAAAGATTTGGGAAAGGCACGTCACATCCTTGGGATGCAGATTACAAGGGACAGGAAGAAGCACACGTTGTGGTTGTCACAAGAAAGCTATGTTGAACGCGTGTTGGAGCGGTTCAACATGAAGAATGCCAAGCCTGTCAGTACGCCCTTAGCTTCTCATTTCAAGCTGAACAAAGAGTCATGTCCTTCTACTTCTGAGGAGAAAGCAGAGATGGCCAAGATCCCATACCAGTCAGCTGTTGGGAGCCTCATGTATGCAATGGTTTGCACTAGACCCGACATAGCCCATGCAGTGGGCGTGGTGAGCAGGTTCATGTCTAACCCGGGCAAGGACCATTGGGAGGCAGTGAAGTGGATCTTGAGATACTTGAGAGGGACCTCAAGTATGTGTCTTGCTTTTGGGAGGTCAGATCCCAAACTTTGTGGTTACACTGATGCAGATATGGCAGGTGATACGGACCAGAGAAAGTCCACCTCAGGCTACATTTTCACTTTTGCAGGGGGAGCCATATCATGGCAATCCAAACCACAGAAATGTGTTGCTCTCTCGACTACCGAGGCAGAATACATTGCAGCAGCAGAGGCTGGGAAAGAAGTGTTGTGGCTACAACGCTTCCTTGGTGAGTTTGGATTGGATGGCAGTGAGCCAGTTGTGTTTTGTGATAGCCAGAGCGCTATAGACTTGAGCAAGAGTACCATGCACCATGCTCGCACAAAACACATTGATGTGAGATACCATTGGCTGAGGGATGCAATAGAACAGAAGCAACTCGTGTTGAAGAAGATTCACACAGATGAGAACCCCTCAGACATGTTGACCAAGGCAGTCACTCGTGACAAGCTTCAGCTCTGTAGAGAGCTGAGCGGTGTCACCTCTTGTTGATCTCCATCACCAGGACAACACCTCCCCGTTGGGGCTGGAGGGGGAGGTTGTTGTGTATCTTTGAAAGTTTCCAGCCCCAACTGGGGGCAGCAACTGTTTACTTCTTTTGGGGGGGGCATATGTTGAACCGAGAAATAGAGGGTCGTACGGTTTCACAAGGCGAAACCGCAGTCGATGCGGTGACCGCTCGAAATCCCGATTCAAACAACAATTAACCCACAACAGATAAATCAAGCAATGAAAGTAAATGTGCGGAGTTAAAATTTATTATAACTCTACAACAGGATGTGTATAGGTGAAGGTATTGTAGAGGTCGAACACAGGGAGCAGACAGGTAGAACGGTGCAAAAATTGCTCAAAAATGTGTGTGAAAGTGATCAAAGTGTCTATCTATGCTATTTTTTGTGGGTTTTTAATTTTATATTTTTTATTTAATTTTTAATTTTATAATTTTGTATTTTGATTTTTAATTTACTGATTTTGTATTTTTCTTTTTATATTTTATATTTTTTTTATATTTTCTTTTTTTCAATATTGGAATGTAAAGACAATGTAATAAAAGGAAAACTAAAGTATTTATAAAAATAGATAAAAATACTCAAAAATAAGGAAATAAAGTCTTTTTGGTCTTTTTATACTTTTTTACTGTTTTTGTGATTTTTCGGTAATTTTTAGAATGTTTTTGGTATTTTTAATTATCAAAATAAGGAAAACAGTAGTAAAAAGCAAGGCTGAAACTTAAAATGGAGAAATAAAATAGAAATCAGTGGCAAAAATTCCCCAACTTAATTTTCTGTGAAAGATAATGAAACCAAGAAAATTTAGGAAAAGAAAACACTATTTTTGGATTTTTTTTAATGATTTTATAAATTTTTATGAAGGTTTTTAGAGTTTTGCAATTTTTTGGAGTTTGGTTTTATATTTTTTTAATGATTTTTGGTCTGAAAGTAGAACACACTAAAAGGAACAAAATATATTTTTTTGGGATTTTTCTGGGGGGTTTTTATATTTTTTATGGATTTTATGGTGCAAACAGTGCTGAAATTGGCTATTTTTGAATTTTTATAAATAATAAAATGCAATATTTATAAAAAATAAAAATATGGCGATGAACTACTATGCAACAGAGACCTAATGTGATTTTTGGGGATTTTTTGGAGTTTTCTAGATGCGTGCAAAAATTACTATAAGCAAAAGGAAAAACCATGAGTGCAGGGGCATTTATGTAATATCCAAGAAACGCAAGGGCGCAATTGAAATTTTTCCACAAAAATATAACTGCATTACAACATTACTGGACTGAATATAAAAGTCTAAAGTCGCAAGGGTGCCCCTGCAAAATCACCTAGACGCGCGTGTGTTGCACGCGCCCAGGCGGGGGCATCAACGCAATAATCTACAAGTCAGGGGGTCGGCTTGCAACTTTTACAAAAACAAAGTAACAGCAGAAGAATGCTTAAGTATTGTTTTCGAAATTCAAAAAGGCGCTGGGTGGACAAAGCAAAATACCCAGACTCAAGGGGCGAATCGGGCGGCTGCTAGGCGACCACTTAAGGCCACGTGTCGAAGATCTGGCGGCCCGTACCCCTTCAGCCGCGGATGGTCCAAATTAGATCGTGCAAACGGCGATCAACGGCTGTGGAGCAATCTTCATCCAACGGCACTGCTTTGCGGGGGGAAAACAGATGGACGGCACCTGTAGCGCGCGACCCCCCCCCCCCCCGCGTTCTTGTTCTGCACAGGCGCGCGCGGCGGCGCGCGGGCAGCGGCGGCTTCGTCCTCTTCTCCGGCGGCGCGAGATACCTGCAAAGGAAGAGGGCAACGTCGACAGTAGCGGGATCTCAGGGGAAACGAGGGGTGAATGGTGGTGTAGGGTGAATGGTTGCCGGAGTTCGAAGAACTCCGGCGAGGTGTTCGATATGGGGATCTACGCTAATAATGGATTAAACACTTAACTAAACGCACAGGTCAAATGCTGAAACCAACGCCTAACTAATGAGCAAGAAAAATAGAAGGAAAACGACCTCGAGCAGTGGATGAACTGCGAGATAGAACCTCACGGCCGAGGTTGGCCGGAGATGGTGGAGCCGACCACTCGACTTCACCGAAGCGCCGCGCAAGCTGCTGGAGGAGTCCTGTCACGACTCCGGTCCTGAACAGGGCAGGGCGAGCTCTGGTTTGGTCCAAATGGGGTTCAAAGAGGAATGGGAAGGAATGGGGTCGTTTTTGAAAGTGGTCGACGGGGCACTTTCAACGAGGCATATCGAGCGCGTCAGAGGTCGAATCCCCGATACAATCGTTGGGCGTGTAAGAGGAAGGATAGGGGAAGATATTTGCAGAAGACGTCGACCTCAAACGGTGAATGGAGAGGCCTCGAAAAAAGGGCGAAAGTGGGCGAAAAACCCAATATCTGACAGGGGCAGGGGGGGTCAGACAGTTGACCAAAGGTCAACTGTCAGACCAACCTGGTTGGTCCACGTGGACCAACCAGGGAAAAACCCTTGTTAAATTAATAAAAAATAACAAATGATAGTATTTTAATTAGGTTATAAAATAAAAAATGTTTAAAAAATTATAAATTATTTTATTATGATTTTTATTTATTTTTATGAAGTATATTTTTACAAGTTTGCATTTATACCCTTATAGGTATCTATATCTATATATTTAAGTATTTTATTTTCATTTAGGTATTTTTAATATTATTATTTTTATTTTGGTTTTTATTTTCTAAAATTATAAAATACTTTTATATACACAAATATATTTTTATTTTATTTTTTCTGATTTATTTTGTATATTTAATAAAATACAAGTATGTTTTATATTGGTATAAGTGTATGTATAATACCTATGTATTATAATATATACATGTATTTTTATTTGTATTTTATTTATGTTTTTATTCTGATTTTAATGCACATAATTATTATGAGTATTATTTATAACATTATAAAAATATAAAATTATAAAAATAATAAATAAATAATAAATTGAATATTTTAATATGTACAAGTATACAATGTGGGTCCAAAAGCCAACTTTCAAACCGTAGCTCCGCCAAATGCGAAACCACTGCCATTGGATAGCTTATTTTCTTCTATATACAATTAAAGGTGAGTACGCTGCATTTGGAGTTGTCGTTTGTGAGATACGGGTCTGGGAAGTTGGGATTCTGGATTTTTATTCAGACCATAACTTTTTATCTGTTCCTTATTTTTCTGTGAAATCAATTTTGTATTTTTCTTTATTAATTTATCTACAACTTTCATGTACAAAGTTTCTTTATTTGATGTATAAAAAGTGGAACCAAAAATAGGTCCCAAAATGAATAAAGAATGAATAAAATGTATAGGTATTTTGTCTGTATTTCTGACCTTATCTCCCCCTACTTTATTCCTTGTCGACCTATTCATCAAGATGCCTAGGTCTCGGGGTTTCGGGTCATAAAATATTTACAATATTTTATTCTTTTTCTTTTCTTTTCTTTATTCTATTATTTTGGCTTTAAAAACCGCAATTTATACAGTATTTACACACCTATGCATGAATGCTAAAATGCATGAATTAGGCCTATTTACACGCATTTACTAGGGTTTTTAAGGCCAAAATGATAGAATAAAGATGATGAAACGTGGATTCATCAGCATACTTGATATTTCTCCATCAAGTTGGCCCCCAATCGGCCCCCATCCATTTCCCCTTTCCAGGGAATACCGAAGGCAACATTCGGCCTGTGCATTCCAGTCGATCCCAGCCCTATTCACCATTCCAGGAGCAGCGGCAAGGGGTTGTTCAGCACCCATCCTCTTCGTCTTCCTCCACGCGGGCGGGAGAGCGCGAGAGAGAGGCCGAGATCGAGGGCAGCAGCAGCTCGTGTCTTTGGCACAGCGGCTAGGGCTTGGAGTTGGGCGTGGGAGCACCGTTTGGGCGAGCTCGAGAGGAGCAGCCGTTGGAGGTCGTCACGGACGACCTCAAGGAGCCGAAGCCGTGTTTGGGACTCCATCCGGGAGCCCACAAGGGGAGTTACCTTGTTCTCCTTTGTTTTGAGCACATATTGGTATAGTTAGATACCTAGGGATAGTTTGTTCCTTGTAGAAGAACTATCCGTTGTGTGTGCTTGTACCTCGGTTTTGTGGGCAACAAAACCGGGAAGAACATTAACACATTTGACCGTAGTGCTTGGTTGTCGGTCTTGCCCCGTGGTTTTTCCCTTGCTCACATTGAGCAAGGGTTTCCACGTAAAAATCTTGTCTCGTGTGGTTGCTTGTTGTGGTTGCTTGTGGTTGCTATCATTGTTGCTATTTGAGTTCCCGTGTGGGGAACATATATCTTGTTGTGCCATCTTTGCTGCAGGACAGTTTAGGGGGATACAGATCCTGGGTTGATTGTTTCCGCATTATCCATATATCCCCAACAGGTTGACCCTAAACCAATTGGTATCCAACAAACCACAACGGATCGGGTATCCAACCCTCTTTGACCCGTGACATATGGGGGTCCAATCCTATGATCCATGGGTACCCACGGATCGATCCATCTCATACCCCCTCTAACCTCAGTGATGTACATGGGTTTGCCTATCTCCTTGTCCCTCCAACTGGATGATGCCCTCACTGATGCCCCTTCTTCTCAGTGTTCTCAGGCATCCCAACGTCGTCATCCACATCAATGGAGGTGGAGCGAGCTCCTACAAATCGATGCAATCGAAGAATGCCAACTCGTTCCAGGCCCGATGATTTCAAACACGGTCTCGTCTAGCAATGCGAACTCATTGAGGGCCAGAATCGGACCGACGTTCATATCAATGTGAACTTCGATGAACATGAATTGATTTAGATCTGAATAGAATAATGACGATCCGTATTTGAACATTGTTGTTTTATTTATGCCAATAACGCACCCAATTTCCCTTCTAACAAGACCAAGCCTATCCAGAGTTATTCAAGTTTTGACTCCCAATAGTTGTGGATTTGTGGATAATTAATTTCTTATTTGACGTGAGAAAAAAAACTAAAGTCTAATTTTATGATATTTGCACTTTACATGCATGAGAAATGCTTAGGTGCAATTTTGGTTTGGAAGAACCATAATATCTTCAATGCCAAGGGCCATTTCAATAATATTAATCGATTTGCCACTCTACGAGGTGAAATGAATGTTCTGCATCTCCCTTTTAAATACAAAAAATGACTCGTTCTATACTTTGTTATATGTTATATACATGTAAATGTGGATTTCTCTAGCATATCGGTGATATGAAGAAACTTATTTTGTCGATATTTTTCCCATTTCTATCGAAATTATGAAAATGTAAAGAAGTTCTATTCAAGTTTTATTCATGCATTTCAATTTCGTCGATTTGAAGAAATGGAAATTTCATTGTAATGTCACGTTGAAATTTCAAGCCATATTTAAAAAGAAAAACAATAACTTGCGGAAGCGGATAACACTATCCATGTTCCTTCACAATTTGTACACGGTTTTCTTTATTCCAAGCGGCAAAATGGCACCGAACCATAGACTGGTCTCAACAATCTGACAGGATATATTTGGAGACCAAGCATGAATCAATTACTACTCACATATTTGATTGTGATCTTATAATGGATAGCATTGACCATGAGGGGTCTCACTTTCATACCTTAATCGTGTCAGCTTTTGCTAAGAGAACTCACAAATCCCGCATTAACATCGAGAGAAATTGATCTCACGGGTATAGAATACTTAATATTAATGTTAAGTAGTTTGGAATTTATCGTGGATAAATTCTCAAAATAGAAAGGAAAAAGATAGCATATGATGCTGCGAGCATGTGTTACAAAGATTCCATGGGTATCTGCGAGTATCAATTATCCATTCACATAATCTGGGTAAACATTGCATCTGGGTACCCGTTGGAGCGGGTTGAAGTGGTTTATGAACCACTAACAATGGATCGGGGCGGGGCACAATCTAACGGGTATCCGCCCCCATGCACACCCCTACATGTGGTAGCTTGCTTGATTATCTGCATATTGGTTGTTTTATTAGAGTTTTATGGCATGTAGTTGACTTATTAAAACTAAATTAGTGATGAATTTCGTATTTTACCCATTTGTTCTTGTTTAAGTCATATTAGATCAGATAATACTCTAAAAATTCTAAAAAAAAGGAATAAAAATGTAGTATTTTATGTCTATTAACATGTGCCCATGAGTCATTGAGCTTCATTGGACGTGTCTTTAAATAATAATTGAGTACAATTTTTAATTAATTTGTAATTAATTCTTATTTTAACATTTTGTAAAATTCAAAATACATGTTCTTCCCATTTTAATTCTCTACCGGTGAAAACTTTGAAAAATATTGAAGTTGGCTATTTTTAGGATTTAAATACTCTAAATCATGCTAATTAGTAAAAAGTCATTAAAATTATTTAATTTTAAAAATTATAAAAAAAATATTAGCTATATTTATTGTATTGTTATTTCTTATCTAAAATTCATTTATTTTGCTTATTAATTGCATCATAAATTTCATAAAAAGCAAAAAAGATCATTTATTTTTCATGCATTCATTTTAAGTCAAAAATAGAAAAAAAAACGTATTCCATGGTATTTAAAATTCTCTATCTAGAAGAAAAATACAATTTTATCCAAATATACACTCTTGGTGTTTTCTATATAAATAGGAAATTAAATGTTGAACCAATAGCTTAGATTTGATCTCTGTATCGTTGTCCCCTTTAAACTGTTTTTTTAGAATGCCGAAAAAATTTTGTTAGGATAATATAGAACTAATATTTTTTATTAGATAATAGAGAGAATTATAGAGAACTAATATTTTTTATTCTTATATATATTCAAGTTATAATGAAGTGACCATTAATCCTCAAAACATAGAAAATACATGTTTTACATATCCTCTTGGTACTTTTTTACTTTAGGCACATGTCTTTTGGTCTTTGAGCAACATTTCAAAATGTACATGACTATAGTTATCATGAACATGATAGGATATTTCATGTAGGTGTTCAAGGACGTTTTCTCATTTTTTTGGTGATGAATTCGACTCTTTCTTGGGATTTTTAGAGCGATGCTTGAGTTTGCTGAGGTCAATCTCATATTTTTATGAGAGAAGAGTTATTTTCTGGTAATTCGCAAGATTGTAATAGGTCAGGTGATATCATCAGAGGAAATGGAAGTAGACCCAACACAAGTGTAAGTAATTTTAAAGTTGGATATATCTACCAATCTTAAGCAGCTTAGATAATTTTTTGGTCACACATATTTTTATCAACATGTAATTAGAAAATTGTTGATAGACTCACATGTTCTTCAGCCCCTAAATTGATTTATATTCTTTGCTATTGTGATGATTGCCTTAAATTATGTTGTGGAAGATTACTAAGACAAAAAATTGATAGGAAACCTTTTACAGTTCACTATGCTAGCACAACCTTAGATGAAGTTTAAAGGAATTAAATTACTGCTGAGATGTAAGTTGTGAGTGGTAGTTTTTACCTTGGAAAGGTTCTAATCCTCCCTTTTAGGACCAATGATCATTGGGAATAATGACCATTCTTCCCTAATGCACCTCATGGCAAGGAAATACTCCTAACACCCCTTTGATTTGTTGGATCCTTCTACTCTAAGATTGATTTGGAGATTCAAGATGTGCCTGGAATGTGTGATGTTATTCTTTATAGTTGGTCTAGCACTACTACAAATAATTACTTTAACGACTGATAATCCTCAACAATCACCTAAGAGTTACTGTCATTAGCTAGATATCTAGGTCATTATGCAAACAAGCACTGATTATAGTCATTTATATCCTCAGTAATTTATCGATTGTTTATGATACATTGAAACTATTGTGGACGTGCATCGTTTCCTCGATGATCACTACAACCATTATTATATAAATTGCCAAAGCAGTTAGCATGCTTAGTCGACCGTTCATGAACCGCCACACTAGTCTAAAATATAACTTGCCCACCTTTGAATTTTTGAAATATCATCCCCTGAGCCACACTATGACATCAGTTTCATAACCACTATCAAAGTATAATAACCGACGTTACGGGCATTGATAACCATGAAGATTCGTAAACCATCGGGAATGGTGTTGTTTTTTACTATTGGTATTGTTTTTTACGATTATTGAATCAACCTTTATAGATTGAATATTAAATGATGTTATCCCTTATGATATTCAATGGATCTCAACAGTGCGCCAAGCGCCTCCATAAAAAGATAACCAATAACCTAGGCATGATAATTATGGTAGTGCCAACCCGTTGAGAATGTCATTATCCTGACGGTTGATGTTGTTGTTGTTGGTTTCGTAACTATCATCGATAAAGTGATATTAAATGTTTCCACCCATTAAGGGATTAAATGGATCTCTAACCTTCACTGACGGTTAAAAAACCATGTACTATAACATCTAACACCATCGAATCCAAAGGTATTTTGATTTCACCCCCACATCTCCCCTCCCGCAACCTCCAGACCTGAACCCTAACCATCCCGTCCCGAACCCTAACCACTCTCCGTCGCCTCCTCCGCCAGAAACCCTGACTTACTCCCATCTCCACACCCTCTTCCCACCTATCCACCATCACTAAACCTCACACAACCAACCCTTCCCTCCTATCTTGCCTGAAACCTTCTTGGTGCGATGCCTGGGGGGTTCAACCCACGCCAGCACCTTCCTCCCGTCACATGGCATACTCTCCCCCCATCCTCGTTGATGGGGAAGAGGTCTCCTATGTCACAAAAGATGATGCGTCCTCCTTGGACTAGATGTGGAAGCACACTCTCGTCTTCTATGTCCTAGGTAGGAAGCCCTATCATAAGCTCATGTCCTCCTTCATCGACAAGGTCTGGAGACCGACTGGGGAGGCCAAGCTTTTCCCCCACCAAAACGGGTTCTTCTATCTTCAGCTTCCATGCGAGGAAGACTGTAAATGCATTCTGGAGAACGGGCCATGGCTTTTTCAGGGAAGATTCATGGCTATTCGAAGGTGGGAAGCGGGGACCTTCCTTGAGAGAGACCTCCTCTCGGAGATTCTGGTTTGGGTCCGTTTCCATGGTCTAAGCCTTGGCCACTGCTCGGATCGCATCCTTAACAAGCTCGCCAGTCTGATAGGTACGCCGTTGTTCATGGACGCAGCCACAACAGCGGGTCAACGGGATGGGTACGCCAGATGTTGTGTTTCCATACACGCGACCAAGGTTATTACACCGATTATTCCTCTAGTCTTCTTCTCTAATCAGAGGCAGCTAATTAGCGTGGAACTAGAATGGAAACTGCCGAGATGCGACTGCTACATCTCCTTTAGGCATTTCACGAAAAAATGCACGTACGTCACCGCGGTGCCCATCCCTACCCAGCAAAACAAGTCTAACGGAGGTGGACAGGCTGAAGTCCCCAACAAATCCAACACCGCGGTGCCCATCCCTCATTTCTCAGCAACTGATGCTGGGCCCGAGCCGCATGGGAGGCATCCTTCTTATAACTAAGGCCAGATACCGAGCAAGGATCGCCCCGCAACCTCATAGGCCGATAGAGTTCAATCCCGGATAAGGTCCAATCTACTTAACCACCAAAACGCTCTATTAATCAGATTAAGCCTATTACTGTGTTCCCAATTGGCCCCAGATCCCTTCTATATTGGGTGATCTCAAATCCTAGAAGACAGAATGCCACTGCCTACGCTGCCAACGATGGTGGGGGTTTCGACCTAAACACCCCCTTTGCGGAAGCAGCGGTCATCGGGAACAGCTCGGACCCTGCTCCTGCCTCGGTGAACGGGACTCCCTTGGAGGCGTGTGCTGGTGGGCTCTACGGGGCTGATGTTGCATATGGGCATGCTGCACAGGCTTCCCTCCCTTCTTCCAGCCCCTGCCATGGGGATCTCCCCTCCCCCTCCCCCGAAGTTTTTCCTGTGCCCAACAGTGTCCGGAGCACGTCGTCTCATAAGAAGAAGAAGGTCTAAAAGGCCTCAATCAAGAACCAAGGGGCTCATCCCCAACCCCCACCTGGTACTTAATGTCTATTGTTGTTTGTAACTTCTGTGGGCTCAATAAGCCCCGAAAGGTGAAGGACATGATGAAGGATCTCAGCTCAATGCAGGCTAAAATTATTGGCCTGGTGGAGACAAAAATTATGCCTGAAACTAGAGCTAAATTTCAAGCTCTCATTCCAAATGGATGGGCCTCCTCCCACAACAACACACGGCTCGGACGGATTTACTTTCTTTGGAAGGAAGTGTTAGAGAATATTCTTTGTGGCTATTTATTAAGAGAATATTCTATAGAGAATATCCTATAGAATATTCTCCCTTGAGCACCTATATAAGGATCGCCACACTTCCTGTACTCATTGAGAAAAGTAATAGAATATCCGCTCCATTTGAGAGCTTCTCCCGTGGTTTCATCCCGCTCCTTAGGGAGTAGGGTTCCACGTAAATCTCCGTGTTCTTCATTATTATTCTTGTTTTATCGATTCCGCTTCCGCTTCTCTGATTTCAACATGGTATCAGAGCGGGTTCGATTCTCGAGGAATTTATAATGTTCATGTTCTTTATTTCTTCAAGATTCGATTTGTAGAGAAATATCTAGTTCGAGAGTATTGTTTTTTCTGAAATTCATGGTTCACGATTATAGGGTTTCTCTGTTGAAACCCTAATCCATTCAGCCTGCCGCAATTCACAGTTCACAGGAGGGAACCCTAGCCCAATTGTTCCAGACCTCGTGTAGCCCAAGGCGAGATGCTCCAGGCGGCAAAAGCCGTATCTCTCTCGAGCGCAGCCGCAACAGTCCTAGCGGGGCTCCTCCTCCATCGCGCCCTGGCGGGCCCTCCAGATCGACCACGCTCCTTTATGCTTCCATCTCCAGGGGTGCGGTGCTCCGAGCTGTCTATCGCACACCCCTCCATCTTCAGAGATTTGCGGCAGCACAGCAGATCCCGATCTCCCGCAGACGATGTCGTCCTTCTCGCGCAGGCGACGCCCCCAATCCTTCAGCTGCTACTCCGGCATCTTCTCGCCTCGTGCTGCTCACCGGCGCCTCCCTTCCCAGCCCAAGGCGCATCCTTGGGTGGCGGCATCCATGCTCGAGCCTGCCTACAGCGGTGGCACCAGGTAGCGCAGGCGGCGAGATCCCCATCGTCAACTCCTCTTCGGCGGCATGGCACTCCAGGCAGCGCAAAGACGCCTCTCTCTCTCTCTCCCGCTACTGCAGGCGCGCACCTCCGCCTCCCAACGACGCTCCCATACAGGCGGAGCACCCCCTGGCTTCCTCTGCATCTTGCGAGCGGCGAACCCCTCTACCTAACGCAAGAGCTCTTTCTAGCAGGAAGCGGCGCCCACGCGCGCAGGCAACATCGTCTTCCCCGCGTGCAGGCGACATCGCCCTCACTCCAGGGCTCGCGGTGCCGAAGCCCCTTGCCATTCCCATGCGCAAACCCGCGCGGCCCCAAGATCTCCCAGGCGTGCATCCAGGCGGCGCTCTCCACATCTCCTCGCGCAAGCGGCGCCCATCTCTGCAGTCGATCTCCAGCATGCGGCAACCCTATCGGGGTGGGGCTCATGAGAGAGGGTTCCCCGGTTGGGAACCCTAATTATAACCCAAATGGGCTCGGGTGTTTAAAAAAAATTTGTTGAGAGAGTGACAGGGAGAAAGAAAAGAGGTCAAAAGGGACGTGTTACATAATATGGGTCCTTGTTTGGGCCATGGTCCATATAAAAAGAAGAAGAAGAGGGAGTCGCATATTCCAAAAAAAAAAGGAGAAAAAAAAAGAAAGAATGCAAAAAAAGGAGAAAGAAGACGGCTATAAAAAAAATAGAATAGCCGAGAAAAAAAATGAGAAGAGAATAGTCGGAAAAAAAAAGGTGAACGGCTAAGAAAAAAAATTGAAGCACAAAAAAATGCATGTTTTTTTGGTTTCTCCCAACTTGATTCACACTCTTTATTCTATCAAGTATGGGAGAAAGGGGGAGTCAGAAATAACATTCTTCAGGACTTCTGCACATCTACGACTAACAAATCGACACTCCAGCTTTCTTACAGATCATCCGTCTTCACCGAGCATCAACTTCTTCGACAGGGCGCATACTTCTTCTTTTGCGACCCGACTACTACTCTGCACTGGACTTCTTCTGCAGCGATTCTTCTCCAGGCATGACAGAGATACGTTCCGGTGACCTGCAGGCACGACAGAGATACGTTCCGGTGACCTGATATCGCAGCGGTTCTACAGGCATGACAGAGATACGTTCCGATGTCCTGAAAGTCGCAGACCCGTCCTCGTGCGAGGTCTTCTACCAGCAGCAGACATATTCTTCTTGTGATGTATTGGGTGAAGATGTGATGTATACTTTCTTCTTTATTATTGCAAGCTGCAGCTTTCTCACATCCAGCTTGAGGGGGAGTGTTAGAGAATATTCTTTGTGGCTATTTATTAAGAGAATATTCTATAGAGAATATCCTATAGAATATTCTCCCTTGAGCACCTATATAAGGATCGCCACACTTCCTGTACTCATTGAGAAAAGTAATAGAATATCCGCTCCATTTGAGAGCTTCTCCCGTGGTTTCATCCCGCTCCTTAGGGAGTAGGGTTCCACGTAAATCTCCGTGTTCTTCATTATTATTCTTGTTTTATCGATTCCGCTTCCGCTTCTCTGATTTCAACAGGAAGCTTACTGGGACTACTCCCTTATGTGCCACTCCGCTCAAGCCATCTCCATGTGCTGCTCCAACAGGGGGGACTGAAGGTGGTTATTTCGGTGATATATGGTTCTGATTGCGCTATTGAGCGTAGGGATTTATGGGACCACATGAATCAGCTATGTTGTAACATCAGGGATCCTTGGCTTGTAATTGGTGATTTTAATGTAGTCAGATTTGCCCATGAAAGGCAGGGAGGGTGCCTCCACTCCAGAGGACAAAGGCAGACTTCAATAACTACATCAATCAATGCTCCTTTGTTGAGTTATCTTCCACTGGTAACCCCTGGTCATGGTCTAACTCCTCAGTCGGACCATCCAGAATTGTTGCCAGGATGTACAGGGCACTGGTCAATGATGCTTGGCTCACTCTCTTCCCTCATGCCAAACCCAACAGCTCCCCTCTTCCATCCAGCGACCATCATCTTATGATCGTGGAGCTTGTGTGTTTTCAAAAATGGCCCAAACAATTCCTCTTATTCAATTATTGGGCGTGTCGACATGGGTACCAAGAGGTTGTTGAGAGCGCTTGGGGTGTTCCCGTTTCTGGTACCCCCTTATTCAAAGTTGCCTCTAAGCTTAAAAACGTCAAACTGGCTCTCAAGCGGTGGGCCAACATTGAGGCTAATGTGTTCAAAGAGAGGAAGTTGGCGGGGGACTTCCTTGAAACCCTTAATGGGACGCTCTTCGGTGACCCCCTTGATCCCTTCCTAGCTCAGTTGGAGGGTGATATAAAAGGTTTCCTCGATGATATTGAGAATGATCTTGAATCTGCATGGAAGCAAAAAAGTAGAGTTGATTGGCTTAAGTTAGGAGATCACAACACTGCCTTCTTCCACCTAGCCACTAAAGTCCAGATGAACAATAACACCATCGCTTCTCTATTAAATCCCAAGGGCGTTGTTATTGACAGACCCCTTGAGGTCTCGGCCTCAGCGATTAATGCAGTACTAGTTCGGGACCCATGCTACCCAGACCGGGTAGGGATGCTCCTCCGGCCCCTAAGCGTATGCTCTCAGAGGAAGCGCGTAAATGTCTCACTCGGCCATTCTCTGAGGAGGAGATATGGGGCTCTCTACGATCCATCTCACCCACTAAGGCCCTTGGGCCTGATGGCTTCAATGCAGGGTTCTTTAGGAGACACTAGAAGTTGATCAAGGCTGATATCCACTACACCGTGGAGTTTTTTCATCGTGGGGGGAGCATGGTCACGTAGGTGAACCATACATTCCTTACCTTAATCCCTAAGATCCCATCTCTAAGTGGTTTTGGGGACTTCCGTCCCATCTCATGCTGCGACGTCCTATACAAAACCTTCGCCAAGCTTCTCGCTTTCAGGATAGATGTGGTGCTTCCTCACTTGATCTATCTTAACCAATCAACGTTCATCAAGGGGCGTACTATTGGAGACAACATCCGCCTGGCTTAGGAGATAACGTGGGGCTTCGATAGGCAGTGTAGCAAGAATAAGGCATGCATAAAGATTGATATGCGCTAGGCTTTCGACTCTATAGAGCATGCTTTCATTCTCGATGCTCTAAGGGCCTTGGGCTTTACCGATACTTGGGTCGAGTGGATCGAGAATTGCATCTCCTCTGCCTCCTTCTCGGTCCTAGTTGATGGTTCCCCGTGTAGACTTTCCCGCGATACTCAGGGGCTCCGATAGGGAGACCCATTCAGCCCACTTCTCTTCACAATAGATATGGAATCCCTCACTTGTCTGGTTGATCAGGCTATGGCTGCGGGCAGGCTGAAGCCTATGGGTAGGGGCCGATCGACTACTCCTTCCCACCTCATGTATGCGGATGATCTCCTGCTCTTTTGTAATGGTTCATCACGTTCCTTGATGTATGTTAGAGTTATCATGGACAAGTTCTTTTTGATCTCGGGGCTGCAAATGAACGCAACGAAGAGCAAGCTCTTCCGGCCAAAGTACCACCTGGGGGACTTCGCGACTACTTTAAGGGTTGGTATGCTCAGCCAGAACCTACCAACTTGATACCTAGGATTGCATTTGGCCTCATCATTCGGGAGCAGATTCAACAGCAAATCCCTCGTTGATAGGGTGAGGGTCTTGCTTGGGGGATGAAAAGCAAAGACCCTATCCATGACTGGTCGTCTGCAACTGCTGAAGTCTTTCATCTCGGGGGTCCTACTTTCTTGGACTATGGGCATCCTTATCCCTCTTAGTGATATGAATTGCATCGACATGCTATGCGTGAACTTCCTTTGGGGCCGCAAATGGCATCACATCTCATGGTCTACAATTTTCTGCCCCTTGTCGGAGGGGGGGCTCGGTCCTCGTGCATTGACCACTCTGAGGAGAGCTATGGTAGTCTCATGGGCTTGGAGACTGCTGAGCTCTGATTCGTCAATTTGGGCTCTCCACATGCGACACAAATACCTATCCGACCATTCATTCTGGGAAGCCTCTCCTTCACCTTCTCACAACGCCACCTGGAAGGCTATTCTCGCCAATAGGGAGGCCTTGCGTCTTTCCATTGCTGGTAACGACCATCTGTATAAGGATTCATTCTCCCAATGGCATCCCTTTCACTAGTGTCGTGAATCTACTGTGTCCTTCAACTGATGCCCCTGATTGGGCCCCTTGCGTTTGGGCCAAAGGAACCCCCCCCCCCAAATGTCTCTTTCTCTATATAGAGCGGTTCTAAACAGGATTCCCTCTACTGACAGGCTTGCAAGATTTGGAATTTGTGACCATATCACCTACTATCTTTTTCGCATGGACCTTGAGTCCCATGGCCACTTGTTCTTTAGCTGTGTTTATTCCTCGGCAGTTTGGGTGGGATCTTGCGCTGCTCTTATGCTACCTTCCCCACCTTCTTGTCCTTTGCATCTACGGAACCTCATTAGTTAGATTAATTCCATCCTAGATGCGGCTACAGGAGTCCGCTTGTCTAATACGCTTGCAGCAACGGTGTGGACTATTTGGAGTGAAAGGAACTGTCTGTGGGCTTCCTCGGACCCTCTCAACAATCCCTCAGCTACAAAGGCTATGGATTTGGTTGTGAAGACAATCAAGCTCCCGCAGTGCTCAGGTTGGGCCCAGTTTTTGTCTGCTCAGGCAGTACATGTACAACTACATATACCTCATCAAGTCCCCTCGTGGAGGCTTATAATTTTTTGTAATAAAGGCCTTTGCCTCCTATTGTAAACTTCTTTTTTGGAATATATATTTACTTACATACCAAAAAAAGGCCATCGAGACATCAACATGGGTTTTCTAGACCAGTAAGAATGTAAAATTTTACATCGGTGCTTAATAAACTGATTTAAATAGCTAAAACCATCGAGGTATGTTCTCGTGGTGATCCTTAATGTGATTCTACAACAGTTTATGGTCTGCAAAGGAGAACCTTTATAAATATGCCCCTACAAAGGCATTTTCTACTTTAACTACTTCTTCTCCCTTTCTCTCCCCAAAAAGGCCCACCCCATCCATTACGCCCGCATGCAAGCTCCGGTAATATTGTTCCTCCACTTGCATTGCCCTCCGACGATCCGGTCCCTTTGCTCTTACTTTGGACCCATCTGCTCTTCTATGATCAATCTCCTCCCCTCCACTAGTGTGCTCCCTCCAACAATCTGGTCCTTTGCTCATGTATGCCCTCCGATGATCGTGTGCCTTCATTCCTACTTCTAGTCCCTTTGTTTGTTCTTTGGGTTAGGTATTTTATCATACAACATTTATTTTCCAATGTGGGGGATTGTAGGTTTTGGTGGGGATCTTTGCTCATATTATGTGCTTAACATGTGTCTTTTTTCCTCACACATATATATTTTGTTCATATTATGTGCTTAATGTGAGGGTTGGGAAATGTGGGGGTTGTGGGAATGTGGTGTGCGACGTGGTGCGGTGGTTGTGTTGTGGGTGTATAGATTGTGGTGTGGGGGCTATAGAGGTTGGGGTCTGCTAGTGTTATGGTCTAATGTAGGAGTTGTGGTGTTTGTGGTCGGGACAATGGGGTTGGTGGTGCAGTAGTTGTGGGGTTGTTGGTGTGTCGAATGGGGGCCATAGGGGCTGTGATGTATGCTAGCTATAGTGTGGGTGTTGTGGGGCTAGAGTTATGGTCGAGTTTAGAGGTTCGTTGGGTTGTGGAATCGATGTTATGGGCATCCTGGTCTATTGTGCATTCGGTGATGTGTAGCATGTGGGTCGATAATACGGTGGTTGAGGATTTGGTGGCATGTGGAATGGAGGTGGTGAGGGATACAAGGCTTGCATGGTGTGGTGTAGGTGTTGGGGTGTGGGGAATATGGGATAGGGATGTGGTCTATTGTAGGGGGATGAGGGCTAGGGTTGTGGGGTCATTGTCCTTATTTATTTATGATCGATGGTGTATGGAATTGATGAATCAACGATTCATCTCCTTCATTCTTTCATTTTGCCTAAAATACTTAGTAAAATACATGTAAATATTAACTAATTCTCATTAATTAGCATACTAACTTCATTTATTAATATTATATATTTAATACTTTTTATACAAAATTATAGAATAAAGAAAAAATAAAAATAAAAGAAAGAAGGGTGTAGATATGCAAATATTTACAGACTAATCCTAACCCCGAGAACATTTCATTACTGACTTGGTAGACAAAATAAATAAGTAAGGGGGATGGGGGATAAAGATCATAATTTATTAAAAAAATCATAAAATAAATATTATCAATGTACATTTACACATTTTCATCTTGTACATATATTTTATCTATTTTATTTATCATTTAAATAACATCAAACAAATGTTTTCTTCTTGAAAGTTTTTATAACAATATATATTATATTTTAAAAATATCATAAAATAGTTTAATGTATAAATAAATAATTGCAATGAACTGAAAAGCCATAAAAGGAGACTTTCATGATTCATAACTATTTCTAGAAAATTTCAAATTGACCAAACTCACTTTAAACGTATAACTACAACTAATACTATTTAGTAAAAATATTTAAAAAAATCATAGAATTAATAGTGAGTTTCATCTTTTGGACCCCATTTTCATATGTACTATATGTATACAAAACTTCTTTATTTTCAATAAATTAATTTTAACTCTAATTTAATTAATTCTTTTTCTAAAATATTTTTTAAAAATTAGTAGAAAATATAAAAAATATAACTTAAAAATAGTCATTAGTAAATACTAATAAATCCCATTTAAAGTCATAAAACAGAACTTTCGAACCTCATATATCGAATATAAATTAATAAATAAATTATTTACCATTTTGTTTACATTGTTTATTTATATTAATTTACTATTTATTTATTTATAAGGTATTATTTATGTGCTATATAATGGTTTTGTCCTTTTTTGTGCTTAGGTGGCGTATTTTGACAGGTCAAACTAGGTTTGACCAGTCAAAAACCCCCTTCACCTTCCTCCTTCCCTTATTTCTCATCCTCCTTTTCTTCTTAATCTTTCTTCCCTCCTCTTTGTTCTCTCTTCCTTCATGTTAGCCCAATTGCCTAATGACCTGGGACCACCCAGGTCGTTCGCCCAACCTCCTCACAACGCCACCTCGTCTTCTCCATCAATCTCTCCCTTCTTCTATAAATAGAAACCTACTCCGTCGACAGAGCTCTATCCTCCCTTTCCCATTCTTTTCTAGTGAGCTCCATCCTTCATCTCACTTGCGAGAGGAGCAATTTGATCAGAGGCCGTCATATCAAGGTTGAGAGTTAGGTGTGACAAGTGCATCACTAGCATGAGATGTTCCTCCGCCATGACCAGCGTCCTCCAACATCGGGAGTTGAGGAGAGAACCACTAAGCTCATCCGAGCTTTGTCCCCAGGCAACTCCATCCATCTAATCCTCATGAAGATCATCTTCTTATTCCTCTTCCTCCGATCACACATGCTAATTACAGTTCGAGCACTTACTTATCACCGCCGGAAGTTCTCTATACTCACCTCCTTCTATTTGAGTTTTTGATCGAGGCTCCATGCTTAAGCTGAGTGTTATTTGCAGAAATAAATCTGAGTTCTGCATAGCAGCTATAGTCGATAAGATCAGGCAATCAAGTGTTTGACTCAATTATTGATTCATGGCCTCGAATCTTTTTCGAACATCGGAAAGAAAATTCTGAATACGAAGCATTGAAACCATCGATGAACATACATTAGAGCAACATTCCTAACATCGAGAAGCACCTGGATGTACGCATCTAAAGAGCATCGCATCAAGGTCCCCATCACCGCCCATCACCCGAGACAAATTAGGGAAGAACAATTGTGATGAACAAATGCTACAATCACCGTCAAATCTGATCGATCAGATGATCCAGAGCCTGCATCGCCCAACCTCTTAAACATCACGTGATATGTGCGTGCTACGAGATATTTTGGTGATAATTGCAGGGAAGCCCTCAAAATGCTATGAAATCATGAACATGTCCCTCTGAATAGCCTCTCACATGAAGCCTCACCTGCAGTTCGAAATATTTTGGGGGCATTTTATGCTTGTGCCCCGAACATTTGTGTAGTATGCAAGCATGTCAAGGTGGATGAGCAACCACGTGTGTATGCACGGTCATGCTGGTGTTTTTGCAACTATACCTTATAACTCTCCATATAGTTAACGCACACCATTATATTGCGTTTATACCCTTGTACTCAATATAACAACAAAATGTGGGCTGGGCCCAATGGGCCGAGGTTCTAAAACCTTTATCTGAAGCCCGACATGGGCCGGCCTATGGCCCATTTATTTTATTTTTAATTGATATTTTACTATTATTTAATAAGTATAAATTGTTTTATTACCACTATTTATACTTTATATACTAATATAAATAGTTTGCATATTACTTGACACACAAATAATTAAATTTTATGTAAAACTAGCATCAAATATGGAAAACTTGAAATTTATCATATTAATAGATGTCATATCTAGCTTCAACAAGTATTTTTTTTGTTTTTAGAATGCCGGGTCGAGTCGGCCCATACCTCAACTCTCCTAGCCCAAGCTCGATCCATGAGCGAGCTAGGTGAGCGGGCCTCCTGTCCATTGGTCAGATCTAAATATAAAACATATAAAATAGGTACTACATGAAATGAAAATAATAAAAATATCAAAAATGCGTATAAATACTTTATAGTATACTATATTCAGTATAAATTTAGTTTGGAAAATAGAAATATTTTCTATTTTTAATAAATCAAAACAAAATTACAAAAAATATAAACTTTAAAAATACATAAAAAATAAAACACACCTTTGAAAAGTCTACAAAAATTACATATTATATATTCTAGTATATTTCACATAATAAACTAAAAGAGAATAAAAATAAAATTTTAAAACACTTAAAATTAAAAAATGCAACAAACTTAAAAAAAATTCATAACTACTTCATAAAAATTAGAAAAAATATATTATACATTATTTTAAAGGCACACTCATCTTCTTTCCAATAAAAATAAAAACCAAATATTTTTTTATTATTTACTATTTTTAAAAATGAAAATATTTCCCTATTTTAATTAAAGCATTGTTTTCAACTTTAAAAATATTTCAAAACATATAAAAATTCTAAAAACAACTCAAAAATACTTAAAAAAAATTAAAATAAATTTAAAACAAAAAATATCAAAATTAAAAAGCAAATAAAAGTATAAAAATCGTACCTATCCTATCTTCTTTAACGTATATGTAAACAAAATTCATTAAAAACAATACAAAAATTTAAAATTAAAATAAAAATCTTATAAATAAACCAAAAATCATTAAAAATTAAAAAACCATACACTTTGATCACTCAACATATATTACCTTAGTTTCTCTAGTTTGCCTCCCTGAGTTCGACACTCACATACTTGCCACATAAACAGAAGTTTAAAGGTAAAAACAAAAACTACATTTTTTTTGTAAATCACATGTGGTCGACACAATGACAATTGTTCTAATTTTTTAGAAATCTATACCAGACACATTTTTCAGATGGAATCGATGCCAGGAAGACAACACTTCGGTAGTTAGTAGAGCCTTAGGTTTTAAAGGTTCTATTTTCTTACTATTTCATTTGTCAGCTGATTATTTTTCGTTTTAGTTTCTTTTATTTCATTTGCTCTCTCTATTACTATTTTTGTATATATTTGTTTGTTTTTCCTAACTTGTGTTGCATGGCCTAGGAATCGAGGTCGACTACTTCAGGATCCAAGTAGCCAAAATACTTGGAGATCGACGTTCTTTGTGGGTGAGTTGTAAAGAAGCAGCATGAGTCGGGTGGAGCCAAGTCTGTTTCTTTTCTTTTTTTTGGTGGGAGAGGAGGGGCACTTACCTGTTTTTGATTTTGTGGAAGGAGCCCCATAAGGGCAACCTGGCTTGAACCCAGCCACTAGTCTTTCTTGGGGTATGTTTCTCTAGCAAATGTGATATGGGACCTCACCATGGTTTTGTTTTCTTCACCTTTTTCTTTATTTTCTGTGGTTTTTTGTGAGTTGCTAGGTAATTGATTAGGATTTATTTCTTGATTTGTATATTGTAGCTTACTTATAATGAAGGTCACATAACCTAGACAAATAAAATAGGTTCTTTCTCATATAGAACTATTAACTCTTTCTAGGTTACATGTTTTCTTTTTTGATTTTCATGCATATAGGTTAGATTTAAATTTATGTGTAGATCACCCTTCATGTAGATTGTTGGATTCAAGTATGCACTTCTATATCTGCATGCATCATTGATTCTCGTGCATTGCATTTTTGTTTTCTGCCTCTATTTTCATTCACTTAGGATTAAAGGAAAAACACCAATAAAAAATATTAGACGATTGTTTTCTTCAAATCAAAATGATAAAAAAAGTGATTACAAAAAATAAAATTGAGACAGCTAATTTCACTTGACCACTAAAATTAAACGTAACGGATTTCACTCATTAATGTGGGAGAGCAATCTCCTCATTGGAGGTAGACACTCTCCAGACTGAACGAGGCACGCACACATATGGAGTGGAAAGCCCTAGACTTGTGCCCTAAGTGCTTAGACTTTGACTCTCGAATCCTATTATTGCTGCAAGCACTTGCCTCAAATGTCAGCAGAAGTAGCATTGCATTAAAGTAGGTGATTATCTTTAGGACTTGAACTGAGCTCTTACTGGGACAATCCTCTATTTGAGGGATTCATCGATTCAGATATGACCTACCATAGGAAACTACACCTGTGAGCTTGTGATTATATAACTATTTGATCACCTACCTCTAAAATCGAAAAGATTAATGACTTAGCTTTTACGGTCATCACCGAGTTGAGTAGGTGAATAAGGGGTTTACTTTGTGTATTGTTTGTGCTTGGTGTGAGTCTGTGCGTTCTTGTCTTTCTGTCCTAAGTTCTAGCAGTTACCCATCATCAATGTCTAGTCGATTTCATTTGTTTCACTTTTCTTTCCTATTTTCTATTTTCTTGAGTCAAGATGATGGGTATGAAATCTCTTAGGCCTACTCTTATAGCACCGCTTCCATGCATGCCTACCTATTCGTCTAGGTTGATTCGAGACAACTTGTGTTTCGAATCTGAGTTGAGTCCTTTGTTCTTCTCCAATTATGACTCCAATCGTGGATTTTCTTCTTTCTCTTCTTTATTTGTCTCTCCCGGGTTGGTTCGGGAAAACTCTCTTTTCGAACTCATCCATGTTCTTCCTTCATTCTCTGAGTTTGACTCGAATATCGGAGAGTCATCTACTTTTGTTTCTCGTGTTTCTTTGTTTCCTCCCGTTCTTTCTATCTCTTCTTCATTGTTTTCTTTGAGTAAGTCTTCTACTATACTTGTGGCAGATGAACAGAGGTCTGGGACTTGTAAGTAGAGAGTAGATGATTCAGTACACATGAGTCCACGAGATGTTGAGATGAGAGTGCATACTGAGCATCCTACACATGATTTAGGAGTGAAACCAGATTCTACATTGAGTTTACCGCTTTTTGATATTGATCTTGACTTTGTATTATAATGAAAATATTTAAAATAGTTGTATAGTGATTCATCACATATATTCCTTATTATATAAAACATTGCTACAAGACAACGATGAATATAATATCAATTGCCAATTTCAAAGATAGAAGATAATGTTATGACTAATAAAATTCATTCTCATAAATCTTGGACTTGATTTCATCCCCAAATCCACCATATCATCATAGTAAAGATTTTGGTGATTGTAGTTTTTCAAAAATCAATATTTAATCCAAAGCTCAAAAATCAATATTTAATTTTCAAGATCTCGAATTTTCATTGAAAATAATATAAAACATTCTCATGTATTACATATGTTTTCGAACAGCTAAAATATTTTACACATTGAATCTATGGACATATAAGAATATCTTTTGTCGACTTACTAGTTTCAATATTATAGAATATTGGGGAAACGAATGCTTGTTATAATACGTTTCTTTAAAGTTAAATACAACATTCATGATACATAAAATATACAAAGAATATATAAAAACAACTAAAAGGATATTACTCTATAAATCTACAGAAATCACAAAATATACCTGTAGTGACCTGAGAAGAAATCAACCTCTCAACTTTTGTCAAATATTGTCGACCAACTCTCTTATATTTATAGTGTGTAACCGGTAATACTTATAGTTCTCGAGTTTATCAAAGAATAATAAAGTACAATTGACTGTAATAAATCAGCTTTACAACCTGTGAAACTTTAATGTCATGGCTTATTATGATTTGTCTAATAAGGAAAATATGTAATCGATCGGTGGCTATGTTAGAATTCAATGGTCAATGCCATTACTATATTGATTATTTTGAATAAGGAAGGCTATTAATTGTTACATTAATGGTTTTCAATTAGTATAATATGAAAAAAATGCGTGGAACCATAAGAGATAAGCTTATAATGGTACACAAATGGCTTTAAAGTCTAAAGTTATTGTAATGTTGCTTATGTAAACTAGTCATTGTAACGGTAGGTATTAATAAAATTGTGTAGATGTCTCTGTACATTTTATCATTATAGGAATGTCTTTAAAGTTTCGATTAATTTTGCAGTTGTCTCTGTACATGAGAGGTGTAAATGCCTGTATGATATGGATATAATTGTTATCATATCTTTATCTACTTTAGAGTATTTTTTATGGATGTATCCTTACATAATTGATGAATGCCTATTCAACCACCTTTATTATCCTATTTTTGTTTTAATTCCCTAATAAAATAGTTGCAAATATCATTATCTTGCATTAATTAACATCTAACATTTATCTATAATTACCAAAAAATACTTGTAATAAAATCAAAAATAAAAGAATAAAAAATGAAGAATCCCAGATACTGAATGACCTTAAACCCCGAGACCAAGTCACGATTGACTAGGTCGATAATGAATAAAGTAGGAGGAGATAATGGTCCACAATGTACATGAACACCTAGAAAACACTAGTAACATAACATCGTGTAAAAAGATTATAGTTATACTATGTTTTTCATTATTATACACACTTCAAATAACAAAATGCTCAACATTAAACGTGAATGTATTAATATACAGAAAATAGTAAAAATCCTTGCATAAATAAAGCATGAATGGTAGACTCTATACAATCAGATTAAAAAATGTAAATTGAACTTCATTAATCAATGTCTTCGTCATACAAACTCAGAATGAACCAAATTAACCTTTATTGTATTTCAAATTAGATGACTGGAACATGAGTCAAGATACAATAGTCGACTAATTGGAATACCATTCTACGAGGACAACTGTATATAAAGCAAAATTATTATTCTTTACATTTTTTATCTCCTTATAATTTTGAATTATTATACATACTATATAATATATAAATAAAATCTAAACACAAAATAAAAAAGGTTAAAATAATTAATAATAAATATTTAACTCTAAATCATAGGTAAATAATACACATAAGGTATATACATGTATTTATTTGTACTTGTAAAAAAACATAAAAATACAATAAAAATCTATAAATGTGTATTTATTAATGTTATAAATATATAAATATATAAACATAACATTATATACATAGATAATACAATAAAAATAAAACACCAATATCGAGGTAAAAATACCTATATATGTACTTGAAAATATTATATACCAAGAAATAAGTCGATAAAAATAAATAAAAACCACCAAAAATAGTACAGAAATAACTTTCAAGTTTTAAGATTTATTAAATAAAACCATCTTCTATTTTATTTTTTATTTTCTATTTTTATTCTTTTATCCTCTTGGGTCCATGTCGACCAAGTAGAGCCCACCATTCATTGACCTACGTCAACTGAACCCCTTCACCCTTTGGACTGGTCTAGAGCACGCAATTGACTTACATTATTTCACTCGATTCACACCTCATCATTGCATGATTTCTTTATTAAACTTCTTTTAATTGCCATTAACTTTCATGCAAATTAAAGATCGATCGAAGCCAACCATCAATTCGTGAAAAAACCCTAGGTGAAAAGACTCTTCCTGTCAGCATGCATATAACATTTCCTTCCTCCCATTTTTTATTTTCAATTGATTCTAGCCCTTGTAATCCCCGGATTTTGACCTGGAGTGCAAGCCCGTATGACAAAGAGGCTTCCTCATCGATCTTGTACATGGAGAAGGAGTTTGGACGTGATTCAAACCTCGACGGAGCACCTCCGTGCTACCTCTGCTCCCAACCAATCTCACTTAGGTGAGCAACTTATGTTTAGTCTTTTCAATTCTTAGAGTAACTAGTAGTGTATCTGCACCTTTTACTTTGCTTGATTTCATCTTATTTAGCATAAAATCCAAAAATCACAATTTGTTGAAACTCTAGGCTTCAACCTTTATCCCTATTGTTTTCGACCTAATATTGACCCATGATGCCTTCACTTCATTCCCCATCAAGTTCTCTGTCCAAAGGGTGGGGTATTAGCCTCACGCATAATGAAAGATGAAAATCACATCATATGCTATCTAGATCAACTAGTCATGCTAGTTGACATAGAAACAGAAACACAATTTTTTTTATTAAGATGAAACCACAAGAAATGAGAACATTTCCCATATGGTTTCATCGAGACCACACAAATATTAAGAATACCTCTTGAAGTGTGGTTGTAATACTCTATGTTTCTAAAATAAGAATCCTCCTTACTCAAGTCCGATCTAACGAGAGTGCGCATTCTTTAATCCATAGTAACAATCCAAGAAAGTGATCTCCTAATTTTATCTATGAAATCCCTTGTCTCCTTTAGGAGCTCGAAGCACGGAAGAAGAAGGAGTACCTCAAGTGATCGATCGGGTAACACGACAGCAACACAACAATGATCACGATCTCCACCAGCTTGGGTAGGGTACGGCCTAAGGTTGTGGAGAGGCAAAGGTTGGATTTATATGAGGATAGAGAGAGAGAGTTTCATTAATACAATATTTGCATTCAACTTATGTAAATGAGGTATTGGGGTAGCCCTCCTTTTATAGGATTCTGAAAGTAAATGGATCCCCATCCATGTGCTCTTAAGATCAATGACTTAGATTCATTTGTGTTTCTTGAAAAGCACAAATAAATATCAAAGAATAATTTTGCACAACAATATCAAAACTTATCTCTTTCAATTCAAACATCAACTAGCTAATAAATAATTATAAAAATAAAAAAGAAGCATTCCAATTTCTAAAATAAGGGTGGGCACCTACCATGGTGACACCTCACCATGGTTGTCCACCCTAAATAAAGGAATGAGTCAACTTCATTTTTTATTTAATTAATAATTTGATTATTTGAATTAGTCATATTTATCATCAAATAATTATATTTGTGATAATTGCAACATAATCATTGACAAATAAGAATTAGTAACTTTCATCCTATATTTAATGCAAACCATATTTACATTAAGTTATGTAGTGTGAATCTAATTAACACTAATATATAAATTACGAATCTCATTCATAATAAACTCTCTGGGATATTGTGGATCATATACACATTATTCAAAATTATTGTGGATAGTACTATCCACAATAATCTTATCTAAATTTAATTATCATGGGTATCTTTATCCACATATTAATTGTGATAATTGAATCCCGATTAATTATCCAAAATTTTAAATGCTTAGATAATGTTGTTCATGGAACAATTCTTCAACTCTTTCAAGAATTGTGTGCCTTCTCCTCAAATACTGGGAGATACGGTCAGGGCGATTGTATATGTCATGTATAGTGACTTAGATAATGAGATCTAATCTCATATCCATATCAAGAAGACCAATCAGTTGTGTGTGATCATGTCAGACATAATATCTTATCTTCTCATTGCATCTGAATCGTATTCAGATCAATGTCCAACAATTGGACCAAGATTAGAAATTTAATCTACTGAGAGAGGTCACTAAAATTCAAACCCATTTAATCATTCCCTTGGAATGGAAGCATAATGGTATACAATTATTTCAGATCACATCACCCTCGAGTATTCCTAACACCCGCATATACTACATATTGGAAGATTTATGATTAAACCCAAAGTTCAGATCTCATTTTGGACAGTCTCATGTACAATTTTACCTTTAAGTTTCTCGTTTGATGATTGGGAGTCAGTATCGATCATATGCTTTCCAAAAGCATATACCCACAAATCTTATCTTGCTTCCAAAGTGATATGACCATCAATGAAATTTAGTTGGTCCCAATATCTCATGACTGAGCTCATGTCTTTCGGTTCAGTAGTGAACATGTATAATCCCTTTGAGAGATCGTATAACTCATATGCCCTCTTATGCACACCAGCTCGTCTGTGTATAGACCTTGATTAGGTTATCAACTTTTTGGTCTACCTAATGTACATACTCAGACATATAGTGATGCATTTTTCCTCGGTTAGAGGACCTATGTCATGATAGCATATGACACATGTCTTAGTTATCTCGATCTCATTATGTCAACTCTCTGTCTTAATACATATCACACGTTTGAAACTATATTCCTATGCAGAGGACTTGCATAAAGAGATCGGTCGGATATAATCCTTTGGAGTAAGGATTGCCATCTCCCTCTCAGGCTGGAGATCCTCTCTTGATAATTGATGAGTCGCCCCAGTCGACTAGGTTAAGCTGTCAAACTAAGGTATCGTTGTTCCCTTAGTCAACTGGGAGATTCAATAAAGAAAAGTTTGTACAATCAACCACAAAATGATACACAATAAAATCTAAGGTGGTCTAACTATGGTATTAACCTGGTATAGCTCCCAGGGTCACAAGGAGTACATGAAAAACTTGGCAGTAAAAAAATCAAAAATGATTTTTTTATTTTTTCCTTTTATATTTATGTGTTTTGTTTTTGTAGTTTTCATAATTTTTTGTTTATTTTTTTTAGAAATTTATAATTTTTTATATTTTCAAATTTTCATTTTTTTAATTTTGCAGTTATATTTTTTATTGGGTTATATCAATTGTGATCTCTGAGATATTACAATATTAGTTATACCCCTCCCTTTTTTGAAATATCAATTGTACCCCTAACTTTTCACCGTTCTATCAGTTGTACCCCTCCGTTACTTTTACCGTCAAAAAATTGAACTTAACGATCGTTTTTCAAAACATGGTTAAGTTAAAAGGGCATAAACGTCCAAATACCCCCAACCCATCCTCTACCTCCGACCCATCCTCCTCGGATGTACGTCACCTTCAGCCTCCTCCTTCATCATCCTTGTTGATGCATGTAACATCGGCTCCACCATCGCCCATCACCGTTCCCCGTTGATGTTTCTGTCTACTCCGCAACTCTCCAATTACTCTTCCAACACCTAACTCCCTCGTATGCCACCATTGTTGCTTTCATCCTTCGGGAGGAGATCGCGATTGGCCTGGAGCCCTCCCCTCTGATATCGACTCCGTGATCTAGTAGTGGGTCCACGTCACGTTCCTCCTTCGGGAGGAGATCTCGATTGGCCCGAAACCCTCCCCCTCCGATCTTGACTCTGTGATCTGGTAGTGGTTCCACATCGGGATGTAGGATTTGGCTATAGAGCTTGCCGAGGATTGCAGGATCTTACTTCATAGTTTCTGTGTATCACAGATATCATCCAAGTGCTTTTCCATGCCAGACGTGGGAATCTGGCATTGAATCTGTTCAGAAGGATGTGTACAGGAGATGGGTATAGGGCTGATGGAAATTACTTTAATGTTGTAAAGGAATTTCTTTGCAAGGAAGGAAGAATGGAGGATGCATGGAAGATGTTCGATGGAATGCCTGAAAGCAATTGCGCACCGGATCTTGATAGTTTCAACATCAAGATCAGTGGTTATTTGGAGAAGGCAATGTGGAGTTGTTGTGGGGTGTGTTCTAGATTATGCTCATGGAGGAGGAGGCGATAGAGGATTAGAGAGGGCAGAGGGAGATGCGTGCGGGTAGGGGGCATCTTATGCAGAGGGAGGATCTGGGGGCGAGGGGAGGAGGCAGTGGAGGAGGAGTAAGAGGCTGAGGAGGAGGAAGAGAATGGGAGGAAGAAGATGGGGGAGGAGGAGGAAGATGAGGGGATGACATTGCAACCCTTATTTTTAAATTTAATTCCCAGTGTATACCCAAAGTTAACATCCATTTGCATTATTTATGGACGACCACTAACCCGAGGGGCACAAGTGATAGAACGGCAATAAATAATGGGTACAATTGATATTCCCAAAAAGGAAGGGGTATAACTGAAATTGCAACATCTTGGAGGGGTACAACTGATAAAAACCCTTTTTATTTTCAAAAAGATGAAATTTAAAAATCAAAATTATACACAAAATGGAGAAAGTGTGACTTTATGGATTTTTCTAATATACCAAAAATGATCAAAAAAATTCAAAGAAAATATTTCTGGAATTTAAATCTTTTTATTGTTTTCATGATTTTCAAATTTTTAACGATTTTCTACAAAATCAGAAAGTGTAAATTACACTAGACAAGAGGTTTAGTAGTTTAAAATAGAATATAAATGCAAAAATTATGAAATTTATTTTTCCAGTAAATTAGAAGAAAACATCTACAACAGAGACCTAAAACACATTTTTTTATTTTTGAATAATTTTCTACATTTTTTAAGGTTTTTTAGTATTTTCAATTTTTAGGAGTTTTACAAATAGTCAATGCGTACAAATTGGTTGAAATGAATAGACAGAAAAAGAAATCTACTCTATTTTTTTTGAAATTTTTCAGACAATGTTTGATTTTTAATGAATTTTCAAATGTCAGGAAAAGAAAAAGAAGTTGTTTTTGATTTTTTTATAAATAACAAATAAAATCAAAATGCAATGAAATTTTTATACAATGAATAAACAAGTAGCAGGAGTATAACACGAATTTTCTAGAATGTATTGAGCATGTTAAGCATTTACTTTAATAAGAAAAAGCATGCAAAATATAGTCTGAAATACAGAGACTAAAATGCAAATGGTTATTGTTCTTGAATTGAAATTTAATAAGAAATAAAAGACTGGTGGAAAGTACAAATTACCGACAAGGTACGTGCAAAACACGTGATCTAGAGTGGCGGGGGTGTATGTCCAAATTCTCAAAATCTCTAGAGGTTAATTGTAATTTGCTCCAAAATTAGGGCTTTGAGCGGGGGCTTCCTTCGTTACGTTCCTTCCTTCCCAAGCAAAATGAAACGGGGGTCGTCGCCCACCCTCTTCTTCTCGCCCTCGACGAGTGGGCGCTGCAGATGTGTAGATCTGGAAGGTGGTCGCGTGGGTGTGGCGTGTTGGGATCGTGACGGCTACAGCTACGCCAGACTGATCGGAGTCCTCGCGAGGTGGTCGACGGGTAGCGTTACCGTGGCGGTGGCGGCAACTATAGCGGGCGGGCGGTGTCGATCTGGAACGGCACAAGAGGCGCATGAGCAGGCTCGAGCAGAGGTCAAGCAGAGAAGGCAGAGCCACTGTGTGGAGTATGGCAGTCGTCGGGCGAGAGGTGTTGCGCAACTCATGCGGCCGGTGGCCGGTTGGGCAGATGACGAAAGCGGTCTCGCGCAGGGGTACGCGCTTTGATTTTTTGTTTTTTTAATTTATTATTTGTAAAAATAAAATGGTTTTTTTAAACAACATCAAAAAAAGAATATTATTATTTTTTATATTTTTTAAACAGAAAATGTAATTTTTTATTTTTTAAAACTTGCAAGAAAAATGTTAGAAATGCAAGAAAGATTTTTTTGTTTTTTATTGTAAACCTGCAAAACAAATGTATATAATTTTTTATTTTTTTTATTCCTGCAACAAAATGATTTGAAAAATTGACTTGAGCAAGCGACTCGGTCTGCAAAAATCAAAGAGGAATTACTGGATGAGGTTCCAGCAGAGGCGGGGGATTGGAACTGGGTTTCCGGCCACCGTGCATGGTCGGAGGTAAGAGATCAGGTACGGTAGAACGTGAAGCGGGTAGATTAAGAGGGTGACGATGGAATCGGTAATTGGAGGCAGGGTCGATGATGGATGCTTAGGAACTAAGATCTAAAATTTAATAATGAAATCGAGACAAAATCTAAAATTTATCTAGAAGAATGACAAAAAATAACGGATCTAACCTAAGGGAGGCGGGTGTCGTGATGGCCTCGACGACAACCGGTCTGCTGTCACCGGACAGTTCGGGGGTTTTTCTCCTCTATCGATCGACGGAATTTTCGGGATTGAGGCTCCTTCTCCACCAAAGATTGATCAAGAGCAAAAAGAAGGAAAGGGGCTAAATAAAAAGGAGAAGAAAGATCAAAAAGGAAAAAGAAATTAAAAAAAGAAATTATGTACAAAAAAGGAAGCTGTTTAGTGGTTTTTTAAAAAAATTAATTAATTCATTATTTAAAAATGAAATTCATAATAAAATAAAATAAATAAAATAATTTACTTGCAAAAATTAATTAGCCACCTTAATGGTGGTTATCTAAGATATACAATCAAATCTTATATACATGGTATGTTTTCAAATTAAATAAATAAATCAATCAAATTTTTGTAATTATATTAATTTGAATAATTAATGTTAGATATTAATTTTTTAGTGGTTTTTATATAAGGAGGTAAATTTTATACATATCATATATACTTAATGTATATTATACACATGTATAAATAAGGAAATAATTTCTATACAATTTTATTTTATTATTATTAATAATAATAAGTTATTTATTTAGATTACTGTGAACAATATTTACAATTATTTAAAATATAATATGTACAAAAATAAAAAAATAAATACAATAAATAAATGGTCAAATTGTAAAACCATCCTAGAAAACCGACTTTTCAACCATAACTTTAAAAATTATGAAACTACAACCATTTTAAAGATAATTAATTTAGAGTACAATGGAAGTGAGTTTGATTCAATTTGATTTTCTATGGAGCTGGAATTGGTCTTTTACTTGTCACTTTATGATTTTTTCTGAGTGTGGATAGTTTTAATCTATACAAGGTTTTACTTTGCAATTATTTTTAGTATTTAGAAAACATTTTTATTTTATAACTTTCATTAAGAAAAATAATTAATTTGAGTCTATTTATATATAAATAAAATAGTGTAAGTTTTATACAAATATATATAGAATAAATTCAAAAAATAAAAATGAAAAATATTTACAAGTTATTTTGGATTTTTGGATCAAAGACCCTATCTCTCCCTATTTTATTCCTGGTCGATCAGGTCAAGTCTTGACTTCTCTCGGGATTCGGGTCAGCCTGCATTTATTTCATAAATACATCCTTTATTTTTAATTTTTTTCTTTTCTTTTTCTTTTCTTCTTTATTCTTTTATTTGAATACAAAAGGTGTTAAAAATGCATATTTAACAAATGTATGTTAAATGGTAATTTCATGAAATTAGTGGGTATGTACAGGTATTTGACTAAGGAAATAAAGCTAAAATAAAAGAATAAAGGCGATGAATCGTGGATTCATCAATAATCATTTGATGGTGCTAGACGAGTCCTTTATCTAACTCTTTAGATATCATCTAAGCACCCACCTATATGATTCAACTATTGAATCAATAGTTGTATGATTATAAAGATGGCCATGGTGCATAAATTGTATGAAGGGACCTTATAAGTGCAATCATATATTAATCTCATACAGGAATGGAAAATCATTCACTTTTATAGATATAAGATGATTACTATAATCTAACTCTTTACAATCATTTGATGGTGCTGGACGAGTCCTTTATCTAACTCTTTAGATATCATCTAAGCACCCACCAATATGATTCACCTATTGAATCAATAGTTGTATGACTATAAAGATGGCCAAGGTGCGTAAATTGTATGAAGGGGCCGTATAAGTCCAATCATATATTAATCTCATACAGGGAACGAAAAATCATTCACTTTGATTGATATAAAATGATTACAATAACATTCATTGTAGAAATTCAGGTACAACGGTAGCCCTTAGAACCATTCAGGTACAACCTTAAACACATACTCATTACACGATGGCCATAAATCTTTTAAGACAAAAGATTGGTAAGAGGATCAACAAAGTTATCAGTAGAGAACACCTTGGTGATGACGATGTCACAACACTTCTGTATCACCCAAATGATTGGTATTTCCTTTCCACATCTTTTCTCTTTTGATTCCATCTTGCTTCCTTCTCTTGAGCTATAGAACACATGTTTTCAGAGATTGGTAGGATGGGGGTATGACGAGTCTCTAAATACGTGTTATAATTCGGGTTCGTTGTAGTACGTGTACTTAGCGAATCAGTCAGAACCGAGAGAAGATCTCCGTGAAGAGTGTCTCGGCTTAATTTATATCCCGGGCAAGTCCGGGGTCGAACACAGGGAGGCAAAGGAACAACTTTGAGGTTGATTCAAAAATTTAGGATTAGATTTCCAGTTTAGATTTTTTATATATTTTTTTATGCAAAAACACATGCAAATGCAAATGCGACTGAATTAATACACAAAGAACGCAAACAACTTAGCCAAATTAATTTGAATAGACAATAAGCCCAATTTAGCCAAATTATATTTTTCCTAGAATTCTAATCCAGTGATGAATGCAAGATACTTTTTTTGGAATTTTATGATTTAAAATGCAATAATTAAAAATGCACACTTTTTATGGTTATTTCACAATTTCTCACACAAACAGTAAGCATAAATCATGAAAACTTTACTGGAATTAAAAGAAGATGAATTGAGACTACATTAATATTTTGGAATATTTTAACACAATATGATTTTTTTATGATTTTTTAGTGAAAACAAAGTGACTGTAGGTAATTAAATCCTAATAAATCCACAATGTCCAATTAGCCAGAGAACGAATTATCCCAAAAAGATGTTTTTATATGAAATCCAGGAGACTTGAAATTTCGCAAAAATGATGTACATGGATTTAATTAAAATTCAAAGATCCAAATCACTCTATAATTTATTTCAGGCAGAAGACAACTCTAATTTAGATGAAATTTGGATAGTAATTCAAACATATTTCAAGGTATTATCTCTAATTTTTGTGTAATTTTTAGAGAAACCATGAGTTATATATCAATTTAAGAGTCCATATTGGGGAAAATATAAATAATTTAAGTTACACAATTTTAATTAATTACCCACAACTCACAAAAATACAATTAAATTTTTAGATGATAGATTATAAGTTGCTCAACAAAATGACATTTTTTCTTGAATAAAATGACACAAAGTTGAAGTCCAACTTAAAAATCAAACGCAGGGCAGTCTATGCAAATTCAGAAAAAACAAAATTACAATGCATGTTATGTATAGGGACTATTATGAAATTACAGAAACTATAAAGGGACAACATGCAATTTTTACAAAAAAAAATTCACCCTCTTCCTCCTCAACATGGACGGCTAAGGCGTGGGTGTGGGGTCAGTGATGGCAGCCCAACCGCGGCCGCGCGAGTGGCTGCGCGGAGGAGGGGGGGAATCGGTGCGGTGCAGGACGGAGAGCGGTCGGCCGCGACACGAGAGCGGAGAGGAGGCGGTGACCTGCAGTTGCAGAGGTGACGGCCTTGGAGGTGGCGATCGGCGCCGCCTTGCGCGGCTGGGGGCGGTGCGGCCGGCTGCGGCTGGCGGGTGCCGACCTGACGTCGGCAGATGGAAGGGGGGCGGCTGTCGAGCCGCTGCTGCTCCTCCCGTTTCTTTTTTTATTATTTTTTATTTTTTTGTTTTACTGGTGCGATGCAAAAAATTTGATTTATTTTTTTTTAATTTTTAAATTTTTTTAAAAGGGAATACAAATAGAAAGAGAACAAAGATGGTAATGGTGATGATGGGGGTATGATGAGGATGAACAAATGCGGGTATATGGATGGTGATATGATGTGATAAAAAATGCAAAAATTACAAGATGATAAAATGAAAAGAAAAATTACCTACGATGTAAACGGTCACTTATGATGTGCTCACGAGAGCACGGTCTTCGCTCGAATCGCCTGCGCACGATGAGCTCGAGCAGCGCGCGGTTGCAGCTGTGATGTTAGCCAAAAAGCCAACGGATCTCACCGGAGAGAGGGATGTCGTCGCTCGATCGCGGTTGCGTCGCTGTCACCGATTCAACTCTGGGAACTAGGCTCTCCTCACATAAAGATGGATCAAGTGCAAATTGAGGAGGATGAGATGTATATAAAGAGGATGAAATGAGAGGTTATTAAAGTGGTGGGAGGTTATATTATTAATGGAGTTGAATGGGAGGTTTAAGAAATGGTGGGGTTGAATGGAGTTGAATAGTGGTTACCGTAGAGAATGGGAATTAAATATTAAAATAAATAATGATATAAAGTAGGCTACTTTAAATACAACAAAAATATAAATAAGAAAAAATAGTGGTGAATTTACAAAGGAATACATACAACAAGTACATTTTTTGTTTGCTTTTCTAAGATGTATTTTTTGTCCCAGAGAAATACTATAAAATAATATAATTAAAATACAACACAACATTGATTTTTTGGATTTTTAATAATCGAGAAAGATAAAATAAAAAATGAGGAAAGAATGAATATATACAAAATATACAATGTACATCTAGGTCCCAAAACCCAACTTTTACAAATGAGCTCCGATTTTAATGAAGCCACTTTTCATTGGATAGATAATTTTCTAACTTGAACTTTAAAAGTGAGTTTGGTGAATTTGGATTTCATACGGAGCGGAAATTTGTCCTGGAAGTTGGACTTTATGGCTTTTTCTCTTTGGGATCTAGGAGCATTTATTTGAGGTGAAATTTGTTTTAATTTTATAAATAAGTTAGAAAAAGAATTAGCCAAAAAGGAGTTGAAATAAAATTATTAAAAATACATGAACTTTTTGGACTATTTACAGGTGAAAAACTCCTTCAATTTTGCGTATTTTTATTGTTAATTTATTTTGTACAATCTAATATACAATAACTAGTGTGTTTTATTTACAAGAGTCATTTTGTTAATTTATTGATTTTATATACATTTATTTGGGATTTTACTCGGAGATTTTGCTAAGATCAAAATATTGAGATGATGAATCGTGGATTCATCACCCCCTATACTTAAACTTTGCTAGTCCTCGAGCAAATAAAGAATGAATGAGTTGGAATGACCCCTGACTGTGCATGTGATCTGTTCAAGAACTCTCGGTTTTAGAGATCCTAAAGTTCTAAGATGAACCCAACTCTAGTCAAAAGGTATCCAATTTTCCTAATCATCAGACTCTCTTTGTATACATATATAGTAGAGATATGACTTAAATGTGGACTGCAGTTACAAGAGTAGAGTCACAACGTCACCCAAGGTTCCAGTCCAAGAGACTATCCTAAGAACCCAATCCTCAACACTAGGGAATAAATCATTTCTTGCATCCAATCCACCGTCTCTTTAGTTGTCAGACATAAAAATGTATATGGAAGGTCAGTTGATGGAGAGCATAGGATTGTGTCATTTCTTCTCTCCCTCTCATTAGAACAAGGATTCTCTCTAGTGCTTTATTACTCAACGTATTTTTTTGGTGTTGATCAGTGCATCCGTCATGAGAAGTTGGAGTCGTCTGCACTTGTTTTCCTGGGAGTACACCGGGGTGTGCCTTTTTTGAGTACCTATCGTACCTTCTACACCCAGACTTGTAGAATTTACGATACAGAGCTCTTTTTGGTACAAGCCCGACTCTTGGTCCTAATAGCGGTGGTCCAAGTGGACACTTTGAAATGGTTGGGAGTGCTCGCCTTTGGTGGAAGCTCTTTGATAATTGACTTTTTGGAATGAGAGCTTTTCTTTGACATTTCATTGCTTTGTAGTACTTTTGACTAGCTTCACTGCTTTTACCAAGAGTTGGTGTACACTGATCAACATTTTTTTATTTTATATCACACCTTGGCACATAGGTAAATATCAAGAGATAGTACAAGAACCATGTTGTCATATTGGCTAATGGTGCTGACACTCAGGTTTCATGAAGCCTTCATCGATTTTATCCCATCCTCGAGTATCATCAAATAAGGTCCAAACTCAAATCCCTCGTCCCAGTTCCTCAAGTGAAATTTCAACTCAACTCATCATAACTACAGTCGTGTATGTAAGGTGTTGATCATATTCTTAAGGTAGAGACTAAGTATGCAGTATAGCACACAAATCTTTCTACTAGGGAAATGTGAATAATTAAGTCAAAGACCCTAATGACTAAGGCTGGTTAACTCAAAATCTCAAGAGCTCATAAACCAAGTGTTCTTAAACATCACTAGTCTTATGTGAAAGTGTAAGTGTTAGGGATCAAACTAACCTATTAGTTAGTTTTTTGTGTGATTTATTTATTTGTGTTTTTTTTGTTTTTTTTGTTTTTTTTTGAAAAGGAAAGGAAGAAAGAAGGATGTTTGTTTTTTTTTGAAAAAACACACATTTTTAATAACAAAGAAAGAAAAGAGATTTTTTGTTTTATTTGAAAAAGTGTTTTTAAAGCAAATAAGAGTTTTTTTAAGAAAGTTTTTTTCCAATTTCACCCACCCCGTAATTATTGTATAATATATACAAAAATACGTCACAGTACGAGCTGTGGGTAAAGTATATATGTAATATATACGTGCCCCCTATACTTAGCATGTGCTATGTCCTCAGAGCACAAGAAGCGAGAAAAAGGCATAGCTCGTGCTAAGCGTAGGATGGCTAAAATAATAAAAAGTATAGAAGTCGATCCGCCCCCCATACTTAGGCCCTGGTCAGCCTAAGTGTAGAGGAAGAGCAAAAATGGGGCGGACGAGGTCAAGAGGAGAAATGGATGAGTATATACACATGGCGGGCATCGGTTCCCCCTATACTTAGGCCCTAATTAGCCTAAGTATAGGACAGGAGTAAGTGTGAGAACCGATGTATCTGGAGAATATACAAAGAAGAGAGAATGTACAAGAGTGATTGAATCTTCTAAGCTGTTGAATCTTGATGTTGCATCTTCATGAAGAATACGATGTATCTGCTCCGTGCTCACTCTACATGAAGTTGATGACCTCGACTTGGACCAACTGCTCTTTAGAATCTACAAAATGTTTTAACAATTGTCCATTCACCACATGAGATTGTGCACCATTTGTGAGATCAACTATCTCTACACTTCCATTTTCGTGCACTTTCTTAACAACAAAGGGACCCGTCCATTTATATTTGAGCTTCCCATGGAACATCTTCAACCTGGCATTGAACAACCATACCTTTTGTCCAGGGACAAAGTCTTTCCACCTAATGTGTTGATCATGTCATCTCTTTACTTTGTCCTTATAAATCAAACTGTTGTCATATGCCCTATTTTGGATTTCCACGAGCTCGTTCAAGTTCAAGTCTCTACAAATTTTCCCTAGGTGACAACTCCAATTAATCTGCTTAATTGCCCATTCGGATTTGTGAATCAGCTCTGTGGGCAAATAGCATCGCTTCCCATAGATCATTCTAAATGGTGAAGTGCCCAATGGTGTCTTGTAGGCTGTCCTATAGGCCCATAGAACTTGGTCCAAGAGCTGGGACCAGTTCTTCCTATCGGGATGAACCAACTTCTGCAAAATACTCTTCACCTCTCTGTTTGAAACCTCTGCCATGTCGTTAGACTGTGGGTGGTAAGGACTAGTAACTCTATGCTCAAATCCATAGTCCTTAGCTAAAGATATCATATCTCGGTTCACGAAGTGGCTACCTCCATCAGATATCAAAACTTTTGGCACCCCGAACCGAGCAATAATATGGTCTCTCACAAACTTACATACAGTTTTGTTGTCTGCGGTTCGAGTTGGGATAGCCTCCACCCACCTAGATAGATAATCAACCGCCAACAATATGTACTCATGTCCTTGGCTGTTGGGAAAGGGACCCATAAAATCTATACCCCATGCATCAAAAACATCACAAATAATCATCGGTTGCATGGGAATCTCATCTCTCTATCCAACTGTCCCTCCCATCCTTTGACAGATCAGGCACGACCGAACAAAATCAATAGCATCTCTAAACAAGGTCGGCCAATAAAATCCACATTGAAGTACTTTGTGAGCGGTTCTCTTTCCCGAATGGTGTCCTCCAGCCTCGAGTGAATGATAATATGTGAGGACACTCTGGTACTCCTCTTGAGGAATACACCTTCTCCAAACACAATCCGATCCTTCGTAAAAAGGAAAGGATCGTCCTAGTGGTATCTACTCGAATCCGACTTAAGTCGGTCAATGCTGCTCCTAGTCCAACCATGGGGAACCTGCGTGAAGACAAGATAGTTCACCATGTTGGCATACCACGGGAGTGAGTCAATAACATAAATTGACTTGTCGGGGAAGGTTTCTCTAATCCGCTCATGATCAGGAGAATCCTTAAGGTCAATCTGAGAAAGGTGATCAGCCACAACATTCTTCACTCCAGGTTTATCTTTAATCTCCAAATCAAATTCCTGGAGGAGTAAAATCCACCTAAGAAGATGCGCCTTCGCGTCCTTCTTTTCCATTAAGTATCAAATGGTTGTATGATCAGTGTAAATTATCACCTTAGAGCCCAAAATATATGATCTGAACTTCTCGAGGGCCCATACTACCGCAAGCATTTCCTTTTCAGTCACTATATAATTCTTCTGTGTAGGATCTAATACTTTGCTCGCGTAGTGGATCGCAAATGGGATCCCCTCTCATCGTTGTCCTAACACAGCTCCTATAGCAAAATCTGAAGCGTCAGCCATGATCTCAAAGGGGAGAGACCAGTCAGGAGCTTGTAGGATAGGCAAGGTACAAATCTTCCTCTTCAAGAGCTCAAAGGACTCCAGACACCTGTGATCTACAATGAACTCTGTGTCTTTCCCTAAAAGCTCAGTCAGTGGGTGGGCGATCTTTGAAAAATCCTGAATAAATCTCCTATAAAATCCAACATGCCCTAAGAATGACCGCACTGACTTCACGTTGGTAGGTGGATCGAGTTTATTGATCACCTCCACCTTGGCAGGGTCAACCTCCATTCCCTTTTTGGAGATGACATGCCCCAACACGATACCCTCCGTCACCATAAAGTGACTCTTCTCCCAGGAGAGTACCAGATTCACCTCTCTACACCTCGTGAGGACTCGGTCCAAGTGCGCTAAACATGTATCAAAAGAATCACCATGGACTGAGAAGTCATCCATGAACACTTCTAGGAAATCTCCCACCATATCGGCAAATATGGTTATCATGCACCGCTGAAATGTGCCCGGGGCATTACAGAGCCCGAATGGCATGCGCTTGAAAGCGTAAGTACCGAATGGACATGTGAATGTGGTCTTTTCTTGGTCCTTAGGGGCTATGGCCACCTGGTTGTAGCCTGAGTACCCATCAAGAAATAGAAGAACTCTTTCCCTGCGAGTCGCTCCAAGACCTGATCAATAAAAGGCAAGGGAAAGTAATCTTTCTTGGTCGCAGCATTCAGGCGCCTGTAGTCAACACAGACACGCCACGATGTGGGTACTCGTATCGCTATCTCTACCCCCTCCTCGTTGGTGACCATCTGAATTCCCGACTTCTTCGGGACAACATGAAGTGGGGCCACCCACTTGGAGTCAGAAATAGGGTATACAAACCCTGCTTTGCACCATTTCTTAATTTCTTTCTTCACTACTTCCCGTAGGTTGGTGTTAAGTCTCCTTTGGAACTCACGAGAAGGTCTCACATTATCTCCAGCAAAAATGTGGTGCGAGTAGAGAGCAGGGTTGATGCCCACGAGATCCGACACTGTCCAGCCTATTGCTTTGCGGTTCCTCTCTAGGACTTCTAACAACCTAGACTCCTATTCTAAAGTCAAGTCTGAGCTAATGATGACATGATATCTCTCTTTGGGTCCCACAAGAAAGGCGTACTTGAGTGTAGGAGGTAGTGATTTCAGTTCTGGCAATGTGGTATCATCAAGCAGATCTGGCTGAAATGAATTTGAATCTGGTTCCATGCTGCATGAAGGTGGGCTAAGCTGAGTAGTACTCGTCACCAAGTCAGAAGTATGGGGAGTCAGATCGCCAAAGAAGCGCGGTAATTCGGCTAAAGCCGCATCCGACTCATCGTTTATGTCCCATGATCGTTCCGAAGGGGATGGAACTGACAGATCCGGTTGGATCTCTATGTCATCATGAGAATAGGTTGATGCATCTCTCACAAGACAGACAACACATGGCAAACTGCATCATCCACTATGCCCTTTCTAGATGAAAAGGACTCGCTCTGTCCTAAAGGAATATGTCCCCAAATCCCAACTGTGCTAATCATACTTCAATCTACCTCTGAAGATGGGTACTCTGTGCTACTCTCTGAATCGGGTCGCTGACACTTGGTTTGCTTCATCTCAAGGTTTACTTCTCCGCCTGGAGAACGGAACTTCATCATTCCCATACCATAATCGAAAGCTGCGCCTGCAGTCCTAAGGAAGGGTCATCCGAGAATGATCTAAGATTCTCTCCAATGATTAGGGGTCTTCATGTCCAAGACTGTGAAGTCAACCTGATCGTTTTGCCCCTCAATCGATATAACAACATTCTTCACTTCTCCCTTAGGTCTCTTCACTGAATGATTTGTAAATTGGAGTAAAGCTCTAGATTTGCGAAGTGGTCCCAACTCCAATTTCTTATATAATGCTAAGGGAAGTAAGTTGATCGAAAACCCGTTATCTAAGAGTGTGCGTGCAAACGCAATGTCGTCAATACGACTCTCCACATAGTAATCACCCATTTCTCTCTTTTTCCTTGGCAAAGTCTGATTCTTGAGAAAATAAGTTGTGGCTACTGATAAGACATGTGTCTTTATATTTTTATTATCTTTCTTCCTGCTAACCCTTGTAGGTGTGCATCTCACCTTAAGGTATTTTTGGAATGCAGGATGATTAGCCACATATTCATCAAATGGAACCTTAACTGTGATATTTTCTTTACAAAATCATGCCATATCGGGGTCATATTTCTGAATCTTTTTTATGCGCTTTCCTACTGTAAGAGCACGGGGGAAAGGGATAGAAGCTAGAGAAACAGAAGATGAAGAATCTGAATCATGAATTGAAAGATCATTCTTTGCATTAACGGAAACATAGTTCTTCATACATGAATCTTTTCGATGCAACATGGAATAGAAATAAAAACCATCTACTAAAGGTTGTGGAATAGAAGCTGGAGTGGTATCCACCACAACTGGAGAAGCAAGGTCCTCCGTAGAATCATAAGTATATCCATGCTGTCGATGCTTCATATGTTCTCTCCTCCTCCTCTCGGCTCCCTGAGTAGGTATCCTCAAATGTTGCTGATGGGGCTCCAAAATATGATGCCTCTCCTCCTCGTCCTTTGAAGACTCCTCGCATAGAGCTCTAGAGATGCCTCTCCTCGTGTCCCTCGCTCGGTCAGGTACGGTTACGATCCTTCTACTCCTAAGTGACATGTGGTTAGCCTCGTCACACGAAAGAATCTCATGTTCAGATCTAGGATATGTTGAATAGTATACCTGACCTAAGTGTTGCTGAGAACTAGATCGGTTCAGGCTATTGGGGTTAGCTTGAACTTGGGATGGGATAGAGGTAGAGGGTGCAGTCTGCTTGTCTCGCCATCTGGACAGGCGGTTGACATCCACCCGTAAGTCATGAATCTCGTTCCTGTAGGAACGGAGCTCGTTGAGTATCTGCTGCTGTATATCCACGGGACTTGACGTAGAAGGAAGTGGATAAGACTGGGAAGAAGAACGGGAAGACCGGTCATGCTGGCCAGGATACTGCCTCTGCTGCTGCTGCTGGGGTTGGGGGCCCTGCTGGCTCGCCTGGTGATGGCCCTGTCGGCCATACTGCTGGCACTCAGCCCAAGCCATCGTCGCTCCGCCCAACAACCAAGTAAGCTTCTCTGACCTCCTTTGTATTTTTCTTGATTTTTACTTAATTAATTAACAAGAGCGGCCGGCCGTGGTGTGATGGTAGAGAGGAGGCGGTGACCTGCGGTTGTGGAGGCGGCGGCCTTGGAGGTGGCGATCGGCGCCGCATTGTGCGGCTGGGGACGGCGCGGCTGGCTGCGGCTGGTGCGCCGCACCTGTACGGGGAGGCGCAGCCGGCTGCGGCTGGCGGGTGCCGACCTGACGTCGGTGGCTGGAAGGGGGCGGCGGCCGAGCCGCTACTGCTCCTCCCGTTTCTTTTTTTATTTTATTTTTTTATTTTTTTGTTTTACTGATGCGATGCAAAAAAATTTTGATTTAATTTTTTTAATTTTTAAATTTTTTTAAAAGGGAATACAAATAAAAAGAGAATGAAGATGGTAATGGTGATGACGGGGTTATGATGAGGATGAACAAATATGGGTATATGGATGGTGATATGATGAGATAAAAAATACAAAAATTACAAGATGATAAAATGAAAAGAAAAATTACATATGATGGAGATAATCGAATATGATGTGCTCACGAGAAAGCGGTCTTCGCTTGAATCGCCGGCACACGATGAGCTCGAGCAGCGCGGTTACAACTACGATGTTGGCCCCAAAAGCCAACGGATCTCACCGAAGAGAGGGTTGTCGTCTCTCGACCGCGGTTGCGTCGCTGTCACCGATTCAACTCTGGGAACTAGGCTCTCTTCACATAAAGATGAATCAAGTGCAAATTGACGAGGATGAGATGTATATAAAGAGGATGAAATGAGAGGTTGTTAAAGTGGTGGGAGGTTATATTATTAATGGAGTTGAATGGGAGGTTTAAGAAATGGTGGGGTTGAATGGAGTTGAATGGTGGTTATTATAGAGAATGGGAATTAAAAAATAAAATAAATAATAATATAAAGTAGGCTACTTTAAATACAACAAAAATATAAATAAGAAAAAATAGTGGTGAATTTACAAAGGAATACATACAACAAGTACATTTTTTGTTTGCTTTTCTAAGATGTATTTTTTTGTCTTTTTAAAAAGAAATATTTACAACGGATAAATACTATAAAATATTATAATTAAAATACAACACAACAATGATTTTTTGGATTTTTAATAATTAAGAAAGATAAAATAAAAAATGAGGAAAGAATGAATATATACAAAATATACAATGTACATCTAAGTCCCAAAACTCAACTTTTGCAAATGAGCTCCGATTTTATGAACTCATTTCCGTTGGATAGAAAATTTTCTAGATTGAACTTTAAAAGTGAGTTTGGTGAATTTGGAGTTCATACGGAGCGGGAATTTGGCCTGGAAGTTGGACTTTATGGCTTTTTCTCTTTGGGATCTATGAGCATTTATTTGAGGTGAAATTTGTTTTGTATTTTTATATATACATTTTTATAAACAAGTTAGAGAAAGAATTAGCTAAAAAGGAGTTGAAATAAAATTATTAAAAATACATGAAGTTTTTGGGCTATTTACAGGTGAAAAACTCCTTTAATTTTGCGGCTTTTTATTGTCAATTTATTTTGTACAATCTAATATACAATAATTAGTGTGTTTTATTTACAAGAGTCATTTTATTAATTTATTGATTTTATATACATTTATTTGGGATTTTAATCGGATATTTTGCTAAGATCAAGATATTGAGATGATGAATCACAGATTCATCAGGGTATTAGAGGACACTATGCCAAGTTCTGTGATGAACTTGTGCAATCACACCGCCTAATTCACTGCATCCGATGCGACAATGTACTCAACTTTTGTTGGTGAATCAGTCATAGTGTCATGCTTCTTGCTTCTCTAGCTTACAACACCAGCATTCAATAATAATAATAACTTAGAAGTTTACTTGTGGTCATCTATGTCAGATTGGAAGTCTGAATCTAAGTACCCTAAGACTTGGAGATCACAATCTCCGTAGACCAAGATATAATCTTTCTTATGTATTATATATTTTAAAATGTTCTTCATTGCATTCCAGTGTTGTTCTCCATAGCAGGTAGGTAACAACTTGCCACTCCTACTACATGGCAGATATTTGGCCTTGTGTACATCATTGTTAGCAATGTGAGCCCGAGGCGAACCATTCCTGCAATAAATGTTATTGTAATAAATGATTTATCAATAAAAGTTATTGATTATTTTTTCACTCCCTTTCTGAGATTGAATGAATGAATGAACTATAAGGTCCCTCTGTACAATAAGGGTTATGTACCATGGCCAACTTGATAATCATACAGCTGTTGATTCATTGATTGAATAATAGAGGTTGATGCTTGGATGAATATCTAAGGAGTTAGATAGAGGACTCATCAAGCATCATCAAATGATTGTTAAGTGATGATCTCCAGCCTGAGTAGGAGATGACAATCCTTTCTCTTTTGGTAGATATCTGACCGACCTCTTGATGCATGTCCTCTGCATGGGAATAGTGATTCGGGGGAGTCAGATTAGTTGAGTCAATGGGTTGACTTAACGAGATCGAGATAACCAAAGACCTATGTTGAATATTGTCATAGCATAGGAATGCATCCTCTGACTAGAGACAGACGTGTTACTATATGTCTGAGTATGTACAATTGGTAGACCAATAGGTTGATGACCTAACCAAGGTCTATACACCGGCGAGCTGGTGTGCATGTAAGGACATATGAGTAATACGGTCTCTCAAAGGGATCATACAGGTTCACAGTGAACCGGGAGACATGAGCTCACTCATGAGGTATTGGGACTGATCAAATTCCATGCACGGTCGTCATGCTTTGGAAGCATGACATGAATTTGAAGGTAAGATATATGCTTTGGGAAAGCATATGATCTATACCAATTCCCAATGACCAAGTTTGAGAAACTTGGTGATCAAACCCTGAAGATGACAGTGTAAAGTTGATCTATATCTTCAGGATGATCATAGGTCTTCCAGTATGCAGGATGTACAGGTGTTGGGAATACCTGAGGGTGATGTGATCATAATCGATTGTATAACCATGACGCTTCCATTCCGAGGGAGTGACGAAACAGGTTTGGATTTTAGTGACTCCTCTCAGTAGAGAAGTGACATAATCTTAGTCCATGTATTGGACATTGATTTGAATGAGATTCAGATGCAAAGAGAAGATTAGATTTACGACCTTGATTTAATCTAGCATCTATGGGAGGTCCATGAGATCTGGATTTGAGATGTAATCTCAATATCTAAGTCACTGTACATGGAACAATACAATCGCCATGTCCTTATCTCCAAGTATATGCGGAGAAATCACATTATTCTTGAAAGGGTTCAAGAATAATTCCATAGTTGAATTATATCTATGCATTAAGAGAATGATAATTAAATGTGATTTAATTATCTTGATGCATGTGAAGATTATCCAATATAATTAAATGTGATTTAATTATTGTGGATAAAAAAATGTGGATAGCAATATCCATTTATTCATAATATATTATAAATGTGATTTATAATGTATTAGAGAGAGCTAATTATGATTTATATTTGTTAATTAATTATTGGTGTGAATTGGATTCACATTGTATAATTAACTGAAAATGTAAATTATATTTTGTTTTGGGTTGGGAATGTGATTCACAAATTTCCAATGGTAAGATTGCAATATTCTCAAAATTAATTATGAATTATTTTTGAAGAATAAATCACAACAAAAGTTGTTGAAGAAAAATAATGGAGATTTTCATGGACATGTGCAATCTCATGAGATTTCATGAGATTGCCTCCACCATGGAAATAAGTGGACGACTACCAAGTCCTATATGGAATTGGTGGCCATCCACCCTATTTCATAGGGAGATGTTATCTCCATGATAATTATCTCTTTATTTGTTTGATTTAATTTAGGATTGAATTGTATTTGATTTATCAAATATTTTGATCTAAATTAAACTATTACTTGTTGGCTTTTACCAACAACAATCTTGACCATTGGATTAAACATAAATCAATCATATCGATTGATTTTATGTGTCCCATGGATTGTGATCCATGGATCCCAAAACCCTATAAATAGAGAGGCATACCATGCTCTCTAGTGTTATGCAATAGAGACACCTCTCTCTCTCTCACTATTCCACACGTCAACCCTCTTCTCTCCTCCTCTTGGTGGCCGTCCACCAACCCTAGAGGAGAGTCTTTGTCATCGCTTCCCCACCACGTCATCGCCTCGATGTTCTTCGGTTATCCATCTTCTTTGGTCTGCTACGCTCGGAAGAAGGTGTTTGATCTCGTACGACGAGATCAGGAGTTCACCGTGCTTGGATCAACTTGTTGGATTGCGAGGATCACGTGACTCATCCCCACGCTCGCAAGCATCTTCTCCGACGATCGGACTTGAGACAGGAGGTCTCTTTTCGTAGAGACTCGATCAACCATTCTACAAGAGGTATTCCTTTATACTTGATGTGGTTCTAGATAAAACGATACAAGAATCGTTCTTGGATCATGTGGTTTCATCGCATGAAATTTTTTTAAATTCCGCTACATAGAACAACTAGTCCAACTAGTCGTTCTTCATCGTATTCGATACAACGCTCATACTTCCATGATGCGCTTGAGAATTATTCCATATCCTTCAATTGGTTTCAGAGCCTTAGGTCGTAGGTTTTGGATACGATCCGTAAACCTAGGACGACTGGGGTTCGCTAAGGTCGCGAAAGTTTTTATCGCATTTGATTTTCACACATCTGTTTAGTGAATAAATTCAGTCCTGTTTAAAATGTTTAAATACGAATTAATCACTTGGATTTTGTTCCCAATTAAATAGAAAACCATAGGATCTGAGTTTATGTAATTTGGATTCCGTTTGCTCGAGATATGGTTATTTTAATGAACATGTATTCACTGTTGCAGGAACTGCGAATCTTAACATGATTAATGAGTTAATTACTGTTTTTATCCGCCTAGAAATGCGTGAAATATCACCTGGGTTCTGTCACAAATCAAATTAGCAATCTTTTAAAATTGATTTTGTCTAATTTGGATTTAAATTTATTGAGATATGTTAATTTTAGTAAGTAGGGTTCACTGCTGAAATTACATTCCTAATCAAGAATCATGTGATAGTAAATTAGTGAAATTAATTGTTAATTTACTGAAATAATTATTGAAAATATTTGAGAAATATTTAATGATGATTATTTCCTTAATTGACTTGACCTCAACTAATAAATTGATTAGATTTGATCTAGATCATAATTGGAAACACAATCAACAAACAACTTGCTTGAACAGGATTGGGAATTTGTCTAGTAAATTTCCTTATAATCAAAAATATTTTAATTATTACTATATGGTATAATTTCGATTGAAGAATCGATGATCATCTCAAGTACACATTGATCTATTTGGCATTATCCTTTCCTGAGGTGGATATGGTGTCTAGTCAGGGAGCGTTGGGGTAGCGGGTCTCACCAGTTGCGGACTGTCCCACTCTCTTCGGTACTGGCCATGACAGCGGGTAGGGACTCGATAATGCCGGAGAAATCAAGGTGTATTTTTTCTAATTATTAAAATTCGAATTAATACGTACTTTGAGATAATACGATATATATATTCAAGTAAAACCAATCAAGTTTGTTGATTGACTTGGGTTAATAATTAATTTAATATGATTGAATTAATTATATCCAATTAAAAACACTCTATTATGAATAGATGTGTATTTCCCTTAGAAGAATTAATTATATGAATATAATTTATGATAATTAATTAAAATTTGAATATGAGGTGTAGGATCACATAAGTGACATCCATGGTCTCCCGTCAAGGCGAAGGGTTTTGTCGTCAGATATTGTATGTAGGAGACGTTTGTCCGAAGTGACAGCTCCTGCATACGATCCATTTGGATCAGGCTCATCGCTTCTCGAAAGAGTTAGGACGTATGCGTAGTGACCCCAATATCGGATCCTCATATTATTGGGGCGATATTGGATTGCGCATAGCGAGTTGTATTCCTGTTAATGGTTGGTTCAATTAATGACAGGTCAAGATCACCTTAGGGGTGGTGCGCCCAGATGTTAAAGACCGAATAGGGAAATGCAAGTTTTGCAAGGCGGAATGTGTTCCTACTTCTCTTTATTGGAGTCATAGGTTCTCATATTATTGGGATATGACAAAGATAAAGAGGAGATCCCAGTTCTTGCTTGAGATATAGCAGTAAGTATATCTCTTACTTTGAATGTGATTAAGGGAATAAACTTTCAAAGTTGACAGAGCAAGATCAATTTGATTTAAAATACCTTAATCAAATATCATAAATTTGAATGTATGATTATATGTTCTAATATAGTACATTCTTAATTTCAAAAAATGAAGTCCACGAACCCACTAAGCAGGCTTCTGGAGATCAACCAGTTGACCGGACCATATTACTCGGATTGTATCCGTAATTTGGAGCTTGTTCTCTCGACTGAGCGCATAAGTTATGTGCTCATAGAAGACAAGCATGAAAGCCCTAAACCGAAGGAAGAAAAGCAATACAATGACAAGTATGATGAAGATCATATCTTGGCTAGATGTTATATCATGGGTTCTCTCTCCAATGTACTTTAGAACCAACATGTGGAGATGAGCATATGCCAGGAAATAATGCAGAATCTGACAGATATGTTTGGTGACATTAACCGCACCCAACATTACAATATTATGAAAGAACTCGTTCGCTGCAAGATGCAGGAAGGAACTTCAGTCTGAGAACATGTACTCAAAATGTTTGGGTACTTGTCTGAACTGGAGACCCTTGGGGCAAATATGTATGCATACATGCAAGCTGATTTCATTCTGATGTCTTTGCCCAAGTATTTCAATAATTTTGTGGTTTCATTCCACATGAACGAGTTGGACTTGACAAAAGCTGGACTTCTTGCTGCATTAAAGTCTGCAGAATATGTAATGAAGAAAGATGGTCCTGTTGGCAGTGCAATGGTTGCACAAGTCAGAGGGAAGCGTGTACATGTATGGACATCTGAGTAATACGATCTCTCAAAGGGATCATAGAGGTTCACATGTGAACCGGGAGACATGAGCTCACTCATGAGGTATTGGGACTGATCAAATTCCATGCATGGTCATCATGCTTTGGAAGCATGACATGAACTTTAAGGTAAGATATATGCTTTGAGAAAGCATATGATCTATACCAATTCCCAATGACCAAGATTGAGAAACTCGGTGATCAAACCATGAAGATGACAGTGTAAAGTTGATCTATATCTTCAGGATGATCGTAGGTCTTCCAGTATGCAGGATGTACAGGTGTTGGGAATACATGAGGGTGATGTGATCATAATCGATTGTATAACCACGACGCTTCCATTTCGAGGGAGCGATGAAACAGGTTTGGATTTTAGTGGCTCCTCTCAGTAGAGAAGTGACCTAATCTTAGTCCATGTATTGGACATTGATTTGAATGAGATTCAGATGCAATGAGAAGATTAGGTTTACGACCTTGATTTAATCTAGCATCAATGGGAGGTCCATGAGATCTGGATTTGAGATGTGATCTCAATATCCAAGTCACTATACATGGAACAATGCAATCGCCATGTCCTTATCTCCAAGTATATGCGAAGAAATCACATTATTCTTGAAAGGGTTCAAGAATAATTCCATAGTTGAATTATATCTGTGCATTAAGAGAATGATAATTAAATGTTTTGTTTATCTTAATCCTCGTGAAGATTATCCAATATAATTAAATGTGATTTAATTGTTGTGGATAAAAATAATGTGGATAGCAATATTAATTATTCATAATATATTATAAATGTGATTTATAATGTACTAGAGAGAGTTAATTATGATTTATATTTGTTAATTAATTATTGGTGTGAATTGGATTTACATTGTATAATTAATTGAAAATGTAAATTATATTTTGTTTTGGGTTGTGAATGTGATTCAAAAATTTCCAATGGCAAGATTACAATATTCTCAAAATTAATTATGAATTATTTTTGAAGAATAAATCACAACAAAAGTTGAAGAAAAATAATGGAGATTTTCATGGAGATGTGCAATCTCATGATATTTCATGAGATTGCCTCCACCATGGAAATAAGTGGACGGCTACCAAGTCCCATATGGAATTGGTGGCCGTCCACCCTATTTCATGGGGAGATGTTATCTCCATGATAATTATCTCTTTATTTGTTTGATTTAATTTAGGATTGAATTGTATTTGATTTATCAAATATATTTGATCTAAATTAAATTATTAGTTGTTGGCTTTTACCAACAACAATCTTAACCATTGGATTAAACATAAACCAATCTCATCCATTGATTTTATGTGTCCCATGGATTGTGATCCATGGATCCCAAAACCCTATAAATAGAGAGGCATACCATGCTCTCTAGGGTTATGCAATAGAGACAGCTCTCTCTCTCTCATTATTCCACACGTCAACCCTCTTCTCTCCTCCTCTTGGTGGCCGTCCACCAAACCCTAGAGGAGAGTCTTTGTCGTCGCTTCCTCACCGCGTCGCTGCCTCGACGTTTTTCGGTTCTCCATCTTCTTTGGAGTGCTACACTTGCGAAGAAGGTGTTCGATCTCGTACGACGAGATCAGGAGTTCACCGTGCTTGGATCAACTTGTTGGATTGTGAGTATCGCACGACTCATCCCCGCGCTCGCAAGCATCTTCTCCGATGATCGGACTTAAGACATGCAGTCTCTTTTCGTAGAGACTCGATCAACCACGCTACAAGAGGTATTCCTTTATACTTGATGTGGTTCTAGATGAAACGATCCGAGAATCGTTCTTGGATCATGTGGTTTCATTGCGTGAAAATTTGTTAAATTTCGCTGCATAGAACAACTAGTCTGACTAGTCATTCTTCGTCGTATTAGATACGATGCTCATGCTTCCGTGATGCGCTTGAGGATTATTCCATATCCTTCAATCATGTCATACATTAGGCTTCCCACAACTGATGCATAAGGGCATTCAGTCATGACCTTCATTTCCTCAACACTTTGAAGTGTCATCCCTTTAGCAAGGTGGATACCATATCTTAAGAAAATGAATCCTTCCTTGGAATTTTCTATATAGGATCTTTCCATAATTTTATTAATGTATCCTTATTGGTACAATCTTAAAATCCTCTTTTCTCAATTTTTGAATCGCTTCAGATCTAAGATGTAAGAGGCTTCTTCAAGATCTTTCATCTCGAAGGTGTGTGATAACCTACCTTAACACTAGACATTAATCATGTATCATTACCAATGATAAGGATGTCATCTATGTAAAGCATGATAAGAACAGTGGCACTCCCACTAGCCTTCTTGTATACACATGGTTAATAAACTCGAAAATGCCTTTGCTAATCTGTGAGAATAAGGTTAATGAATCATTTTATTGTAGACAAGCAAATCAGATTAATCAAAAAGACCAATTAATTAAATTCAATTAAATATAAAAGCGTTCAGATTTTTTACTTGGGCAAGCCCAAGGTCAAACTCATAGTGACAGTTGTCTTCTTAGAATTAGTTTTTAGATCATAAATATGCTAGGTGTTCCATGGAGAAATTTTATATTTTTTACGCAATTAAATGAATGAGATGAAAAGTTGCCAAATTCAAGGGCTAATTTTTAATTTTTGAATCAATTTAAGTCTTAAAATTCCCAAACTTGGCCATCATGTTAATGCATGAAAATTAAGCTAATGTGAATTTTTTTTTATATTTTTCTGTTGCAAAATGAATTTACATGAATTAAAAATGCAAACTATGTATTTTAGAGTAAAGAATAATAACTAGCAAACATAATTATTTTCTAGAAATGTAATCATCTTAGATGGGTCTAATTAATAGGGATCCATGATATATTTTAAATCCTAAAAAATACAAAGTTCACAATCAATTATAATTGCATTACTAAAATCACTAAATAATTTATTTTTAAGAGAAATATGCATGCAAATAGAAGAATTTTGGGGGCATTACAGATGGTAATTAGTTATAATTGTTGTAATTCTTCTACAATTTTTTATGCAAGGAATAATTTACTACTAATTTCAGATCTCATAGTGGGAAAAGTATGCAATTTATCACCATAATTTCGACAATAAAAAATCCAAGCTCATAAAAATATAAATAAATCACATAATAGAGAATCAATTTGAAAATATAATACAATTGTTGAAAATAAAAATTGAAGAGAAATGAGTTTTCAAAATTAAGCTCAAAGTGAATGGTCCGTTTGCACAATAAATATACTAAATAAACCTACCCAAAATAGCATGTGAGGGATCTTCTTTAACTACCCATATATATAGGGGTTGTTGTGTAAATTGTTCAGTAGGGTTTATCTGTTGCATGTGACTGGTAGCTAGAAGGAGCTAGATGCAATTCTTTGAAACTCCAAGGGTGCATGAGCAAATTTACTCATACCCATTTGCAGGGCATGTGAGTGAGGCAGTTTGGGTGGAGACGTGAGCTCCCAAGCCTCCACGTGTCATACCTTGGTGGCTTCGGGTCTCCCAAGGCATGGGGCTTGGTGGTGGTGATGTGGAGCGCAACGGGCCGTCGGATGGATGACGATGGATGGTCCTTGTATGAAGGGGTCTTCATCCTGTACCTGAGGGCTATCGCTTGCTTCTCCTCACTCTAGTGGCCTAATGCCTCTCCTCTTCCAATCAATGAAGATGGGGCGTAGTGGATTCCTCTATAGTTGCTTGAGTCAAGGGTGGATGACGAAGACCGATCGATAGAGCTGGTGGAGGAGGTCCTCATTGAGCGCGAAGGAAAAGGTAGTGGCGGTCACTCAAGCGAAGGCGAGTGGATTGACTGGTTTCTCCATGCATAGTGGAGGATCAAAGCATGCAATGGAAGGTATACGGAGGCATGAGCTCCCAAGCCTCCACGTGTCATACCTTGGTGGCTTCGGGTCTCCCAAGGCATGGGGCTTGGTGGTGGTGATGTGGAGCGCAACAGGCCGTCGGATGGATGACGATGGATGGTCCCTGTATGAAGGGGTCTTCGTCTTGTACCTGAGGGCTATCGCTTGCTCCTCCTCACTCTAGTGGCCTAATGCCTCTCCTCTTCCAGTCAATGAAGATGGGGCAAAGTGGATTCCTCTATAGTTGCTCGAGTCAAGGGTGGATGACGAAGACCGATCGATAGAGCTGGCGGAGGAGGTCTTCATTGAGCGCGAAGGAAAAGGTAGTGGCGGTCGCTCAGGCAAAGGCGAGTGGATTGACTAGTTTCTCCATGCATAGTGGAGGACCAAAGCATGCAACGGAAGGTATACGGAGGTAGTTGAAGAAGCGAAGGGGAATAGAGCTAGAGCGAGGCTCATGATGATGGTGAATCGATTGGGGATATCGAGTATCAACTATGAACGAAGAAGAGAATATGCGAAGAAGGTTTCCATTTGAGAGAAAGATCTAAAAGAAGAGAAAGAAGAAAAGTGAAAGGGGGTACAAAGAAGAGTCTGGCCTGGAGTGATGAACGGATGCTTGGGGATAGGGAAGCTTGGAGACTCCCGATCGTCGCTCACATGCCTCAGCAAGGAAGAGCATAGTAGCTCATGGCAGAGTTGCGATAAGGGATGGAGGTCTCGTAGATCTCCTAGCAAATCCCTGTCATCACTCAACTATGACTCTCTCTCTCTCACTCACTATCATCGAGGGAGGGTTATAGCTTGAGATCTTGATGCTCGAAGTGACGAATACAATGGAAGAGGGGCAATGGAGGTGGTTTTGAAGTTGGGCCATTAGGGCTCGACCGTTGAAGGTGGAGGAGAGGGAAATGTGGGGTGAAAGGAGAAAGGTATGACAATGGATGGCTTGATGTTGGGTGATGCCAAGAAGATTTCGATTTCGGGTTGAGGGTTTTTGAAACATAGAATATTATGGTAAGAAGAAGGATATTATAGCAAATAAGTAAGGGAGAATAAGAAAAAAGAAGGAGGAGGAGGAGGTGGAAACGATACTATACTTGGTCGTGGTTCTCGTTGGATGGTTAGAGCTCCTCATCATAGGGCTCGGATCTTCACCTCTAACACTTCAGCAAGGCAATGCAAAGCTTGAGCAACAAGTTTGGAAAGCTGCTGCTACGAGGAGGGGAGGGAGGATCCTTCTCGAATCTTGCCTTTGCGTAGGAAACATGTCAGTTATTACTGACGAGAGGTGGATCCTTGTTGTCACCTAGAACTTTCTCAAAGCCGGTGTCTCTCGCTCACATGAAGGATGGATGACTGGATACGGAGGCAGCGAGAGGGATTTATGGTCGGTTAGGGTGTGTGGGAGGTGAGGCGAGGTCGAGCAACGTGGGTACACGGTCGTACGAGAGGAGGTGTACAAAGAAAAAAAGGCAGAGGGTGGTTGGGGAGCTCGGTTGAGGAGGAGAGAGGAAGGGGTGAGCGACAGAGGAAGCAGTGTAGAGGGTCGTTGTTGCTTGAAGAAGGTGGAGGAGATGAGCTAGGTCCATGGTTGTTTGATTGGCCGAGATCGAATGGCCAAAGGCGCTTCACATGGCAGAGATTAAAAGAAAAAGGGAAATGAAATATCAAATAGGGGGAAGTTAATCAGAGCCTATAGATGAAGGGCTCTTCATCCAATTTTCCAGAATGGGGCATATGAAGAGTAAGTGGGAGTGCTATGTCGGAGTGTCATCTGTACACAACGTATTTTTGTGGCATATTATACATATAAGATGCCATATTTTTTATGTTTTATTTTTTTGCGATTTTAAAATAAGATAAAAATTAAAATAAAATCAAATAAAATATAATATTAATATTACATATTAATCTATTTTTTGGTATTTTTAATAATGTAGAAAATAAAGAAAAAAGAGGAGGGACTTATATACAAACCATGTATACAAACCCAGAGCGACTAATTTTCTTTGATTTTTAATTCAATTTAGATTTAGTTTGTTTTCACACAAAGAAAATAAATGAAAAGGTAGTAAGTTAAAAAGAGTTATTTTTATATAAAATAATAATGTCAAATTAGATAAAATATACAATATATAATGATATCTCAAAATCCAAGTTTCACATATGAACTTTGATTCTTTTGAATTTTGTCTTGTTTTATAGATAATTGAATGTACATTAATTTAAAAGTTAGTAGAAGTTCATAGGATACTATATGAGAGTGATATTTGACTTTGCGGCCTTTTATTTTAGAACTAGGGTTTGGATTTATTTGATGTATATAAAAGTTAATATTTGTTTGGTATTTTTCACATATTAAGGTTAGTCATATGTACATAAAGGAGTTAATTTTATTCCATTTGGAGTTAGTATAAATAATTAAAAATAGGGGAAATATTGTTAATATCCAAGTGATAATGTACACATGAATTTTTTTTATTTGTACAATTATGAATGACAAAATATGTATCTTATTTACAATGCATGGATGATTATAATGCAGTTGAATGATTAAATGCAATTAATTAGTTGGGAATGGAGCTCTATTTTCATATTTTAGAGTGATGAATCACATATTCATCAACTCCATATACTTAAACCTTGCTCATACCCGAGCAACTACAATGAATGCACAGGTGAAATGAGATTAGGATCCATACCAAGGTCATAACCAAAAGGTGAAAATAAAGCTTGTCTCGACCTTTGGATTACTAATGTGGCAGAAATCGTCATGATAATTAGGGTCTCAAAAACAACAGTCTCTAAGTTGTACAAGTCATCATACATGTCCGACTCAAAATTCATCTTAGATCAACCCCCTCCCAAAGCATCCTGCATGAAAATTGAATAACTGTCTCTTATGGGTGAGAGGTGTTAGCTCTTCCCATTCAAAATATCGACTACCATGCAATCTCCTCCTCCAATAACTCATCCTCGGGGAGTTAGGTATTTCCCTCTAAGTTTAGGTATGTGTTAGTTCACGACGAATATGGGGGAGAAGTCTAGAAGAAGGGAAAAAGAACTGGAGTGTACCAGTGTAGTCATGTCTCTTGTGAAGCCTGCCTAGTTTAGACAAGTATCTACTAAGATATCCAGGCTCTCTAAAGCTTGGATAATTGTGGTTAAATGATGTTCTTTTCGAAATTGGCTTCTTTTTACTGAAAATTGTGGTTGCTCTGCATCGATCCTTTGTGCCCCAAAAGATATAGAATATTTTGCTATGCCCATGTTTTTGGATCTTAGAAGAAAAATATGCTAGCAGTCCATCCCTCATTTGAAGCTTTATTTCAACTCATTACCCTGGTCTTTAGATGTCCATGCTACCAAAGAAGAAGACGTACAATCTTCCAACACCTTGTTTGAGTTGAGCTAAGTGTGTCGTGCTAGAGTACAGATTAGTTCCATATCCAAGAGTCTACTTAGAATGAGGCAACCATTTTAGACTAAGAGTTAAAGTTTGGATATTGTCTTATGAAACTTAGGAATTAAGTCCATGACCCGATGTTTATAATCATGCTTCTTAGTGAAGCTCCTCCAAAATATAAGTGGATTAAGGTCAATTCAGTCCATCATTGATTTTTACTCATGACTTGGTCTGATGACTTAAACTTTGTGCATATGCATGATATGCTGATGAAATGTAGAAATGCAAATGAATGAAGTGCATTTGTTGATATATATATATATATATATATTATGGGGGAATGAATGAGAAGGCATTTTTATTTGACAAAATTTTTCGTATACATTCAGTTTTACAATAATTTTATAGAAAGAGTATTATTTACATAGATTTTATGCGATTATACAAGATTACACATAATTTACATATTTTTTCCCAAATATTATTACAAGGGTTATATAGATTTTACATGTATTTTAAATATTCCAGACTTTTTTTTGGTTACCCATCCCATATTTTATTGAATATTATATATAAAAATACGTGATAGTATGAGTTATGATTAAAGTATATACACAATGTATACGACATCTCCTATACTTAGCTCGTGCCATGTCCTTAGAGAATGGAGAGAAATAAGACATAACTCGGACTAAGCGTAGAGTGGTGCAAAAAATATTAGTATAGAAGTCGATCGCCCCCTATACTTAGGGTTTGAAGGCTTAAGTATAAAATAAGATAAAAACAAGGTGGCTGAGGGAAAGAGAAGGGGAGGAAGTAGGCGTCGAGAATACACAACGGGCATCGACCCCCTATACTTAGGCTATGGTCAGCCTAAGTATGGAAGTGCATGAGTGGGGGTCCGATGAGATCTAGAGAATGTACTAAGGGAAAAAAATAAAAGAAAGAGCAACTCGATTCACTCACCCCCTTTACATAGGATTTATTCATCCTAAGTATAATCACAAAATAAAACGATATGGAACTGGGATGAGGTATCCAAATCACGATAGGGGGAGGGAATAAACAGAAGAAAATTGATATAAGATGGAGTGAGAAAATACAAGAAATCAACTAGGTTTGCGGTGGACCTTCTTGCGGGAATGGGTAGGGAAGATGAAGTGCGGATCTGAGTCATTGTGGGATTCAACCCCAGAAGAATAGTAGTGAGGAGGATGGGATGTCTAATGATGATCGACATAGGGTCGCTTGCTTGTGTATGGTTTAATGATAGCATTGATGTATGCATTTATGATGATCACATTATTGGAATCAAAAGAGGAATCCTCAGAGAAGACCATCTTAGTCGATTTTCTAGAACTTGAAGCATCGAGAGACGATAAGAGTGACGCTCCTTGAGGGGTTTAGGGGAATGCCTTGAGGAATCAATGCTCTTCATCTTCTCCCTAGAAAATCGACTACAAGAGACGACTTCCTTTTTGGAATAATTTATGAGATGTTGGATGTCTCTCTAGGTAGTGGTTGTGATAATGTAAGTACATGAATCAGATCCTTGAAATTGTCAAGACAATCAGAAAAGAGCGTGTTAAACTCTGCGATATCTTCTTTTGGTGAGTCCCCTATAGAAGTTGTCACGATGATGGTAAAGGAAGCAATGGGAAATGTGGGTGTGTGGGGAGTCTCTGAACTAACAGTTGGCTCGATAGTCGATATCTCAGGTTTAGCAGAGAGATAAGACTTATCTATCTATCGATGATCATGATTGTCATCAGATGGCCTTTATTAAGGGAAGCTCTAGAATCAGTTCTTTAGCAATTGCTTCCCTAAGGGCATGATCCAATTTTTTTAAATCTATTTTTTTATTTTTATGATATTCTTTTATTTTTCAATTTTTCGGGTTCCTTTGATATTTTCCATGTTTAGGTCTTCTTATAAGAGTTAATGGTGAAGTTAGTCATTTGTGGTTTGTGTGCTTAAAAATGTTGCAGGCGAGGTGTCTCAGGTACACTTTGATGTCTCTTACTCCTTCTTGGTTGTTTATCATGTTTTCCACAATTTGGATGACATTATCTACTAAGCCAGTCAAAAGATCAACTTTCTTATAAGTTCAAGCAATGTCATTTGTAATCATCTCATGAATTGAGATGAATAACCATACTCTTCATGCCACAACTCTGGCATGAAATCCTAAAAAGAGTAATGGTTATTCATTATAATTACGGTCTAGTCATGAGTCCAATTTCCTTGACTGTAGATTTCAAGTGTAGAGTCAAAGAAAAATTGGTTGTACTCAGGAGGAGAGTCACCCCGAGTCGGGGATCGTTCCAATAGTGAATTATCTATAGTAACCAGGAATCGTGTTTCTCTTTCAAATCGATTACAGTTCTTTCCATCCTCAAATTCGCTCGCTACATGGTGTCCACAAAATATTTATTTGATTCAACGAGCAACGTATAACTCCAATAGTCAACCAAATGAGAAGTGTGGTCATGGAATGGGTTGGGTGGGAATGGGGAGAAGAGATATAGGGTGGGAATAGGGAGAACAGATACAGTTGAGGAGAAATTGTCTGAAAGAGAGGGTTCTGATGGAGTGAATACGAAGAGTCTAAGAAGTTGATCGGAGTTCCAGCTTCATAGTTCGAATGTGGTGGTGGTGGGTGCGGGGTACATGGAGGAGTGAAATGGTGAAGATGGTCGACAGTCCAAGAGAAGTGATCTGGGGAGTTGGGATGAGAAGACCGATAAGCTAACATCTTCGGAAAGAAATGGAAGCAAATCAAGGAAAAATGTGCAAATGTACAAAAGGATAACACACACAGAAACATAAACAAAGGTATGAGAAAACCCTAGTTTCACCAACTCAACACAATGATGGTCGCAAAGGTATGACTGTTATATTTTCAATTTTATTTAAGCGATAAAACAATCTTGTTACACAAGCACACAAGGTAAGTCGTCCGACATTGAGCGTATGCTTCCAATATATCCCAATCAAATAGATGATCTGTCTGGTCTGATAGGTTATGTCATACACCTAAGGCGTATAGTGAGAGGATGTATACCAAAACATATCTCTAAGGTTTAAGGCAAGCGCTTGCATCTCCTAAGCCCGCAAGAGTCAGAACTGGAGAGCTAGGGCGCAAGTCCAAGGATTTAGGCTCTAGCCTTAGTGTGCATGTCCTCACTCACTCTGTCTAGAGGTATGTACCTATGTACAAGGGCGTGGTTGCTCTCCCAAAAACAATTATTAATTTCAGTCAATTTTTTGGTCAATTCTAATTAGCAGTCTTGACTTTAAGTTAGATTACCACTTAATTAAGTCCACAAAACATGGCATGACTAACGAGCAGTCCCAATTTTCATTTATCCTAAGTTATAAAATCAAGGGTAATGGAGTTGAGAAAATCAATGCAATCGATAAAATCAATGATGCATGCCTAGTTTAGAAGACTTACAGTGATCCATACACTCTCTCTACATGTGAGATGCAATACAGAATGGAAAATATTTTACTCCAAATGAATGCAAGTTAGAGAAAACTGCACCTAGCAAGAAATACTTTTCATCGGAAAGAATTTAAATTTAATTTGACTAAGTAGAACGATCTAAGGTATGTCTTATTAATGTGTGAAGTGTGGTCCTAAATTAAACAAACACAAGCAAATTATAAAAAATGCTCTAAGAGCCGTGAGTGCAGGTCTATCCTACGAGCCACTCAAGTTGAGTCTTACCCTCCATGCGATAGTGAAACAAGTCTCGACATACCACAAGAATAAAAATATTCAAAGTCCAGCTACGCACACAAGATCCCAAATGGGAACCGCTATAAAAATCTAATTATTTCATATAATTACAAAAATTAAATAAAATACAGAAATAAATCATAAGTATTCTACACTCTCTCATGGCTCGACTTGATCTTATATTTTAAAATTCTTTTTAGCTGTCTCAACAAATGACAAACCAACATTCAATGTACCTATGTTGCTCAGCTCCAATACACTCACTCCTATCCACTAGGCCCTCGCATAAAAATATAAGATTGATGTCATAGAAAGATGTACAAAATAAAATAAAATAAAATAATTAAAATAAAGACAAATTGCTGAATAGAATTAAAAGAGAGAATTAATTACAAGAGATCATGGGGGTCAGACAACTCGGGAGATGAAAAACCCAACTCTAAAGTTTCTAAAAAATATCCTAAGCCATGTCTCCCCAACAACGAGGCCATCTGACAAACCCTAAAAATACCCTTTCTAATTTGTGAGAATTAGTTTAATGTGTCGTTTCATTGCAGGTGGGCAAATTCAGATTAATAAAAAATACCACTTAATTGAAATTCAATTAAATGAAAAAACCATCAGATTTATTTTCTACTTGGCAAGCCCACGATCGAACTCAAGGAGGCAGTTGTCTCCTTTGGATTAATTTTCAGTTCATAAAGATGTTAGGCTTTCATAGGAGCAATTTTTATATTTTTTTATGCAATTAAATGAATGAGATGCAAAAGTGCATAAGGTATGGGGATAATTTGCAAATTTTCAATAAACTTAAATCCAAAAATTTCCAAACTTGGCTAGAATGTTAATGCATGGAATTAAGCTTATGTGAATTTTTATATTTTTCTGATGTAAATTGATTTTTTTTTGTGAATTAAAAATGTAGAGTGGGTGATTTAGAGTAAAATAAATTTAATAATTAACAAACTTAAATATTTTCTAAAAATAAATATCCTAGGTGGGTCTACTTATTAGGAATTTTAGAGAGATTTTAAATGCTAATTTTACAGTCAAATGAAATTAGATCACTAAATCACTAAATAATTTATTTAAGGGAAATATGCATGCAAATTGAATAATTATTGGGGGGCATTAAAAATGGTAATTAATTATAATTATCGTGATTTTTGTACGATTTTTTAAGCAATGATTAGTTTACTATTAATTTCATAGCACACAAAGTATGCAATTTACCACCACAATTTCAACAATAAATAATTACAAGATCACAAAAAATTCAAATAAATCTCCACATGATAGAGAATCAATTGGACAATATAATGCAATTGTTTAAAAATTGAAGAGAAATGAGGTTTCAAAATTAAGCTCAAAGTGATGCTATGTTTGTAAAATAAATAAAATAAATAATACTACATAAAATAGCACGTGGGGGTGCTTTTTTAATTACCCATATTTGTAGGGGATAGTGTGCAAATTGCCTAGTAGGGTTCGTGTGTTGCACGTGACTACTAGCTGGCATGAGCTGGATGCGATTCTTTGAAGCTTCGAGGGTAAGGGAGCAAATTTCCATGTACCCACGTACGAGGCATATGAGTGGGTGGTTCGGGTGGTGGTGTGGGCTCCCAAGCATCCATGTTTCGTGTCTTCATAGCTTGGGTCTCCCAAGGCATGGGCTTCGGTGGTGGTGATGTGGAGCGTAGCAGGACATCGGATGGATGATGATGGACGATCCCTATATAAGGGTGTCTTCGTCTTCGACTTGGTGGCTATCACTCGCACCTCCTACCTCCGGTGGCTTGATGCCTCTCCTCCTATAGTTGATGAAGATGGAGTGAAGGGGCTTCCTCTATGGCTCCTCGAGTCGAGCGTGGATGACGACCGATCGATGGAACAAGCAGAGGAGGTCCTCGTTGAGCATGAAGGAGAAGGTGGTGGTGGCCGCTTGATGAATCCATGATTCATTAATTTTTCTGTCGCATTTTGTCTTAAAACCCTTAATAAATGCATGTAAATATTCATTAATTTCCATCTTTTAATAAATCATCCTTCATGTATAAATACTCATTTTTAACCATTAAAAGCATGTAAATAAATAAAGAACCAGAAAAAGAACAAAAAGGCAGATTAGATATATGTATATATGTACAATATGACTTAAGATATAAATATAACTGTAAGGTATATTTATAGACTAACCCTCGAGACCAAGTCAGCATGGATTGGTCGACAAACCAAAAAGTAGGGGGAGATAAGGAAAGAAAACCCTAAAAAAATAAATTAATACACACTCTATACACTTCCCATTATTTATAAAATAAATATAAAATTTCAAAGATGTTTAATTAATTAATATCTACATATTTTTCATCAAACTCTTTTCCTAATTATTTCTAAAAATGCATATAAAAATACAAAAATAAGTTTAAAATATTACCCTATATATATGTCAAGAAACCCAGCCTACAAATTGTCAAAATCTCAACTTCCAAACATCATAACTTCCTCATACAAACTCCAATTTCTCTCTACTCACCTTTAAAGTTCATAAAATAATATTTTCTAATTAATAAAGGTGGTTTCATCAAATTCGGAGTCCATTTGCAAAAAGTCGGTTTTGGGACCAAAAGACAACGGGGTTTCTGGGCTATTTATTTTATATAACACACATTATTTATAATTTTCTTAATTGTACACTTTCTAAATATATTCATTATCTTGTAATTTAACCCTAATTTATTCTATAATTTTTGGGGCTTATTTATTATTTTTATAAAATCAAAATCCTTATATAATAGGTAAAAATGAACTGGCTAACTTATACCCTTATTTATTAAAATATGTAAATTAATTTATTAAAATCTATAAAAATTCAACCAAGCCTTATTTATTATTCTAATAATTAAGAAAATAAAAAATTAATTTTTAAATATTTATTTAATTAAAAATTCAAAACCTATTTATAAATACAAATCTATTAATATAATATTTATATTTCAAATAATATTTATTATTAATAGAAGGAATTTATTTCATAAATTAGATAATTAATTTATCTACATTTCTTGTATTTATACCTATTTAAAATAACATTAAATGCTATTTAATATCTATTTTAGAAGTATTTAACATATCTGGGCCAACCAGGTGCTGACACTTGTCAGCACCTGGCTTTTCTTCTCCAAGAAGCAGTTCTACCCGTCTGCACTGACCGGCCTTCTTCCTTGATTTATCTAGCGTGCATCTCAACACTTCTAGTCGATCTAAACCGCTGATATTTATCTCCTAACAACCAAGAGCACCGCCAGCCATTCGATCTTAACTTGGAGCCCATGAATCTCATCTATTTATAGCCCCAAAGATCCGCCATTACAATTTAACTCTCCAACAACCTGAAGCTCTGCTCCAGTTGTCCGACCCCTTACCTTCCAAACCTTGCTCGGCCTCGTCCCAGTGGTGACAGCGCTCGACGACCAGCTCGCGTGGAGGAGGAGCCATCGAAGGAGGTTCCAAGGAGGTGCTCTTCCTTGCATCGTCGCTTCAAGCCACGTTTCGCTCCGGCCAAAGGTCGTCAATCGAGCTTCAGTCCAGGTAATATACCTTGACAACCCACAGACCTATCCCTCCATTTCTCAGTTTTATTTCTCGATCGTCGTGCGTTGATTAGCAATGCTAATCGCATCATTAGGTAGTTTAATCACTTAGGTTAGACGCCTATTCGAAATCTCTTCACATTTCGTTTCAAAAGATCCTCAATTCGCATTTCATTTCACCGCCATTCTCACGCATGTTTTCAACAATTCTGGAAACCATTTTTTTTACGATTTGATCTTGCGAATTCTTCATCCATAGGTCGATTCCTAGAGAATCGAGCATACAAAATTGTTGTTTGCACATCAATCTTCAAAAAGGAGCAATTCATTCGCTTCTGGAAGACTTCACCTTCATGAAAATCAAATTCGAAGATGGTGCAACCATCAGATGAACAGACGCCATTGCAGTGCACCACCACCTTCCTCGGTTGATCACCGCCGCTTCGAGCCGCTGCCGACCAACATCTACCGCGGGGCGAGCTCGAGGGGTGGAGGAGCCACCCCTCTGGCCCCATCGGAGAGCACCAGTCACCGGCGTTCGTCCGGGAAAAAGCGGAGAAGAAGACCCAGTCGTCAGCTCTCCAACAGACTCAAGAACAGAAACAAGAACAGGCGAGGTACAGTTAGCTGACACGTGGCATCCGCACCAGCGTCGGATCGCGCCAGCCACTTCTAATCTTGGCCGTCAGTTCCTAACCAGTGGAAAAATTGCGAACTTAACCAAGCAAAGTTTCCAGAATTACTTCGTGCTCCCCATATGTCCAGAATTTACATTTAGGTCCCTCCGCAGGGACCTAAATCTAAAACAATTGTATTTTTTAACAGAACAGTCCTTTGAGGACCTTTTTGCAGAATATTTTCTATAGTTTTTTTATGCTTATGCCCCTGGGCTGTAGGGGTTCTTTGGACCATGTTTGACCTTGTTTCTTGACGATTTTTTTAGTGTAGTTACGTAACTACCCCCATCTAGTTTGTATTAAGTTTTCGTGAACTTTTGTCGTGTTTTCGTCGAGTTTTGATTTTCTCGAAAACCGCATTCGTCTTGTTTTATTTTCGTGAGTTTGTTCGAGCACGTTGCTCGGTTTTCACCTACTATATAGTATCACTTACCTATATCCACCTATTATATAATAAATAAATCTTTTATGAAAAATATTCCTTTATGAAAATTAAATAAAAATTTGAAAATTTAAAATCAAATAAAAATTAAAAAATAAAAATAAAATAAAAAGTGCTTCTTTTCCCTTTGATCACTTAAAGAAGAGATTGAATAAAATTGCAAAAATATCTCCGAAAAAAATCAAAGCTTCTATTCTGCCTCCTTGAGTTCGACCCAGGCACACTTACCTGGATAAATATTTAGTGTAGGTTTTCGACTGAAAACCGAATTTGTTTGATAGACTGAGAGTCTGTTTTCGCAGCTTTTTCTACATCGACCACGTTACTTTCAAAAAGCCGCGAATCTGATTTTTAGCTTTATCAAAATGGCGCCATTGCCGGGGAGGCGTTAGAATACTTTGATTTTTTTGAATTTTTTGATTTTATTTTTTCTCTTCTTTTTGTTTGGTTTTTCATAGATTTTTCGTACGGTTTTTCGTACGGCTTTTTCTTGATCTTTTTCTTATTTTGTTTTCGTAGTTTCTTTCGGTTTTCTCGACGGTTCTCTCGACCAATTTCATACGGCTTTTTGTACATCTAACTAGTTTTGCAGGGCCTGCAGGATCAGTCGGCTTCTTCGGAAGTCGAATCAGTTGAAAGAGTAGAGGTCGGCTCCTTCTTCACGAGTCGGCTGCAGAGGGCAGAGTTAGTTAGAATTTTTTTTGTAAAAGAGAGAGAAAGGGAGAGAAGTTGTAATAGACAATAAACAAACCTCCTCCTCCCCCCTATTTTTTTTCGGGGTCTGATTCTTCGGATACCTTGTATCCGGGGGGTCAGAGCACCCACCGTGGTTTTTCTCGCTTATCGGTTTTCCGTGGCTTTTTAGGTGCTTGCTTAGAATTTTTTCTACTTTATCTGATTGTTCCTACGTAGTTAGTTTTAGGACTCACAACCTAGGTGCATGATTTTAGGGTTTTTATAAAAAGAAAACAATCAGTAGACGTTGCTTGAAAAAACCCAAAAAAATTATAAAACCGCAAAATAAAATCGGGACTGCTAATCATATCTGACTTTAAAAGTCGTAAACCGATTCATTTGTTTCGGGAGAGTAACCCCCGTAAAACTTCTCAGAGTGCGCGAGCTAGAGAGCCGACCCATAAGGTTAGAGCCCAAACCCCGTATTTCCCGCTAAATACTACTTAGTTCATACACCTGATCACTGTTCCTCAGTGGGTACTCTCGGGTAGCCGGAAACGGTCCAGGTTTACTCAGCAGAGTGGGAGGTTTAGAGGACATTGCGCAAGGCTCCGTCCTCAAGTAACACGGGTAGCCGGAAATGGTCCATACTTACTCCCATACTGGCTGAGTGCGAGTGATCTTTTGTAAGGACTCGGGCCAGTTTTTCGGAGAAACTATCGGGCACCTATTAGCTTGCTCAGCCCACAATAACCGCAACTTGTTTGCTAATTACAACCCTAAAACCGACAAGATAAAAAGACTGAACTCTTACGGTCTTCATTGAGTTGAGTTGGTGAACACGGGGTTTGCTTTGTGTTTGTTTGCGGGGCGTGAGTTTCCGCGACTTTCGCATTTTATCCTTCTCATTTGAATCGTACATCGTGCTCTCCCGATCAATCCTCTTGGCATTGAAGATGACGTCTCGACGGCTTTTCTGCTCAGACTCCGTGAGCTTTCGACCATCCACCGTCAAGCGTACTTCTTCACAGGCTCGGGATGACCCTCTTCTCGAGCTGGTCCCATCAGATCTCGAGGTGAGTCAGACCCAGACTCCCTCGCCTATTGGCCAGACTATTGAGGCAGACCCTTGCCTCAATACATCATCTAGATCTCCAGCTTATTTTACGCTGAGTTCTTACGAGAGATTTTATTTCATAGATGATCAGATGGCTCGCGGAAAAGGACCAGCGGCAGACGAGAGGCATCCAGCTGAGGAGCAGCACGAAGGAAGACAGTATCCACCCGTAGATGTTACTACTGGGATTCTCAATACGCTTCAGCAGATGAACCTACATATTCAAGAACAGTTTAGAGTTCAGAATGAACTGCGGGCTGAAATAGCCGTGCTGTGAGCAGGGGTCGGGAACCAGTTACCGCCTGCGGTTCCCGCGACTTTACGGGATAAGTATGACCCAGGCGCTAGAATGCTCCACCATTGGATTCGGCTACCGCCGAATCAAGGGCCATACGAGCTGAGACCGTCCTTCATTTCTTTGCTTCTCAAGTACTATGGGAATGCCGTAGAGGAGCCGGTTACATTCTTACAGCAGTTCGAAATGATTTGCGGAACGACTTACTATCCAGGAGTCACGTAGGAGGTTGTACGCCTCAAGGCCTTCCCCTTTGCCTTAGCCGATAAGGCTCTTTACTGGTTGAGTCATCTGGGGAGGGAAATCTCTACATGGGATGATCTGAAGTCCACCTTCCTGCGTAAATATTTCCCTCTGGGAAGGACAAACATGATGAGGATCCAGATCTCCAACTTCACGCAACTCCCACACGAATCGTTCCAAAAGGCATGGGATCGATTCAAGGATCTTACGGAGAGATGCCCGCATCATGAGATCCCGATGAAGGTGCTCGTGCAGAACTACTTCGGAGGACTCCAGCCGAAAATACAGGGGCTCGTGAGTGCCACATGTGGCAGCAGCTACTTGAATAAGGACATCGAGTCAGTCTGGGCCATCTTCGAAGGGATGGTCGAGAACTCGAGAGTCGTAGACTCTACTCGGGCATTTCATAAAGCCCCGCAACCACCACATCACCGAGAACATCACAAGGTGGCTAACATCTCAGATTCTGAATCCAACACCAACATGGGATACATTAGCGAGAAATTGACGTTGGTGGACGTGATTCAGAAGCAGGTCCAAGACCTACAACCGTTTCGAGAGTTGGAGAAACTCTCATCTCTACCTCAACAGCTGAGTGATCTCTCGAAGAAGGTCTCTGATCTTCAACTCCAGTACTAGCAGAGCCAGACTTCTTCGACCACACAACCAGCACGGAGGATCTTACCCGCTCCGCCCACCCGTTCGATCCAATTTGTCCAGAGCGAGTCTGAGATTCCGCAAATCGATTGGCATGAGGATCAGTCTCACGCCAATCTCGACCAGATCACCAGTACTGTAGAGATGGAGGTGGAGACGCAATCCACTCTCGAGATCAACGGGATTTGGTATACTCCGATTCAGCAGCTGGGTATACCGAATCAGCAGCAACAGTCGTACGATCATCCACAGCATGGACGCCCGAACTTTCAGCACCGCCAGACTTTCACGCCACAACAGTCTCACCCGAACGTTTATCACCACAGACCGCATTCATATCAGCACCCTGCTTATTATTCACCAAATTATCCTTATCAGCAGCAGCAGCAGCAGTCTTCCTCCACACCTCAGCATTACTCACAACCTTCCACCTCTCAGCATTACACGCCAAGGCAGGAGAGAGGAGCAAGCCAGAGCCACCACACCGAACCAGAGATGTCTTCACAGGCCCAGGCACTCAACCAGATCATGTACATGCTAAGTACGCTCCATATTGCACACAAGACTGAGATGGAGCAGGTTAATCATCGTCTGGACGAGTTAACCGCGCCGAAGACCACTCTCCCAGCCCAGCCTCAGATGAACCCAAACAACAAGAGGAGGCATCCAGATCAGGTAGACACTACAGGTAAGATCTCGTTTCCTGAATTTTTATCTAACTTCATTCGTTTCAGGAGCGGTAGATCACCACGAGCACCTACTGGAGAAGAGGAGAGGGCACTAGAGGAGCACGAGCAGATCCATGAGCCGCAAGAATCTGAAGCCGAGGAGGAGAACCAACTAGGTGATGAAGACCACCCTGCAGAATCAAGAGACGGGAGCGATGCTAACACAAAAGATATGGACACTGGCGAATCAGACGATGACATCACGCCAAATCAGGCAGAGAGCCCCGAGAAAAATCTTTCTTTCCCATTCTTAGGGAGTTTTGTAAATAATTCTGAGACTCTCGATGTACAAGCTGATTCCACAATCAATAAAAATTCTGATTTTCCGACTTCTGATTTTGTTCTTTTCCCCGATGCTTTGTTCGGAAAAGGAAAGAAAAATACCAAAAAGAATCTTGCATCTCCAGAGATCGAAAAATTACTAAAAGATCACATCTTTCTGAAGATCCCGCTTCACGATGCCTTAGATCAGTTTCCTACGCTTAAGAATCAATTGAAAAACCGATGCATCACGCGTAGGAAAAAGAGATCCCGAACAGAGAAACATGTCTTGACTAAGGCTACATCCTGTGCGATACAGAATAAGTTACTGAAGAAGAAGAAAGACTCATGTGCACATTATGTCAGATGCGAGATCGCAAAAGCCGATTTCGATCGCACTTTATTAGATAACGATTCCTCGATTAATCTGATACCCTATTCCTTACTCGATAAGCTCGAGTTAGGTCCTCTTTACAAATCTCGCGCGATCCTTCAGTTTGCTGATAGATCCGTAAAGAGACCTAAGGGTATACTTAGGAACGTTATCGTAACCGTGCAGGGTCTGCAATTCCCAGTGGACTTTACGGTCCTGGACATGGATTGCCCTACACAGTTACATCTTACCCCGATCATTCTCGGGAGGCCTTTCTTAGAGACCGCAAAGGCCCTCTTCGATTACGATACAGGGAAGGTATCTTTTCGCACTAAGGGCGAGAAGGTACATATAGAGATGGTGAGAGAATCGAACACCTCCAGTGATGCATCTTCTGATTTTCTGAGTTCTTTAGCCACCTGTGATTACATGGATGAGGTTCGTCTTGACGACCTCGAAAGGTATCAAGTAGAGACCCAAGATTTCCTCACTGAGGACGGGTCCGAGACCACAGGGGGTGATTCTTCTGACGGAACCTTATATTTTAGTCTAGATGATGAGAAGAAAAGGGATCCGAATTCTGAGGAGTTTAATGCAGATCTTTCAGATTCAGAAACTGTACATGATTCCTCTGTCTTAGATGATTCAGAGTTTCATTTAGCTGAGTTATTTTCCTCTGATCATTCTGAGGAGTCGAATGATGTCTTGAACATCTTCTGTAGTCCGACTCTAGAGCATATTGAGATGGTGGATAACCAAATCGCAGATACATCCACAACTGATACAGATCCCCGTACACACAGAGGATGTTTCAGCAGATCCAGATCCTACCTTACCAGAGCTAAAAACTTTGCCACCAAACATGAAATATGCTTTCCTTGCGGGTCCACATCAACGGTTTCCGATCATTATCAGCTCATCTTTGACCGACGATCAGAAGTTTCATCTGATGGAGATTCTAGAAAGAAATCGCAGGGCTATTGGGTGGACTGTATCCGATCTGCGCGGGATTAATCCTGCTTTGTGTTCACATCATATCTATCTTAATCATGATAGCAAACCCTCCGGAGAGTTTTAGCGTAGGCTGAATCCAGTGTTACGAGAAGTTGTCAAGAAAGAGATCACGAAATGGTGTGATGTAGGGTTCATTTATCCCATTTCCAACTCTGAATGGGTTAGCCCATTACATGTTGTCCCGAAGAAGTCGGGAATTCAGATGGTTAAGAACGAGAGTGGGGAGGAGATTCCAAAGAGAGTAACCACATCGTGGCGAGTATGTGTTGATTACGGAAAGTTGAACACCGCGACGAAGAAGGACCACTTCCCTTTGCCTTTCATAGACCAAGTCATAGAACGGTTGGCAGGGAAGGGGTACTTCTGTTTCCTTGACGGTTACTCCGGATACAACCAGATATCAATTGCTCCTGAAGACCAAGAGAAAACCACTTTCACATGTCCGTTCGACACGTATGCCTTTAGACGGATGCACTTTGGATTGTGCAATGCTCCTGCTACTTCTCCAACAGACTCAAGAACAGAATCAAGAACAGGCGAGGTACAGTTAGCTGACACATGGCATCCGCGCCAGCGTCGGATCGCGCCAGCCGCTTCTAATCTTGGCTGTCAGTTCCGAACCGGTGGAAAAATTGCGAACTTAACCCAGCAAAGTTTCCAGAATTACTTCACGCTTCCCAGATTTCTAGAATTTACATTTAGGTCCCTTCGCAGGGACCTAAATGTAAAATAATTGTATTTTTTACAGAACAGTCCTTTGAGGACCTTTTTGCAGAATATTTTCTATAGTTTTTTTACGCTTATGCCCCTGGGCTGTAGGGGTTCTTTGGACCACGTTTGACCTTGTTTCTTGACGATTTTTTTAGGGTAGTTACGCAACTACCCCGTCTAGTTTGTATTAAGTTTTCGTGAACTTTTGTCGTGTTTTCGTCGAGTTTTGATTTTCTCAAAAACCACATTCGTCTTGTTTTGTTTTCGTGAATTTGTTCGAGCACGTTGCTCGGTTTTCACCTACTATATAGTATCACTTACCTATATCCACCTATTATATAATAAATAAATCTTTTGTGAAAAATATCCCTTTGTCAAAATTAAATAAAATTTGAAAAGATTAAAATCAAATAAAAATTAAAAAATAAAAATAAAATAAAAAGTGCTTCTTTTCCCTTTGATCACTTAAAGAAGAGATAGAATAAAATTGCAAAAATATCTCTGAAAAAATCAAAAGCTTCTATTCTGCCTCCTTGAGTTCGACCCAGGCACATTTACCTAGATAAATATTTAGTGTAGTTTTTCGACCGAAAACCGAATTTGTTTGATATACTGAGAGTCTATTTTCGTAGCTTTTTCTACATCGACCACGTTACTTTCAAAAAGCCGCGAATCTGATTTTTAGCTTTATCACTGCTCAAGCAAAGGCAAGTGGAGTGACTAGTTGCTCCATGCATGGTGGAGGATCAGAGCATGCTATGGAAGGGCTATAGAGGTAGTTGAAGAAGCGTAGGGGAATAGAGGTAGAGCGAGGGTTGTGGCGATGGTGAATCGACTGGGGATATCGAGTCTTAACAATGAACGAAGAAGAAAAGATGTGCATAAGGTTTCAATTTGGGGGAAAGATGGGAAAGCAGAGAAAGAAGAAGATGATGGGGGAAAGGGGGTTTAAAGATAAGTGGTTGACCTGGAGTGATGAACGGATTCCTCAGAACAGGGAAGCTTGGAACCACCCGATTGTCGCTCATACACCTTGGCAAGGCTGAGTTGAGCAGCTCATGGCAGAGCTACAACAAGGGATGGAGGTCCCTTGGATCTCGCTTAGCGAAGCACTATCATTGCTCAACTATGATGCTCTCTCTCTCTCTCTCGTTGTAACCGAGCAAGGGTCGGAGTTCGAGGTATTGGTGCTCAAAGTGGCGGATACTTTGGAAGAGGGGAGACGACAAGGGTTTTGAGGTTGGGTCGTTAGGGCTCCGTCGATGAATGTGGAGGAGAGGGTGACGTGGGGTGCAAGGTAAAAGGTGCGATGATGGAGGGCTTGATGTTGGGTGATGCATTGAAGGATTCAATTTGGGGTTGAGGGTTTTGAAATAGAGTATATTATGGGAAGAAGAAGGCTACTATAGCGGAGAAGTAAGGGAGAAGAGGAAAGAAGAAGAAGGAGAAGGAAGAAGAAAGATAAAATGATAGTATCCTGATCATAGTTCTCTCTGGATGGTTAGAGGTTCTTGTTGGAGGACTCTGATCTTCATCTCTAATGCTTCGACAAGGTAGTGCAAAGCTTGAGCATCAAGCTTGAAAAGCTGCTGCTACAAGGAGGGGGGTCCTTCTTGGATCTCGCCTTTGCATAGGAAGCATGGTCGTCATCAGCGACGAGAGGTGGATCCTTGTTGTCATCTAGACCTTTCTCAAAGCTGGTGGCTCTCGCTCACATGAAGGGTGGATGGTTGGAGACAAAGGCGGCAAGAGGGCTTTATGGTTGGTTCGGTTATGCGGGAGATGCGGTGAGGTTGAACGATGTGGGTACATGGTCACGCAAGAGGAGGTGGCGCGGAGCGACAAAAGCGGAGGGTGGTTGGGGAACTCGGTCTAGGAGAAGAGAGGAAGTTGTAGGCAGTGGAGGAAGTGACGCTGATGGACATTGTTGCCTGAAGAAGGTGGATGAGAGGGGCAGGGTCCATGGTAGTTTGATTAACTGAGATAGAACGACCAAGGGTGCACTACATGGTGGAGATTAAAAGAAAAAGAAAAAGAAAAAAGGGGAAATTAATTGGGTATGTTGGATGGAGGGCCCTTCATCCAACGACCCATATCGAGGGTAGATGAAGAGTAAGAGGGAGTGCCACATGGTTGCTCCAAGGGCTACCACGTGTCGCTCCTGCAGAAATCCAAAAAATAATTCAGAGGAAATTAAAAACAAAATATTAAATAATGTCAAATAAATAATTAGAATTCATAAAATTGTTCGTCTCGACGAGATCTACCACTTTTGTGAAGGGACCAAAACCAAAAAAAGTCATTTGTACAAAGTGTATTTTTTGTGGTAAATTTTATATCATATTTTTGGTGTTATATAATTTTATCATTTTAAAATAATATAACAATCAAAATAAAATAAAATAAAAAATTAATATTTACATATTAATCTTTTTTGTATTTTTAATAATTTAGAAAATAAAGAAATAGAAGAGGAGGGACTTATATAAAGACTCAAAGTGACTCATTTTCTTAGATTTTTAATCAAATTTTATTTGTATTTTTTATCACTTTATTAAACTATAAATCAAAGAAAATAAATAAAAAATAAATGAGTAAAAAATAGTTATTTTATACATAAAATAATAATGTATATAATATATAATGAGGTCTTAAAATCCAAGTTTCACATATGAACTCTGATTATTTTGAAATTAATTTTGTTTTGTAGATAATCGAATGCACTTTAATTAAAAAAGTGAGTAGAGGTTGATCGGATATACTATATGAGAGAGATATTTGACTTTACGCCTTTTTATATCAAAATTAGGGTTTGGTTTTATTGGATGTATATACAAGTTAGAATTTTTCTGGTATTTTTCCTTTATTAAGGTTAGTCATACGTACACAAAGGATTTAATTTATTTCATTTGGAGTTGGTATAAAATAATTAGTAATATGGAAAGTTGTGTGAATATACAGGTGATAATGTACACATGAATTTTTGGCTTCTTATTTATGTAATTCTGAATGCTAAAATATGGATCTTATTTACATATGCATAAATGATAGTAATGCAATATAAATGATTAAATGCAATTAATTACTTGAGAACAAAGCTTTGTTTTCACCTTTTAGAGCGGTGAATCACATATTCATCAATGGCTCATCAAGATTCTAAATGAAATAATAACTCTTTATGGTTTCATCGAATCTGATGTTCCAGCTACGAGAAGCTTATTTGAGCCCATAGGTGGATTTTTTTAGCTTATACTCTTTGACTTCCTCAGCTATGAAGCCATGGGGCTGCTTCATATTGGTTTCCTCCTCGAGGTATCACTTGAGGAATGTGGTCTTAATGTCCATCTGTCAGATGTCATAGTCAAGATGTGCAGCTATAGCTAGCAATGCCTAATGGACTTGAGCATGGCCACATGTGATAATGTCTCATCGTAGTCAATGCATTCTATTTGCTTGTTGCCCTTGTCTATGAGTTGTGCCTTGAAGGTCTCTACCTTCCCATCGGGCCCCTTTTTTCTCTTGAAAGCCCATTTACACCGAATAGGTTTTACCCCTTTAAGAGGATCCTCTAGGGTCCATACATTGTTCTTGTACATGGAGTCTAATTCAGACTTCATGGCTAGCATCCATCTATCCATGTCATGATCCGTGAGTGCTTCATTATATGAAGTTGGATCAGTGTCAGTTTCACCTGACACATGGAATTCATACCTTTCAGGTGGCATGACCACCCTCAAAGAGGTATGTGTGTTTTACCTTCATTTATTTCTTCAATTTCTGATTCTGGAATCTCATTATTCTTAGAGGATTCTATGAAACCTTTACTTCATTCTTTAATTGATTTTTAAGGAAATCATCCTCTAGAAATTTTACATCTCTATAGATGAAGACCTTTTGAGTCTCAGGTTGTAAAGTTGATATCCAATGTTGTCCTTTACATACTCGATGAAGTAGCACTCTCTAGTGTAAGATTCTAGCCTACTTGAATCCATGTTCTTGGCATGGACCAAGGAACTCCAAATCCTCAAACCTCTAGCATTGCGCTTGGTTCCAAATCAAATCTCATGTGGTGTTTTGTGTACAGACTTGTTAGGAATATTTTTAAGGATATCCATTGTAGTCTCTAAAACATATTGAAGGATACGGGAAAAATCCTCAAGCGCATCACGGAAGCGTGAGGATCGCATCGTATGCGATCAGGAGCGACTAGTCGCACTAGTTGCTCGATGCAGCAGAAATTAAAATTTTCTGTGACGAAACCACATGATCCAAGAACACTTCTCAGATCGTTTTGTCTAAACCACAACAAGTAATAGGATTACCTCTTGAAGCGTGGTTGCGATCAAGTCTCTAAACAAAGAGACCTCCTGTCTCAAGTCCGATGTGACGGAGGAGACGCTTGCGAGCGCAGAGCTGAATCGCGTGCTCCTCGCAATCCATGTTGATGATCCAAGCCACTGATCTCCTGATCTCGACAAACGAGATACGACGTCTTCTTCACGAGCAAGGCACGCCGAAGTAGACGGAGATCCACGAGCAAACGATCGGGTAGCACAACGACAACGCTGCGGCGATGGAGGATCTCTCTAGGGAATCCATGGTGGACAGCCACATGATATATAGAGATAATAGGCATGTAGAGAGAAAAGAGAGAGAGCATTCATTGAATTCGAGTATATAGAAGAGAAAGGGGTGCCTCTTCTTATATAGGGTTTTGGGAGCCCATGGACAACACACAATCAACGGATGAGATTGATTGTGTCTCTTTCAACGGCTAGGATTGTTGTTGGTAAAACACAACAACAAGTGATATAATTTAAATTATTTCATATTGATAAATCAACATAATTAATTCCAATTTAAATCACATTTGACTAGAGAAGAGATAATGAGAAGACTAAACCAATCCCCTAAAATAAGGGGACGGCTACCATCATCTCATGAGATCTCAATATCTCATGAGATCTCATTATCTCATGATTATATCATGATCTCTTGTCGAAATAATTTTCACAAAAAAAATAATTCCAAATTATTATTTGAAAAATATTAATCAAGCCATTGAAAAATATGAATCTCATTCACAACCCAAAACTAAATATAATTATATTTTCAATTAATTGTTCAATGTAAATCCAATTCACATCAACAATTAATCAACAAATATAAATCACAATATGGCTCTCTTGAATATTATAAATCACATTTATAATATATATGATTAATATGGATAGTGCTATCCATATTATTCATATCCATGATAACTAAATCACATTTAATTATCTTGGATCTCCTTTTTCTCATGTGCCCAAATAACATGAATCACATTCACATTATTCACATCTTTGATAATTAAATCATATTTAATTATCTCAGATAACTCTCCTTATAATATGAATCAAATTCATATTATTCATGATAATTAAATCTCATTTAATTATCAATTTTCTCGATGCTTGGATACATATATCAACAATGAAATTATCCATGAACTCTTTCAAGGATAATGTGCTTTCTCTGCGGATACTTGGAGATAAGGATAGGGTGATTGTATTGTTCTACGTATAGTGACTTGGATATAAGATCATATCTCAAATCCAGATCTCGGGGCTCCCATAGATGCTTGATTAATCAAGACCGCAAATCTAATCTTCTTATTGCATCTGAATCACATTCAGATCAATGACCAACATTTGGACCAAGATCAGATTACTTCTCGACTGAGAGGAGTCACTAAAATCCAGACCTGTTTCATCACTCCCTAGGAATGGAAGCGTCATGGTTATACAATTGTTTATGGTCACATCACCCTCGAGTATTCCCAACACTTGTACATCCTGCATACTAGAAAACCCAGAATAAACCTGAAGTATCAGATCAACTTTATATTGTCTACTTCATGGTTTTATCAGTAAGTTTCTTATTTGATCATTGGGAGTTGGTATCGATCATATACTTTCTAAAAGCATATATCATACCTAGGTCTTGATCATATACTTTCCAAAAGTATATATCAAACCTTACAAATTCAGTCAAGCTTCCAAAGCGAGACGACCGTGCGCACGGAATTTGATTCTTCCCAATATCTCATGAGTGAGCTCATGTCTTCTGGTTCAGTAATGAACCTGTATGATCCCTTTGAGAGATCGTATTACTCATATGCCCTTGCATGCTCACCAGCGCGTCGGTGTATAGACCTTGATTAGGTCATCAACCTATTGGTCTGCCAAATGTACATACTCAGACATATAGTAACACATCTATCTCCGGTCAGAGGATTCGTGCCTATATCATGACAGCATACGATATAGGACTTTGGTTGTCTCGATCTCGTTAAATCAACTCTTTGTCCTAACTAATCCAACACCTCTGAATCTCTATTCCTATGCAGAGGACCTACATCAAGAGGTCGGTCAGATATCAGCCTATGTGAGAAAGGATTGCCATTTCCTACTCATGCTGGAGATCATCTCTTAATAATCATTTGACGGTACTTGATGAGTCCTCAATCTAACTCTTTAGATATTCATCCAAGCACCAGCCTCTATGATTCAATAATTGAATCAACAGTTGTATGATCATTAAGATAGCCATGGTACATAACTCTAATTGTACTAAGGGACCTTAATATGCAAATTATTTATTCTTCATTTCAGATCAGGGAATGATATTCGCAATAACATTTATTGCATAATGGCTCGTTGTGGGCTCGCATGTCCAACAATCTCCCACTCTAGCCCAAAGAGCCATTAATGGTCTAATCATTTAAACCCACACTCATGTGACAATCATAGGCTATTTAGAAAATAGCTAGATAAGCTGATCAGTCACTCTATTCCTGTGAGACTATGCCAAGTCCTTTTACGGCACTTGCATATCCCCAGTAACAGTGCTCGCATCTAATGTGAATGTTGCATCTCATGCAACCAATACTCAATCATGTTAGTTATAGTGTCCTTGACACTACAGCTTAATAATTATCATAACCAGTACTTCCATAATCCTTATCAGAATACCCTTATTCCTGGAGATCTCTATCTCCAAAGGTATCCAAAGTTAAGACTTTTTTAGATAACTATCTATAAAGTCTTAATTTCTTGAAGATAAGACTTAGAGATCACTATCTCAAAAGTCTTGTCATCTTTGAAGATTTTGTTATTACTGCAATCAAGTGTTTCATCTATCCATAGTAGGATTAGCAACACTTTACTACTCCCACTGCATGGTAGATGTCTGGCTTTTGTACACATCTAGCATACACTTAGCTTCTCGTAACTAATGCACAAGTACAAGGAGTTCTAGCATTCACTTCCTCAACTCTTTGAGGTGTTATACCTTTAGATAGGTCAGTACCATACCTTAAGGGAAGGAAGTCTTCCTTGGGATTTTCCAAGCATGGAACATGTCCAAGGTGTACTACAAATGTGACGGTTCCAATACCCTCTTTTCTTTGCTTCTGAACATCTTCAGAACTAAGATTTAAGAGGTATCCTTGAGATCACATCTCAAGGTATGGAATAGCCATATCATAAAACACTTATTACCATCCTTATATCATTCCAAATGATTAGGATATTATCTACATTTAGCAAGATGAACACAATGGCACTCCCACTAAGCTTCACATGGTACATCAAGATTCTATCTGAAATCATAACAATTATAATTTCATCAAATCTTATGCTCCAACTACAAGAAGCTTATTTGAGTCTATAGATGGAGTTCTTCAGCTTGCACACTTTGCTTTCCTCAACCATGAAGCCCTGAGGCTACTTCATGTGAATATCCTTAGAGAGATATTCGTGGAGGAATGCAATCTTGACTTCCGTCTCGAAGATGTCAAAGCCAAGTTGTATAGCTACAGTTAGCAATATTCTGATGTGTATAAGCATGGTTACTGAAGAGCAAGTCTCATTGCAAGCAATGTCTTCTCTTCTGGTGTGTAGCTCATGGCTACGAACCGTGCTTTGAAGGTCTCTACCTTCTCATCAGGTTCCCTTTCTCTTGAAGATCCATTTACACCTTAACGGGTCTTACCCATATAGGTGGATCCTCGAGGGTCCATATACAACACTTATATATGAAGTCTGCCTTAGACTTTTATTGCTAACATCTATCTTTCCATGTCATGATCTACAGGAGTTTCATCACATGAAATCCGATCATTGTCAGACTTAACTGATACATGGAATACATCCTCAAACTCATTTGAAGAGGTATTAGTGTTTCATCTTTAATTATCCTTTTAGTTTTCGTTTGGAGCCTCATTATCATCTCAAGATTAAATGAGTTCCTTTGCTTCATTTTCATCTTGATTCTCAAGATAGTCATTCTCTAAGAATCACATTCTCAGAGATGAGATCTTTTAAGAATCTCAGGGTTATAAAGTAGGTATCCAATACCATCCTTTATTTTCCCAGTGAAGTAGCACTCTCTAGTGCTCGATTCCAGCTTACTTGCATGGAATCTTATTAAGGATATATAATGTAGTCTCTACTACATATATTCTAGGAAACTAAGAGGAAATTATGCTAAAATTCGTCATTGATCAAATCATGTCACACATGATCCAATTGTATCTCCCTACAACTCTATTGAGTTTAGGTGTGCTAGGAGGATTGAGATAGAAATGATATTCATATCTTCACAAGGTATTCTTTGAATATATCTAACATGTACAAGCTACCTAGGTTAGATCAAATTCATTTCATCTTTCTTCAGACTTTGGTTCCAAACCAAAATTATGAAATATTTGAACATTTCAAAGGTTTCTTAGGTGAAGAGAAGAAATCTCATATCATACATACTTATCAATAGATATCACATATACATAATGTTTATTATGATATAGATGATCCACATACATCAATATGTATGAGATCTTGAATACCTTGACATCTTACACCTTTCCCAAAAGAAGGGTGTATTGGACATTTTACTTTAAATACAATATTCATAAGTATGTAAGATTTGAAATTTTAGACAATCTAAAGTTTCATATCTTACTAGTCCATTGATCTCATCGACAAACAAATGTCCAAAACTTGATGCCAAATCATTGTCAAATGATTTTCATCCTCCTATTGATCTTTTAAGGTTCAACTTTCAGTTTAGAAATCTTAATGAACCATTCATTAGTTTTCTAATTTTGTGGAGTCCACTAGATGTTAGATTACTATCTGAAATATATCCATCATAACTCTTTATGATAGGTTTATTCCAGAATTCATGTTTATTTTCAACACTTAGAAACAAACAATGAGTGTATTCTAATATCTAGGTCAAAGAGACATCCTCTAAAACTAAGGACTCTCACACTGAAAATATGAAGTCAATTTATCCCATAGAGATTGTTGCAACAATTGCATCAATATCCATGTGGATAACTATAAACCTTAAGATCAAATTTTCCAGTCTTCTAAAACATATGCAACAATTACAAGTGTCATTAGAAGAATGAGATACAATTATTAGACTTTAATCTTATCTTATAAGAAATTCAATTTCAATGATTAAATGTAGATTATTCGGGTGCTCTATCCGAGTCCTTCTCTAAGGATTCCAGACAGACTTGATAGTCATACTATCAACACACTAACTTATTGCAGTATTGGCATTCATCCAACTCTTTGGATGTCATATGGAAGTCACCGAAGTAGGTCAACTCTTTGACTTTCCTTCTTACTTTGGTTCGACCCATGCTTCCACTGCGCTCCCATCATCTATAAACAACCATTGCTTAAGACTAAGGATCTCTTATGTTAAATTCAAAAGAATTCAATGTAAGAGCATTTCAATATTTATATATGCTTCATTAAATTCATACAATATGAATATTATGAAGCTTCACGAATGACTAGAGTATAGACAGTAGAATGATGACGCTTATCATGTCTACATCGATCTAAACTCTCAAAACATTGGTTCAGGTAGGTATTCAAATATTTTGAATATATCCTCTCTTATAGAGCTACCATTCTGCATGATGTAGTGAACCATGTCATTCATGATTAAATGTCTAGAGCACATATGTATGCCAAAACATCTTCTTTGATTTTATAAGGATTATTCGACAATTACGATCACCATTGGCATGTCACTTCCAAAGTACACTCGATGAAACATCAATACTATAGAGACATATTAACCCTAAGGCGGTGTCTTATTATCTTATTCAATTGTCATTCCTCATTAATACGAGGAAACTTGCACATTGCAACCACATACATTATGTGTCCAATTGCAAGTACAATATCTGGATCATGAGTCCAATCCATGATATTTTACTGGTTATTATTGATTATAACATTGAGTGGGTTTTATGAAGAATTATCTGAAATAAGAAATTTTCATAAGTGCATTATATATATACTTATTTTACTTTGATTTAGGAGTTTTTATATCAAAGTTGTCATGCCTTGTCAACACTGAAAGTTCATTCCCTTAATCACTTTCAATGTAAGAGATATACTTACCATTATATCTCAAGCAAGATCTGGGATCTCCTTCCTTATCTTTCTTACATCCCAATAATATGAGAACCTGTAATTCGGATAAAAAGAAGCGGGAACACATTCTACCTTGCAAGTCCAACTTGCATCTCCTAATTCGGTCTTTAACACCCGGGCCCACCACCCCTACATTAATTGGACCAACTGTCAACAGGCTTAATACTCGCTATACGCAATCCAGTATCTCCCAATAATATGAGGACCCGATATTGGGGTCACTACGTATACGGCCTTACTCTTTCGAGAAGCGAAGAGCCCGATACAAATGGATTGTATGCAGGAGCTGTCACTTCGGACAGGCATCTCCTTACATACAATATCTGGCGACGGAACCCTTCACCTTGACAGGAGACCATGGATGTCACTTATATGATCCTCCATATCATATTCAACTTCTAATTAATCATTATGAATCATATTCATTATGATTAATTCTTCCATGGGAAATAACAACTCTATTCATAATAGAGTGTTTTAATTTTAATTGGATTCCAATTAATCTAATCATATTAAATTAATGATCTAATTAATATCCAACAAACATTATTAATTGTTACTTGAATTATGATATTATCTCAAATACATATTATTTTGAATTTTAATAATTAGAAAAATACATCATGATCTCTCAGGCACATTCGTTCCCTACCCGTTGTCATGGCCAATACCGGCGGGAGTGGGACGGATCGCAATCGATGCGAGATGCTACCCCAGCGATCCCCGACTAGACACCATATCCGCTTCGAAAAAAAGCAATGTCGAGTCAATCACTTTGTACTTGAGATGATCATCGGTTTTTCAACCGAAATTATACCATATAATATTCATCAAAACTAGTTTGATAATATTATAAGGAGATTTGCTAAACAAATCCCCAATCCTATTCAAGCAACAAGGTTTTGCATGTAAAAGTTGTCCTACAACTATTTTAGGATAAACTAGAGTTTTCATGAAAATAATGTTTGTTAGAAACTTCATATTAACCAATTGTGATCAAGATCAACAATCTTATCATTTTGGTTAATGCAATATCATTCAAGGAAATAATTATCATCTTTAAATATTTCACAAATATTTATCAATAATCATTTCAAAAAATTAACAACTAATTTACATGAATGACTATCACAAGGTTCATGATCAAGTTTATTAATTTCCAGCAGTGACCCCTACTCACTAAAATTAACATAACTCGACCAGATTAAATCCAGTTAATGCAAACTAAATTTATTTTGTTCGCAAATTTGATTTAAAATAGAACTCAAGTAATAATTACGCATTTCCAGGCATTTTAAAACCTTAATTAACATCTTAATCACGTCTCTAATCGTCATCCCCGAAACAGTGGATATATGGTCAATAAAACGATCATATCTTGAGCAAACGGAATCCAAATTACGCAAACTCAAATCCTACTGTTTCCTTAATTAATGGGGAATATTATCCAATTAAAATTTCGTGTTTAACTATTTTAAACAGGGCCGAAGTTTTATCACAAGACAGGGCTGCGAAAAATGAAATGCTAAAATTTTCACGAACCCAAACGAGCCCAAATTTTCGTAGGTTCATGGATCTAATCCAAAACCTTCGACAACCTGGCTCTGATACCACTTGAAGGATACGAGAAAAATCCTCAAGCGCATCATGGAAGCGTGAGGATCGCATCGTATACGATCGGGAGCGACTAGTCGTACTAGTTGCTCGATACAGCGGAAATTAAAATTTTCTATGTGATGAAACCACATGATCCAAGAACACTTCTCGGATCATTTCGTCTAAACCACAAACAAGTAATAGGATTACCTCTTGAAGTGTGGTTGCAATCGAGTCTTTAAACAAAGAGACCTCCTGTCTCAAGTCCGATCTGACGGAGGAGACGCTTGCGAGCGCGGGGATGAATCGCGTGCTCCTCGCAATCCATGTTGATGATCCAAGACACTGATTTCCTGATCTAGACAAACGATATACGACGTCTTTTTCATGAGCAAGGCACACCGAAGTAGACAGAGATCCACGAGCAAACAATCGGGTGGCATAACGGCAACGCTGTGGCGATGGAGGATCTCTCTAGGGCATCCATGGTGGACGGCCACATGAGAGATAGAGATAATGGGCGTGTAGAGAAAAAAGAGAGAGAGTATTCATTGAATTCGAGTGTATAGAAGAGCAAGGGGTGCCTCTTCTTATATAGGGTTTTGGGAGTCCATGGATCCCAATCCATGGACAACACACAATCAACGGATGAGATTGATTGTGTCTCTTTCAATTGCTAGGATTGTTGTTGGTAAAACACAACAACAAGTGATTTTATTTGAATTAATTCATATTGATAAATCAACATAATTAATTCCAATTTAAATCACATTTTACTAGAGAAGAGATAATGAGAAGACTAAACCAATCCCCTAAAATAAGGAGACGACTACCATCATCTCATGAGATCTCAATATCTCATGAGATCTCATTATCTCATGAGATCTCATTATCTCATGATTATATCATGATCTCTTGTCGAAATAATTTTCACAAAAAAATAATTCCAAATTATCTTATGGAAAATATCAACCATGCCATTGAAATTATGTGAATCTCATTCACAACCCAAAACTAAATGTAATTATATTTTCAATTAATTGTTCAATGTAAATCCAATTCACATTAACAATTAATCAATAAATATAAATCACAATATGGCTCTCTCTTATATGTTATAAATCGCATTTATAATATATATGATTAATATGATAGTGCTATCAATATTATTCATATCCATGTAATTAAATCACATTTAATTATCTTGGATCTCCTTTTTCTCATGTGCCCAAATAACATGAATCACATTCACATTATTCACATCTTTGATAATTAAATCACATTTAATTATCTCAGATAACTCTCCTTATAATATGAATCAAATTCATATTATTCATGATAGTTAAATCTCATTTAATTATCAATTTTCTCGATGCTTGGATACATATATCAACAATGAAATTATCTATGAACTCTTTCAAGGATAATGCGCTTTCTACGCGGATACTTGGAGATAAGGACAGGGCGATTGTATTGTTCCACGTATAGTGACTTGGATATTGAGATCATATCTCAAATCTAGATCTCGGGCCTCCCATAGATGCTTGATTAAATCAAGACCACAAATCTAATCTTCTCATTGCATCTGAATCACATTCAGATCAATGTCCAACATTTGGACCAAGATGAGATTACTTCTCTACTGAGAGGAGTCACTAAAATCCAGACCCGTTTCATCACTCCCTAGGAATGGAAGCGTCATGGTTATGCAATCGTTTATGATCATATCACCCTCAAGTTTTCCCAACACTTGTACATACTGCATACTGGAAGACCCAGGTTAAACCTGAAATATCAGATCAACATTATACTGTCTACTTCATGGTTTTATCAGTACGTTTCTCATTTGATCATTGGGAGTTGGTATCGATCATATACTTTCCAAAAGCATATATCATACCTAGGTCTTGATCATATACTTTCCAAAAGTATATATCAAACCTTACAAATTCAGTCAAGCTTCCAAAGCAAGACGACCGTGCGCACGGAATTTGATCTATTGATCCTATCAACAGATAAATGACCCAGCATCTGATGCTAAATCATGGTTAAATGATTATTATCCTATCTAGATCTCTTGAGATTATTAATATTAGTAATGGATGTATCTCATGACACGTTCATCAATGCATAATTCAAAGAGTCCACCGGAATTTAGAACACCATCTACAATATGTTTGCCATACCGACTTATGACAACTTTTTTGTAAAAATGAAATGCATAATCCATTTTTAACTAATTTAAATACATATAACAAGTTCCTTCTAACTTCTGGTACTTAGAAACACTTTCTAAGTAATATGACTCTCCCACTAACTAAAGATAGTCTGCAAATCCCGACAACGACTGTTGCAGCAGTTGCATCAGACCCCATCCGGATGACTATCCTTCCATCCTCAACCTTTCTAGTTTCCTAAAACATATGCAACACATTGTATACATGAACAGAAGCACTAGAATCAATGTCCCAACTACCTTCTCGTCCTACGAGAAAGTTAGTTTCAATGATGAAAATAGATTTAATACAAGCCAGAGCATTATCTTTACCCTTCTCAAAGGTTTTCAGATAATTTGGATAGTTTCTTTTCCAGTGCCTTAGATTTTTGTAGTGATTAGAGACATTTGTTTTATTGGATGCCAGATGTGTGGATGCTTAAGTGGATGAGTCGACACTTTGACTCTTCTTCTTCACATGTGGGTTGGACACTTTCGAAACCCATGCTTGCGACTGCGCTCTATGCAGTTCATATCATCGAACATCTCTTTAAGATTCATCATTATATCATGGGGATTTTCAATATCCATATGTTGCTTCTGAAGCACATAAGACATATACCCTATAATATAATCTCGAACTAGCGAGTGGTCCTTATTAAAATTTTCATTATATTTAATTCTTCCATTGATATAGGGTTTGTATGCTTGTTCTCAGTGAGCACATAACCGATGCGCTCCTTAGAGAGAACAAACTACAAAATTCAGAGACAGTCCGAATAATTTGGTTCGGTCAATTGGTTGACCTCCATAAGGTTGTTGAGAGAGTTCATGGATTTGTCTAAAATCAGAAATTCACTTATTATAATATATACAATAAATTATTATGTATATAAGCTTCTTTGATTAAGGAATTTTAATTCAAAGTCATTACTTTTTAGTACTTTGAAAGTTCATTCCCTTATCCAACTTTCAAAGCAAGAGATATACTTACCGCTATATCTCTAGCAAGGTATGGGATCTCCCTTCCACCTTTGTCGCACCCCAATAATATGAGAAAATGCAACTCGGGTGAAGGAAGCAAGACTCTTTCTTCCTTATAAGTCCAAATTATATTTCTTGATTCGGTCTTAAACAGCCGAGCCCACCATCCCTAAGGTGGTGTTCACATGTTATTAATTTAACTAACCCTTAATAAGAATACTACTTGCTATGCACAATCTAATACTACCTCAATTATATGAGGAACAATATTAAGGTCACAATGCATATGACCTTACTCTTTCAAGAAGCAAAGAGCCCTGATCCATGTGCTCTTGTATACCATAGTTATGGCTTCGCATAGGCATCTCAAATATACAATCCATAGTGACAGAACCCTTCGCTTTAACAGGAGACCATGGATTTCATCTTATGATCCTTCATATCACATTCAAATTTTAATCAGTCACGTAGAATCATGTTATTATTATTAATCATCCAAGGGAATTTTAATGTTATTAATAATTGATTGTTTATTTTAATTGTAATAAATTATTCTAATCATATTAAATTAATTAACAAACCAATGCAACCAATAAACAATTAGGTTTGCTTGATATTACTATATAGTATTACCTCGCACAAATACATATTATTCTAACTTTTAATAATTAAAGTACAACTTACTTACTAATATTACCCCTCATAGAAAATGGATTCGGCCATACGCTCGGGTATATGCTGGGAGGGACAATTTCCTTGACATGCAAGGCACTAATTAGGTAACCAATCCAACATAGCGTGGTCTAGACACCTTGAGCACCCCGAATCAGAATAATATAATTGGATATTGTACTTAAAGTTTAATCGATCAACTCTGATGACCGGCATTATACTATATATTACACTCAGAAATTTAAGAATCTTAACATATTTTTAAAAATCTTAAAATCCCAGTCATATCAAGCAAACAAGTTTGATTTTGCAAGTAAAAGTTGTCCCACAACTATTATGGGATAGACTAGGGTATTCATGTCATGAAAAAATCCTTCAATTGTTGTTGTTTGACATATATTTCTCTAAATAAGTGATACATCAATTAATCAGGGTAAATTATAAATTTTCATAATTATTTATAAGTTAAGACTATGATCTAATCATCTTCCGATCTAGTCCTTATGTATATATGCTACACCATGTAGATATGTTGTACATATGCACATCGAAAAAAATGTGCAAAAGAAAAAAAACTCCAAAAAAATGGTGGGTCTGATAGAAAATGAAATACCCACCGGAGTGTATAGCCAAATAAAGCAAAGCTTATATTACAAATTCTCATCTCATGAAGCTTGCAGCAGGGAGACTTAGCTACACTGGTTGGGCTCCCAAGGATACGTGGCTACATTGATCATGGTCCATTCTCTTCTCTCCCCCTCTTCTTAAGCTAGTTGTACTTGAACTTAGAAGGGAATACCCCGCTCCTCGAGGAAAGAGCTGCCAGACTAGGACATTAGAGTTACCTTGTTGAGGGGGGATGTGACTTTGCCATTTTTGAGGTGGGGAGCTATATATCACTTACACAGTACAAGAAAAGATTCATGGTCATTAGAGTTTGTGTATGTGGACTTGTTCTGATCTGGATTATTGAGGAGTCTTGACCATAGATTGGTAGAACTTAGAGGCTATTGAGTCTTAAACCTAGGTCCAAATAAGGTTCCGACAAACTAATAATCCAAAGGTCTGACTGAGCTCCATACTCCAATTTAATGAAGACAAGTTTAATAATCAACATTGATTCTCCTTCTCTTTCTTTCTTTCTCTTCTCACTTCTTTTTCAAATAAGTGTTTGCTAAGGGACTAGAAAGGTAAAGTATAGGGGGGTTATGAATTCCTGATCATCACTCTTTATTCTTTTATTTTAGCTAATTATCTTGGCAACGCATCATGTAAATAGATATAAATACAATAACTTAGCATTATACATGCATGTGTTAATATTACATAATTATCATGTATTTGTGCAAAAATAAAAGAATAAAGAAAAAGAAAAAGGAAGAAGGTATTTAGAATAAATACAGAGTGATACGAACCCCAAGAGAAAGCCAAACATTGGCCCGATTGCCCAATAAAACAAGTGGAGAGAGATAGGGCCTACTCTATATTGTACATATCATGGGTGTAAATAAATAATTGCTTTTGTCAAAATAAAAATAAAAATATTCTTTTTTACATCCTTGAACATATTCCTAAAAATAAAACAAAAATTAGAAAAATAAATAAAAATAAAATAAAATTCTCTCTCCTTTATACATAATACATGTATATATACTTTCTTCTTTATTTATTACATACATGTAAATAAATAATAAAAATGCAATAAAAATTATTTTGTACTCCAAACATTATGTTGTAAATAAATAAAATATAAAATTAGGGTATTTATGTAAAAACAACAAATTAAAAATAATTGTACAAAGTACATAGGTATATCATACCTACTATACTATATATAGACTAAATTATTTTTCAAAAAAATAAATACAAATCACAAAAAATAGTTTGAAAAATAACAAACATTTTTCATTTTATACACTTTTTTATTTAAAATCATTTACTATTTTTATTTAATTTGTAAGTTTTTGTATATTCTATTTTTCTAATTGGTTTTCGTCATGTCGTTGACCCGGATCAACCCCCTCTTCCAGGGCTTGACCTGACCCGATCTCTTCACTGGACCTTCTTCTTCGATTTTTCCTAGGCGGATCACACAACCCCTCGCCCTGATTTTTCTCTCGTGGACTCTCCTAGGATCCAGGACCCCTCACGGATCCCTAGAAAGGCGCGGATCTCCCTCGGTTTGCGTGCCCTTGCCCGATTTCTCCAGCCTCCTAGGAACCTTATAAAATCTCTAATCTGCCTCCCAAGAGAGGCAGCCCGTGCCTCACTCCCATATGGAACCCTAGCCACCTCCAGCTGAGTGACAGCTGCTCGGAGCACCGCTCGGAGCTCAGTTTGGTGCAGCAGAGCTGATGCTCAACCTTTGTGGCCAGACCTTAGTCGTGAGTAGCCTCCCACCTTATGCATCGAGGTTGAGGCCATCACCCCGACGATCACCTTCGCCTGGAGCTCAGGAGCAATCCCAGATCTTCAGGTACCCCTTATTCCCCTTGCATTTCCAGTTTCGATCCAATCTTTCCATTTAGCGTCGTCATACCCCCATCTCCTCCGACCGGTTGGCCGGAGCCTCGACATCGACCTCCAGCCTCTTAGATAGATCTGCACGCTCACCCTCCATCTCACACCGCAATATGATCACCCTTCGCCTCAATCATCAGGTCGAGATTAGGGCCTAGATCTTGCCTACCAACTTCGTCGGAGATCGATCATCGCCCCCTTCGCTTCTTTGGCTTTTAGCGTTAATAATCCGGACCGGAGCTCTGCCCCGAGTCCCAGCTTTCCCTTGCAGGGGATAGCGTACGTTGAGGACCCCCTATTTCGTTCATCAGAGGTTAGTCGGAGTAGCTCCAGGCCCCCTTCATTGCCACACTCATCCGGTCGGTGGCTCCTCCATCAGACCCGCTCAGTCGACGCGGAAGCTTTCCACGACCACTCATGTGCCTTACGATCGATCATCGGAGCTGAGGATCATCTCCTTAGCTCCGGTGAAGTTCACCCGACACTGTTTGTCTAGGCTTCTCCAACACCGTTGGATCAGTCATACCCCTCCAGATCGCATCTGGACCGCCAATACAGCAGGCTTTTCAAACCGTTAGATGGCAGATCTGACGCATTTGCGTCCCACTTTCCCGACCAACACTGAGGCATCATATGACAGTTGTAGCAGATCAGAGTCGCACGTTCGTGCCCCCACCAGTGGCCTCCACGTGTCTCCACGCGTTACTCACGTGCTGCAAGAATATTGCACTTTTCCCCTTGCACTTTTTATACTTTATGTTTAAGTTTGTGAAATAAAGTTGTAGTTTGAACTATTTGCACTTTATTCCCTAAGGTTTATGGTATTTTCATTTTAATCCTTCCTGTCTGGAGATACGTGCTCGATCATATGCACTGTGGTGTTTTTGCATGTTTTGCCCTAGATATTTTGATGTTAATGTTTAAATGAAACATTTTATGGAATTGCATTTAAACCCTTGTGCGTGGATTAAATGACATATGCGTGTTTTTATGGGAATTTTGCACTATTACCCTCGTACTTTTTATTCGTGTTACTGTTTAGTCTAGAAACTTAAACTATTTACATTTAGGTCCCTATGACCTGTGTGTTTTGTTTTTAATTGAATAAATATCAAATCTACTCCAAAAATTCCCCAAAATTAACAGTTGCTCCCGCTACTGTGTAATTTTTTGGTAATTTTTGTGATGCAATTTGATTTTATTTGCTATTTTCTAAAAATCAAAAACCCTAAAAGAGTGTCTGTCTATTTTGGAAAATCCATAAAAATATAAAAATATCCCAAAAAATCTACAAAAATTCTTGTGTGCTTGTTTTGCTTTGTTTTAATTTCAATAGCATTTTTGTTTAATTATATTTTATAAAAACCTTAAAAATCACAAAAAACAAAAAATATTCTAAAAATCATTAAAAATTCCATAAAAATAAAAAATGAGTTTTCAATTTCTGTAGTTAGATATTTTTACCTATTTTCTCATAAAATTGCAAGCAGGAATTTTTGGGCACTTTAGATATTTTAAAGTTGCCTACTCATCAAGGGTGTACACTGTTTTGATTTTTGTTCTTTCTTTCATTTTTAGAAAAATCTATAAAAATATGAAAAAATCCGTGAAATACCCAAAAACATTTGCATATTTTCAAAATCTAAAAATATTTTTATTTTGAATTTTTTACTCTTTTTAGCCTTAATAAAAAATGTTGTAGTGAGCTTAATGTAGACTATGATGTGCACAAGTCCAGATATCTGCCATGTAGTGGGAGTGGTAAGTTGTTACTAATCCTGCTATGGAGAACAACATTGGAATTCAATGAAGAACATTTTCAAGTATCTAAGACGGATGCAAGATTACATCTTGGTATATGGAGATGGTGATCTACAAGTCTTGGGATACACAGATTCTGACTTCTAGTTTGATATTGATGATCAAAAGTCGACATCAAGGTTTGTGTTCCTATTGAACGGCGGTACAATGAGCTGGAGAAGCAAGAAGCAGGACACTACGACCGATTAAATAACAGAAATTGAATACATTGCTGCATCGGATGCTACAAAGGAGGCAGTGTAGTTGCGCAAGTTCATCTCAAAGTTGGCGTAGTTTCCTCTGATACTCGCATCTCTCTACTCTACAATAACACGGGAGCCATAGCACAAGTGAAGGAACCTGGATGGCATCAAAAGAGCAAGCACATGGAAAGGAAATACCACATCATTCGTGAGATTCAAAAGCATGGTGACATCGTCATCACCAAGGTGGCCTCAACTGAAAACGTTGCTGATCTGCTTACCAAAACTTTGACACAAAAGTTTTTCGACCAGCGTATATTGAGTATGAGTTTAAGGATTATACCTGAATTTTTCTGAGGTTAGTGGGAGATTGTTAGTAATGTAGGCCTGAGGCGAACTATTTATATAATAAATATTATTGTAATGTTTGATATATCAATAAAAGTTATTGGTTCATTTCACTCCTTGTCTAAGATTAAATGAATGAATGCACTATAACGTCCCTTAGTACAAATAGGGTTATGTACCATGGCCATCTTAATGACCATACAACTATTCATTCAGTTGTTGAATCATAGATGTTGGTGCTTGGATGAATATCTCAAGAGTTAGATTGAGGACTCATTAAGCACCATCAAGTGATTATTAAGACATAATCTCCAACCTGAGTAGGAGATGGCAAAATTTCTCTTTTGTCTGATATCTGACCGACCTCTTGATGTAGGTCCTCTCTATGGGAATAGAGATTCGGAGGTGTCAGATAAGTTAGGTCAAAGAGTTGACTTAGCGAGGTTAAGATAACCAAGTCCTACGTTATATACTATCAAGATATAGGTATGCATCCTTTGACCGGAAACCGATTTATTACTATATGTCTAAGTATATATATTTGGTAAACCGATAGTTTGATGGCCTAATCAAGTTCTATACACCAGTGAGTTGGTATGCATATAAGGACATATGAGCAATACAATCTCTCAAAGGGATCGTACACGTTCACTTGTGAACGGGAAGACATGAGCTCACTCATGAGGTATTGAGACCGATCAAATTACATGCATGGTCGTATTGCTTTAGAGTCATGAAAAGGATTTGTAGGTATGATGAATTCTTTTGGAAAGCATGTGATCGATACCAACTCCCAATGATCGAATGAGAAACTTAATGATTAAACCCTAAATATGATAGTGTAAATTGTTCTCTATATCTTAGGGTCTATTCTTGGTCTTCCAGTATGTAGGATGTACATGTATTAGGAATACCTGAGGGTGAAGTGATCATTAATGATTGTATAATAATGACGCTTCCATTCCGAAGGGGTGATGAAAAATGTCTGGATTTTAGTGACTCCTCTTATTAGAGAAGTGATCTAATCTTAGTCCAAGTGTTGGACATTGATCTGAATGTCATTCAGATGCAATGAGAAGATTAGATCCACGGTCTTGATTTAATCAAGCATCTATGAGAGGTCCCCAAGATCTGGATTTGAGATGTGATCTCATATCCAAGTCACTATACGTGGAACGTACAATCGCCATGTTCTTATCTCCAAGTATCCACAGAGAAAGCATATTGTTCTTAAAAGAATTCAAGAATAATTCCATTGTTGAATTATGTATCTGAGCATTGAGATATTGATAATTAAATGTGATTTAATGATCATTAATAATGTGAATATGATACATATTATTTAAATACATGAGATTACCTATCCAGATAATTAAATGTGATTTAATTATCAAGGATATGAATAATATGGATAGTGATATCCATATTTTATATATATATATATATTATAAATGTGATTTATAATATATTAGAGAGAGTTTATTGTAAATAGTATCTACAAATTAATTGTTGCTGTGAATTAGATCTTCACATTGGAAATTAATTGGAAATAGAATTTACATTTTTATTTTGAGTTGTAAATATGATTCACAATTATTTAATGGCATGATTGTGATATTCACAAAATTAATTTGGAATTATTTTTTTGAATTAATTTACAACAAATTTGTTGTAAATGTATATATATGAAGGATTATGTGAGATTTTATATCTCACAAAATTAGAAGGCCAACACGTTCATTTTATGGATGGTGGACGACCACCCTTTGACTCATTGACAAAGGAAGTCGTCCCCCCCTATTTTAGAAAGGCGGGTGGCCTCCTTCTTAATCCTTCTATCCTAATTGACTTAGTTCAAATTAAATTATGTTGATTACTCGATATATTTGATTTAATCTAAATTAATTTTTGTTGTATTTTTATAACAAAATTATGGCTATTGAATAGTAACACAAACAATTCTCAACCATTGATTTTGTGTTTCACGTGGATTGTGATCCATGGACTTTCAAAATACTATAAAAGAAGAGGCAACCCTAGATGTTCTTTTACGACAATTGAATAAACTCTCTCTCTCATTCTCATACTACATGCTCCATCTCTCTCTCTCTCTAAGTGGGCGTCCACTTTGTGCCCTAGAGAGAATCACCGTCGATGCCACGCTGTCAGAATAGATCAACTCATACACAAATCCTTACGACTATGAATCTCTCTTGTACAGTGTAAGTGATATGTAGCTCTCCTCGGTTAAAGCGGTAAAAGTCAGTCTTCTCCAACGTGGTGACCCAATTCCCCACTCCAATAACTCTTTCCTCGAGAAGCGGGGTATTCCCTTCTAAGTTTTAAGTGCAACCAGCTCAAGAAGAGGAGGTTTGGAGAAGAATGGACGGTAGCCAGTGTAGCTACCCATACTTGGATGCATGACCATTGTAGCCAAGTCATCCAGCTCTAGGCTCATAAATATCTGACTTGGAAGCTCAAGCTTGCTTATTTGACTATACAAATGTCCACATTCCGGTAGGCATTTTATTTTCAATCAGGTATGTCTACTTTTTTGGAGTTTTTTTTAATATATACAAGGTGCGACATGTACATGAGAAGTTTTTCCTCATGATCCAGATACTATCCCTCTTTTGAAGCTTTATTGCAACCCACAACATTCTGTAATTATGCCTCGTTGCTACTAGACCGGGTAGGGATACAATGGCCACAAATGTGTGACTACAGATGTTTCCATTAGCTTCTGTCTCATATCAGCAAATGCAACCCTCTACCAAGTGCAGGTGTGCAAGATAGGTCATTATCGACAAGAATAATGCCTTTGCTCCGAAGTACTCTACTTAGGCAGTCAAGATGACACTGAACTAAGTTTTGTGGTTCCCAAAGAATTAATTCTATAGACCTGAAGAATCTCAATCCCATTTACTATAAGGTTCCTCGACATTAAGTGGATTAAGGTCCAACTAAGCAACATTCTTTGACTTCATTCCAGACTAGTTTAAGTGTCAATATAATTCTGAAAAATGCACATGTGAATGCAAGAAACATATATAAAATATTTTTTTTGAAAAGAAATAAAAGAATAATCTTTAAAAAAAGTTTTTCAACGAATTTTTGCAATTTTTATGGATTTTAAACATTTTTATTTTAAAGAGAAAAGGGTTAGTAAAATGAATATATACAAGTTTACACAAAAGGATTATACCAATTTTATACAAGATTTTACAAGAACCTTTTATGTACAAGTTTTAGATACAAGTTTTAGAAAAGAATTTAATATACAGCAAAGAATTTTATTTACAGGAGTATAAGTGATTAAAGAATTTATACACACGTGGATTTTATAAATTTATACATCCCATAAATTATATCCCAGGTGACAAAATAATTTTACAAAAAAAATTACAAACCTTTTAAAAATATTTTACAAAAGATTTTACCAACAATTTTCAAAATATTTTGCAAAGTTTTTTCATAAAGTTTTACAAATATTTTTTGCAAACTATTTTTACAAATCATTTTACAAACAATTTTACAAACAGGTTTTTGCAAACATTTTGCTTTCAAAAATTTACAAACATTTTGTACAGAATAACTAGTTTTGATAGAGAAGATAATTTCACAAACATTTTACAAACAAAATATTTTTTATAAATACCTGTGTAAAGAATTGTACAAAAATAGTTTTACAAAAAAATTTTATAAATATTTTTACAAACAGTTTACAAAAAAGTTTTTACAAATATTTTTGAAAAATCTTTGCAAACAATTTTCAAAAGATTTTTGCAAATCATTTTACAAATATTTTTTCAAAATATTTTTTATTTGAATAATAATAACAATATTATTAATAAAAGTACGAGTTATGGCTAAGGTATATATATAATATATACGACACCCCCTATACTTAGCTCGAATTGTCCTCATAGTGACCAAAGATCTACAAAGGAAGATATAACTCGTGCTAAATATAGACGAGCTAAAAGAATCATATACAACAATGACTCAAAGAATAGATGAAAAGAATAGAAGTCGGTGATCCCCCTATACTTCGGATCAAATAATCCTAAGTATAGAAGACTGTACAAATGAGGGAAAATGAGGAAAAGAATGAACAATTCAACAACTCGACTTGTCCTCCCCTATACTTAGTGTAAAAGATGCCTAAGTATAGAAAAAGAATATCAACAAGTTGAAGGACAAGCTAGAGATCAGAAGAAATAAAAGAAAATAAAAACACAAAAGAAATGGTATGAACAACATCACCACCCATACTTAGGGTAAAGTATCCCTAAGTATAGGCAACAATAGAATGATGAAACAGAACAAAAATGGTAAAAACCTCAAATCATTCATCCCCCTAATACATAGGATAGAGTACATCCTAAGTATCGCATATACACATGGAAAAGAGGTGAACGATGAAAATGAAAGAAGAAAGAATAAAATGAAAGGATATATACAAGAGTAAATCAGCTCATATATCAAACGTAGAAGATGTCAAAAAGTCATCATCTGATACCACAGATATGGAATCAACTAGGAATGTATCATGATCTATATATGGCTTTAGCAATTGTCCATTCACAACAAATGGATGTGCATCAGATGACAACCCAGATATGACAATACTACCATTGCCACGCATAGCTCTCACAATGAACGGTTCTGGCAATTTGCTTTTCAATTTGCCTAGAAACAACTTCAATTTAGCATCAAATAACCAAACTTTCTGATCAGGGGGGAAGTCTTCCTTCTAATGTGTCTATCATGCCAATGCTTGACTTTCTCCTTATACATGAGTGAGTTGTCGTATGCAAAATCTCGGAATTCCATCAATTTGTTCGGATCTAACTTCCTACTATTTCCTGCCTTCTCATAATCCAAATTTCATAAATGTAGTGCCCATAAAGATTTGTGAATTAATTCAACCGGCAGGTGGCAAGGCTTTCCATACACCAATCTGTAGGGAGACATTCCTAATGGAGACTTGTATGTCGTCCGATAAGCCCACAGAACTGAGTCAAGCATCTGGGACCAGTTCTTCCTATCTGGATGCACAAGTTCTTGCAATATCGTCTTTGTCTCTCTATTTGAAATCTCAATCGATCCATTCATCTGTGGGTGATAAGGAGAAGCAACTCTATGCTCAATGGCGTACTTCTTCACAAGCTTCTTCACTTCTCGATTAATGAAATGGCATCCCCCATCTGAAATGAGTATCTTAGGAATCCTGAACCGCACAATAATGTGGTCCTTGATAAAGGAACAAACTGTACAACTATCAATGTCTCAGATGGGGTAGCCTCCACCCATCGACTAACATAATCCGCAGCAAGCAGGATATATTGAAATCCTTAACTGACAGGAAACTGGTCCATGAAGTCTATTCCCCAAGCATCAAAAACATCTGAAATCTGAATATATCTCAAGGGTATGATATCTTTGGAACCAATAGTTCCTACCATCTTCTGATAGTCAGTACAACCTCGAACATACTCTGTAGCATCCTTAAATAAAGTTGGCCACCGTAGGCCGCTATGTAAAACCTTTAATGTTGTGTGCTTCCCTGAATGATGCCCACCAGACTCTAATTTGTGACAATGCTCAAGAACACCGGTGTACTCCTAAGTAATGCACCTTCTCCAGATACAATCTGCACCCTGAAGGATATGGGAAGATCCTAAAGCGCATCATGGAAGCGTGATGATCGCATCGTATGCGATCGGGAGTGACTAGTCGCACTAGTTGCTCGATGCAGCGGAATTTAAAAATTTTTAGTGTGATGAAACCACATGATCCAATAACACTTCTTGGATCATTTCATCTAAACCACAAATAGGTATTAAAGTTACCTCTTGAAGCATGGTTGCGATCGAGTCTCTAAACTAAGAGACCTCCTGTCTCAAGTCTGATCCAACGGAGGAGACGCTTGCGAGCGCGTTAATGAGATACATGCTCCTCGCAATCCATGTTGATGATCCAAGTGGCGAATCTCCTGATCTCATCACACAAGATCTGACGTCTTCTTCAAGAGCGAGGTGCACCAAAGGAGACGGAGATCCACAAGCAAATACTTCGGCAACATAACGACGATGTTGCGGCGACGGTGACTCTCTCAAGGGCTCCATGGTGGACGGCCAAAAAATTGAGATGGAGAGAGCATTTAGCATGTAGAGAGAGAGAAGGAGAGCATATGTAGTTGTCGTAAACGTGTAGCTTGAAGAGCAAAGGGTGCCTCTTCTTATATAGGATTTTGGGAATTCATGGATCTCAATCCATGGACAACACACAATCAATGGATAAGATTGATTTGTGTTTCTTCAATGGCTATGATGTTGTTGTAAAAAACACAACAATAATTGATTTAATTTAAATTAATTTATATTGATAAATAAATATAAATCAATTCAAAAATAAATCACTTTGACTAGTCTTGGAGATAATGAGAAGATTGACCACATTCCCTAAAGAAAAGGGGATGTACCCTTTTGAGATAGAATGGGTCTATCTCCTCATAATCTCATGAGATCTCATTATCTCATGATATCTCCAAGATTTACAGCAACATTTATTGTAAATTATTTCACAAAAATAATTCATAATTATCTTGTGAATATTGTAATCATGCCATTGGAAAAATATGAATCACATTCACATCCCAAAACAAGATGTAAATTATATTTTCAATTAATTATCCAATGTGAATCCAATTCACATCAATAATTAATTAACAAATGTCAATCACAATATGCTCTCTCTAATATATTATAAATCAAATTTATAATATATAATATTAATATGGATCATGCTATCTACATTATTCATATCCATGATAATTAAATCACATTTAATCATCTTGGATATCTATTCTCTTATGCCCAAATGATATGAATCGCATTCACATTATTCACATCTTTGATAACTAAATCACATTTAATTATCTCAGACAACTCTCCTTATAATATGAATCAAATTCATATTATTCATGATAATTAAATCACAATTAATTATCAGTATCTCAATGCTTGGAAAAATATATCAACAATGAAATTATCCATGAACTCTTTCAAGGATAATGCGCTTTATCCACGGATACTTGGAGATAAGACAGGGTGATTGTATTGTTCCATGTAAAGTGATTTGGATATTGAGATCACATCTCAAATCCAGATCTTGCGGACCTCCCATAGATGCTTGATTAAATCAAGACCGCAAATCTAATCTTCTCATTACATCCGAATCACATTCAGATCAATGTACATCAGTTGGACTAAGATTAGATTACTTCTTAATGAGAGGAATCACTAAAATCCAAACCTGTTTCATCACTCCCTCGTAGTGGAAGCGTCATGGTTATACAATCGTTTATGATCACATTACCCTCATGCATTCCTAATACATGTACATTGGAAGACCCAGAACAAAACATGAAATTTTAGATCTCTTTTAGATTGTCTCCTTTAGGGTTTTTTCATTAAGGTTCTCATTCGATCATTGGGAGTTGGTATCGATCATATACTCTCCAAAAGCATATATCATACCTAGGTATTGATCATATACTTTCCAAATGCATTTATCAAACCTTACAAATTCAGTTTAGCTTCCAAAGCGAGACGACCATGCGTGGAATTTGATTCTCCCCAATATCTCATGAGTGAGCTCATGTCTTCCAATTTAGCAATGAACGTATGATCCCTTTGAGAGATCGTATTACTCGTATGCTTACATGCACACCAGCGCTCCGGTGTATAGACCTTCGTTAGGTCATCAACCTATTGGTCTGCCAAATATACATACTCAAACATATAGTAATACATTTGTCCCGGGTCAGAGGATGCATGCCTATATCAAGACAGCATATGACATAGGCCTTTGGTTATTCGATCTCATTAAGTCAACTCTTTGACCTACTAATCTGGCACCTCCGAATCTCTATTCCCATGCAGAGGACCTACATCAAGAAGTCGGTCAGATATCACCCGAATGAGAAAGGATTGCCATCTCCTACTCAGGTTGGAGATCAGCTCTTAACAATAATTTGATGGTGCTTGATGGTCCTCAATCTAACTCTTTAGATATTCATCTAAGCACCATCCTCTATGATTCAATAATTGAATCAATAGCTGTATGATCATTAAGATGGCCATGGTACATAACCCTAATTGTACTAAGGGACCTATATGTAAATTAGTTATTCTTCATTTCAGATCAGGGAATGACATTTGAAATAACATTTATTGCATAATGGCTCGTTGTGGGCTCGCATGTCCAACACACCCTTGCAAAAAAGGTACAGATCCTCCCACTGGTAAAAATGTATCTTTGATAGGAATCTGTCTATCTTGCACTTCGGCCAATCTTGTGGAACTTTCTTGAAGACAAGATAGTTCACAATATCAGCATACCATTGGAGTGAGTCCACAGACAAAATGGTCTCATCTGGAAAGGCTCTAATATGCGAAGTATATTCTGCTCAGAAGTCTCTGTGTTTGTGATCTGGGAAAGATGATCTGCCATAACATTCTTGACTCTAGGTTTATCTCAAATCTCTAAATCAAACTCTTGAATAATAAGGATCCATCTGATAAGGTGTGGTTTGGTATCCTTCTTTGTGTGTAGGTATCGTATGGTAATGTGATCCGTGTATACAATTACATGCGAACCAAGGAGGTAAAATGTGAACTTCTCTAATGCAAACACCAATGCCAACATCTCCTTCTCTGTCACTATGTAATTACGATGTGCCTCATCTAGAGTCTTGCTAGCATAGTTTATAGCAAATGGTATCCCATCCCTTCTCTACCTTAACATATCTCCAACTGCAAAATCTGACACATCCTTTATGATCTCAAAGGGAAGAGACCAATCAGGTGGTTGTAGGACATGAGCACTAGTAACCATGCCTTTCATCTGGTGGAATGCAAGGAGGACTTTCTCATCGACAAAAAACTCACTCTCCTTGCATATAAGCTTAGTCAAAGGTCTAGCGATCTTGCTGAAGTCCTTAATGAATCTCCTATAAAATCCAATTTTTCTTAGAATTGACCTTAACTGCTTCAAATTCTAGGGTGGATCTAATTTAAAGATCACATCAGTCTTAGTCGGTTCAACCTTCATACCATGTTTAGAGATGATGTGACTCAATAAAATCCCATTAGTCACCATAAAGTGACTCTTCTCCCACGAGAGCGCTAGATTTACCTCGCAGCGACGTTGAAGTACTCGGTCTAAATGAGATAGATATGTGTCAAAATTATCCCCATGACCGAGAAATCATACATGAAGACCTCTAGAAAACTACCCACCATGTTGAAAAAAATGGCCAACATACACCTTTGGAATGTAGCGGAGCATCCGTCTAAAGGCATATGTGCCAAATATACAAGTGAAAATAGTTTTCTCATGATTCTCGGGAGCGGTAGCAACCTGGTTATACCCCAAGTACCCATCCAAGAAACAAAAGAACCCTTTCCTTGACAGCCTCTCAATAATCTGATCAATAAAGAGTAGTAGAAAGAGATCTTTCTTGGTAGTTGAATTCAGGCGTCATTAATCGACACAGACATGCCATGAAGTAGGTACACGGGTCGAAATCTCTTCACCACAGTCATTATTTATGATAGTAATTCTGGATTTCTTCGGGACTACAAATAAAGGATTGACCCACTTGGAATCTAACATGGGATAAATAAAGCCAACATTTCATCATTTCATGATCTCTTTCATGACAACATCCCAGAGGTTGGGATTGAGACGTCGCTGACACTCACGAGAGGATTTGTTGTCATCCTCTAAGTGGATATGATGAGAGAACAAAGCTGGACTAATCCCACGAAGATCCGAAATATTCCATCCAATGGCCTTGCGGTCCTCTCAAGAACCTCTAGCACGCAAGATTCTTGTTCTTCAGTCAACTGCGAACTGAGGATGACCAGAAACATCTGGTGGGGACTTGTAAGGAAGGCACATTTTGAAATTGAGGTTAAAGCATTGAGCTCTGGTGGGGTCTGAATCGGCTTTGTCACAACCTCTGTAACTGCACTGATAGAAGGTACATGATCTAAACTGTGTGCTTTCCACCGTGGCTACTATGGGCTCAGCAAGTAAAACCTCAGAAAGATCTGTAATAAAATAATATCTGCATATAAAGGAATGGCTCATCAGGTAGTTCAGAATCTACAACAAAACTCTCAGAAATCTCAGTAGGAGGTATCTCATTTAGTATTCTCAGAAAAGGAATCTAAGGTGTCTCATGAATCTCAGAATGTACCTCCAATATCTCAGACTGATCCTCAGAAATCAGCTCAAACTCTCCATCAGCTAATAACTCGGAATGGTCCACAAGGGAACTCAAGATGACTATGATTTCTAGAAGGTCTTTATGAGAAAGGAACTCCTGGGTGTCCATGAAATCAGTAAACATATCTATCTCTCGAAACTTGACAAGAAAATCATAGTCCTCAGGATCAGGCATAAGTGTTTCTCTCTCATATGCTACTGATGGTGGAAGTGATGGCCCATGATCGGGGATTTTCTCAATTTTCACCTTGTCACTACGAGAGTGAAAGATGATCTCTCTAGTACCATAATCAACTACTGCTTCGGCTGTTCGAAGAAATGGCCGACCTACTACGATCGAGGTATGGAGTAACGGTGCAGAGGTATCCATATCCATGACGATGAAGTCAACTAGGAATCTCATTCCTTGCACCGTTACAATAACATTCTCTAATATGCTCGTTGGCCTCTTGATTGATCTATCGACAAACTGAAGGATCATCGTGGTGGATCTAAGAGGCAACAACCCAAACTCAGTGAGTAGCGAGGATGGCATGAGATTGATGGAGGATCTGTTATTGAGAAGAGTAAAATAAAACACTTGATCAAAAATGTGGTGGCGGATGTGAGGTTCTCCCTTATCTTTCTTTTTGGGTAGGAGGTAGCCGATGGCATGAACTATTGCCATAGTCAATATGTGTTTCTCTGTCTTCTTTCGTATGTTCTGCTTGGGTTGACGCTTTTGAGTACATGCTTCTTTCATTCCCCTTTTTCACTGTAGGCATGTACTTCATGGCCTTTAGGAATGGCATCTCTAAAAAGATGTTCTGCAGAATCTATACCACTCAAGGATCAAATAGTGGTGTTTTTAATTTTTTTAATTTTTTTGGTTTTATTCAAAGTAAAAGGAAATGATACTAAATCAGAAGAAACATTCAACTGCTCATTTATCTTATTCAAAATAGAATCCTCATTTACATTTGGACAACTAGAATTAGTCTGTACAATGTTATCCAAAATAGGGGTAGAAAAAATAAATCAAAAACAGGATGGGTTGTTGTTGCTGGTGTAGAATGATATTCCGCGACAGGTGTGTGCTCCTTCTCTGCTAACTGTGAACTGCATCTCTCGTTATTTTTTTGTCTTTTTTTCTGAATGAAGAAGGTGAAGATGGTGGTGGTGGTGGTGGTGAAGATGAAGATGGTGAGACTCCAGGATCAGATGCTCCTACACTCGATCGTCGCTCTACAAGTGGAGAAGATGATGATGTGGAAGGTGACTCTCTCTCAGTGGCTCTATCTCCCAATATCAAGGGTTGTGAAGGTGCCTGCAATCTCCTACCACTCTTAAGATGAATGGTGTCAGATAAACATGTAAAATAAAGGGTCATACTAATCTGGGGAGTGGATGGATCATGGGCTACCTGCTCCTTGCATCTGAAATTGTTGGTATTGGCTTCGACTTGTGCTGGAATCAGTGTCTTCGTGGTAGTAAGGTCGTCGATCCTCTGAGTCAGATCATTCATGTTCTTCATCTACAGGGCAAGATGATCAAGTGCGGGATTCATCAAAGATGCCTTTGGGTGCTCAATGACCGGTTGTCTCTGAGGTTGGTAGTGATGAGGTTGTTGGTATCCATATTGTCGTTAATAATGAGGAGGAGGAGGAGGATGTGAATACTGTCCATACGATGCAGACTGTTGCTGGTTGTAAGGCTGTGGAAAATATGCTGACTGCATCTGATGTTGGCCATGTCTCCTGTTCTGGAAGCGAGGTAGAGACTGAAAGTGAGGCTATAACTGCTGGTGCTGGGGCTGGGATCTCCCTCCCTGAAAGTGGTGGACAAGCCTCTAACTCTGCTAGGAAACCAAGTGACCTTGCCTTGGTGGATGGGACTGGTTGCACTCTCTCTCGAACCAAATATCGTTCACCTCCTGAATGATAGGTGGAGATAAAGACTGTTCCTCACGAATGTATGGAATCTCCTACTGGTACATTACTATCTGGCGTGACTGATGTTGGACTGGTCAGGAGTCTGCACGTAGTAAACATGCTGAACTATGGACGGTCCTCCGGTACTCTGTTGTACGGAAGTGGAAGAAGTCTGCTCATGAGCAGGGTATTGGTTGATGCACTCGCACTCTGACATGCACTGATCGTACCCACAAGAAGCTCCAAATGCTTGGTTATCTCATCCTTCTTATCAAGGTTCTTTGTCCTTTGTTTGATCACTGGAGGTTCTCAAGATCCTTGGACCATTTCTCCATTATGTCCACTTTGGATAGGTGATTTCCAATAATGGTTAGATATGCATTGTCCACCCTATCCACATCATGTGATGTTGTCATGTTGACAGCCGTGTGGGGAACGGAAGGAAAGGTAACAGGATGCTTCTGAAAAGCACATGAAGAAGAAAGAGTTGCAGAGCTCTTCGCCATCTCCTCAAAAATCTGATAAAGGACATCCTCGTCCTTGTTGAAATGTGACCCCCCACAAGCAGTATCTACCAGCTTCTGGCTCTTAATGCTCAAACCCCCAAAAAAGTTCTGCACAAGGCTTGTCTTTGGAATATCATGATGGGGGAACTTCTTCGTCATGTCTTTGAATCTTTCTCACTCCTCATGAATAGACTCATGGGACATCTAGGAGAAGTTGGCAATCAAATATCACATTTGTTTGAGACGTCTGAGTGTGTAGTACTTGTTCAAGAAAGCGGACCTCAACTCTTACCAAGTTGTGACAACTCTTCCCAAGTGGTTAAGCCAATAAAGCACCTTGTCCATGAGACTGAACGAGAAGGATGTCATCTTCACTACATCTAATGGAACATTTGGATAGTGTATCGTGCCACAGATGCGATCAAACTGTTGGAGGTGTATATAAGGCTCTTCATTAATGTTTCCATGGAATATCGAGAGAAGTGGTAAAATTGTGGGATTTAGCTCAAAATGCACATGAATTTCAGGGATTCTAATCCATGTTTTGGTTTGTCCTGCCCTTAGATTATAGGCATCCTTCAATGCGAGCTTAGCCACTGGCTCATTAAGTGGATCTTCTTCTCGCCCCATTCCCACCCCCTCCAGGGTTTCTATTCTCCTCTCTCCTCTCTTATATGTCATGTCTCGTCTCTAAGACCATGTCTCTCAATCCGGCCTGGATGTCTGAAGAGCGGCCTGCCAACTAGGGTTAAGTATGAAAAATAAGCAAGGGTCATTGTGACCCAAATCAGCAAGTCAGACTCAACAAGAAAAATCAAGACCACACAAATCAGACAATCGAAGCGCAAAATCAATGTAAGCGGTCTCCGCTATTTATTTAACATGGTATAGCAACCAGGCTCGAACGCAAGGAGCACGAGTAAAACCTACAAAGTAGTCCTAATCAGATAAATAAAAACATGTTTTTGTGATTTTTCTTTTGCAAAAAAAATATATTTTCAAAGTAAGAAAACAAAACAAACCAAATAAGAAAAACAGGGCACAAGCATGCTTCCACAATTTTTATTAAGGTCAAAAATACTCAAAAATCTGAAACAAAAATATTTTATATTTTTCAAATATTCACACTTTTTTGGTAATTTTATGGGATTTTTTTATTTTATATGATTTTAAACAAAGGCAAACAGGGAAAACAAAGTACAACCTAGACTAAAAGGCAAATTTAAAATATTAAAAATGTCCTAATATCCTGGTTAAGATTTTTATTAAAAAGTAATAAAAACAGCTAAATACAAAAACTGAAATTCTATTTTTTTGATTTTTTTAGAACTTTTAATGATTTTTACAAGTTTTTAAGAGTTTTGTGATTTTTAGAGTTTTTGTAAGGGATAATGCAACAAAATAGGTACTGAATACAAAACACAAAAAAAACAAATATACATAATTTTTTTGAAATTTTTGAAACAATTTTTATATTTTTTTGGTATTTTATAAAAAAGAGAGAACACTTTTTAGGTTTTTTTTATTTTTAGAAAATATCAAATAAAACTAATTAATTCACAAAAATTACCATAATTATTACGTGTTAGCATGAGCTAACAGTAATCTTTATGGAATTTTTGGAGCTAATTAGGTATTTATTTGATCAAAAACAACACACACAGTAAGCAGGGACCTAAATGCAATTATACAAAAGTTTCCAATCCAAAAGATAACATCTATAAAAAGCTCAGGGCTAATCTTGCAAGTTATCCAATATATTCACGCACATGTTCAAAAATTCACGCACAAGGGTATACTTGCAATTATCAGAAAACTTCTACTCAAACGATAACATCCAAGCAGTTCAGGGACAAGCATGCAAATAACCTACAAACTCACGTGAATATGCATGTGTATCAGGTTCGGGAGGACTAAAATGAAAATACTGAAAACTTTAAGGTCCAAGCTGCAAAATACTCAAACTACAACTTTATTCTATGTACTGACTAATCAAAGCATAAAAGAGCAGGGTAAACATGCAATATACCTTGAAGAGGCGTGTGGCGTGCGGGGAAGGCGTCGTGGACGTACGACTCTGATCAACTGGTGGGGTCGATCTGATGGCCCATAGTATGTCGGGAACGTGCAGCTTGATGCGTCAGGGTGCGTCAGATCCAACGACCACAAAGCTAAACTGGTCGGGCGGTTGTGATCGAATCTGGCAAAGCGAGGTCCATCCGACAACAGGAGAGGATGATGGACGAACTCCCTCCAAACGACCTTCGGCCGAGCGACGAGGTGAATCCGTCAGCCAGGTTAAAGATCCGAAGGTCTCATCGTGCTCGACGATACGTCGCACGTCGGGAGGTGGGCTTCAATTGAAAGGATAACGGTCGGATGGCTGTCGTGGTGGAGGTACGCCTGGAGCTACTCCGCCTGAGCAGTCGGGGGTCAAATCGGGGTCTTAGGTGCGAACCAAGGCCTACAATGGAAAGAACACTCGGAGGCGTTGCTCCAGCGAGGGTTTATTGCAAGTAGAGAGAAGCGGAGGGGAATGGAGGTCGACTCCTGACGGTTATGGAGGGGAGGAGTCTTGGCCTTAATCTCGACATGTTGGTCGAGCCTAAGGGTGATCAGGCTGCAGTGCAAGATGAAGGGAGAGACAGAGGATCAATCTGAACGAATGGATGTGGATAACAGGGCTTCGACCAGCTGGTCGGAGCAAGTGGGTGTGCGGCGGAGCTAAGTTGAATGAACGGTATCAAAAGCGAAAATGCGGAGGATAGGATGGGTACCTGAAGATCCGGATGGACTCTTGAGCTCCAGGCGATGATGGTCGTCAAGGTTATGGCCTCAACCGCGTTGCGGCGGACGGGGAGGCTGCTCGTGGCGGATCTCCAGCCACGAAGGGTGAGCTGCGTGATTACGCGACCAAACTCCAATCCGAAAACGCTCTACGGCAGCTGTCACTCAACCAAAGGTGTCTATGGGTGGAAGAAGGAGCGAGGCACAAGTTGAGCGGCAGTGGAGGCGGAAGAGATGATTTATAGGCTTCCCATGAGGCTGGAAGGATCGAGCGAGAGCGCACAACCCTAGGAAAAATCACGCCTTCTTAGGGATCCGCGAAGGTGATGGATCCTCAGAGAAGGCTCCAGCGAAAGATCGGATCGTAAGGAGTCCTGACCTGACCAAGAGATATAGGAGAAAATGCTCTGGCGGAAGGAATCGGGTCGGCTCAGCCCTAAAAGAGGGTGTTGACCCTGGGTCAATGAAAACGAGCTGGACCAATCAGGAATTTAGAATTTACAAAATATTATAAATTCAATAAAAATAGTAATAATTATTATTTTTCAATCAATTTTTCTTTGATTTTTAATTATTTTTATGAAAATAAAAATAGTGTATATACACTATATAGTATTATATACAAGTATAATATACCTATGTATTATGCATAATAATTTTTATTTTATTATTGTTACATAAATATCCCAATTTTGTATTTTATTGATTTTCCACATGATTTTAATAGTACAAAATAATTTTTATTTTATTTTTATGATATTTTTACAGGTATAACATAATAAAGGGATGTGACATATATACATGTGTTTTGTACAATGAAAAAGGATTTTGTCTTTATTTGTATTTGATTTTTCTGATTTTTATTTTGCTTTTTTTTATTTCTAGGGTTATATACAAGGAGGTAAAAAGAATATTTTATTTCTATTTTGTCAAAATAATAATTTATATACATAGGTAATATGTACATCACAAAGCAAACCATATCTCTCTCTCTACTTGTTTTATTTGACGATTAGGTCAAGGCTTGACCTTCTCTTGGGGTTCGGGTCACTATGTATTTATTCTAAATACCTCCTTCCTTTTTCTTTTCCTTTATTCTTTTATTTTTGCACAAATACATGCTAATTATGCAAAATTAATATATGCATGCATAATGCTAACTTATTATATTTACACCTATTTACATGTTGTCTTGCCAAGATAAATAGCTAAAATAAAAGAATAAAGAGTGAGAATAAGGGATTCATCAATGTCATCCTGTTCAGTCAATTATGCTTGAATGGCATGTATAGAAGCTAACATTGTATTATTGATCTCGCTCTGCTCAACCATGGATCCTTTGCCTTTTGGTGGAGTCAAGTGCGCTGACTCGATTTCTGAAAATGTACATAGCATTGAATTAGTCCTAAGGGATGGTAGAGTCTCAAATGATAGTTCAAGATTAGAATCAATCTTGAACAATGGATTGATCAATCAGGTGAAAGTTGAAGTGGAGAAAGAGGAATACTCGGCAATTGAGTCTTCCCGAACAGAAGACGATAGGTTTGGAGTGTGAAATGAGTTCGCAAAGTTCAAACGAGAAATGCTCTAATCCAACATCTTTGATTTCAAGAGGAAAGATGCGAGAACTCTATGGTAAATACAAGAAGAAAGTGAGAAAAAAGGTACGAAGGGCGCAGAAGGATCTTTACACTATCAAACAAACACAATACAAATCCACGATTCACCAACCGAACACAAGTGGAGACCATAAGAGCTCGGTCTTTTATCTTTTCAATTTTATGTTTAGTTAATATACAAGAAGTTGCTTACTACCAAACACACAAGGTGAGTCACCGCTATCGCCCAACGTGCATGCTCAGACCTCCCCAAACAATGGTACCATCTTCCCGGGCTGCCGGGTTCAATATCATGCCCAAAGGGAGATAAGAGATTAACACACCAAAAAGATTTTCTATGGTCAGAGGCAAGTGCTTACAGTTGTAACCATACACCAAAAAGTGATGTACAAATACTTAAGGCACAAGTCCAGGGATTTGGTCTCTATCCTCATGACTACATCCTCACCCACTCTATCTGGAGGTAAGTACTGCAAATAATGAGGGGGTTAATCTCCTCAAAATAATGATTTTGTCCTTACGTTTAGTTTTAGGGCGAGTTTTCTTCAGCAAACCCGATTTATATAGTTATCGCTTCTTTTTGGGTTTTTTCAAATAATCATATATCGAATTTTCCAATTTCCTTTTGATATTATGTGAGTGAAAATGGGGAAGGAATTATAAAAGGCAGATACATGAGAAAACCAATGATGCATACAGAAAATAGAGGATGTGTACCTTGTCGCCAGCACTCTACGTGCAGGTAATCAGAGCATAAAATAAAAGACAGGAATTAAACTAACCTAAATGATGCACAGTTCGATCCTCGTTTTCCCCGTGTTTCACATTCAGAAAGCAGATTTGAGAATGCATCGGCCCACCCTCTTGTAAGCCCTGAGACGACTACAGAAATCTTTTTAGGCCGTCGCAACTAGACGTCGTATATATTATATCACGGGCCACTAATTATATATTATAGAAAGAATGCGAAGCCTATAATCTAGTTGGGGAAAAGGACGCTTCTGGTATGAGGGGGCTTTTGGCGGGATCGTCGCTTAGTTTGAAATTGACCTTATAGTTCACGCGCATACCTTGTCAGACTGACGAAGGCTAGTAGAGAAGCCAAGTTCAATCGATGGACGAATCCTAACTATCCTAGCAGGAACTTCTATTAACACGCAAGAACAAGTTAATTTGACTAAGTCCAAGCTACGCTATACTCTATAGGTACAGATATTCTCATTTAGGGACTTTGGAGCTAATTAATTACCTTACTCAAGCAAGATAATAAACCTACTTCTAAGGGCTCAAGCACATAAAATCGCGAGAAAACAAAGAAAAAGAAGGTGAAAAAACTGGTGAGGTCCCTCAAGTGCACCAACACTTGTGAAACAGGCCCCGCACACACAAGTTATATAGTGGTCTTTTAGAAAATAGAAAAAGAGGCAAATGCCAAATAATTAATTATAAATTTTTACAAAAACAATGAATGAATTAAACTATAAAATAAAAAAAAGGTATGCGTAAAAATATGCTCCAAGTTATTGGTCTCCTCCAAATCTTCTTCTCCTCCTCATATGCTCTCCTGCAACTTGATGAAGAAACAAGTAGTCTCCACTTTACTCGGGTGCACCAACGCTCCTAAGAATGCTGAACTCGCTCGTTAGGCCCTCGCAAGGAAGAGGAAACACAAGAATGAGTAAGAGATGCTGTTATAAATATGAGCAAAAATAAATTGAGAACATACACAAAAATATAAACATAATTAATGAAGAGAATAAATGATCAAATTATAGACAAAGAATATGTGATATCAATATACACAATGAAATAATGAAAGAAAAATATAGACAAAACAAGTGAAAGAAAACAAGTATAAACAACCAAGAATAACAAGTTAAGAGAAAAACCTAACTACCCTTGTTGTGCCTCCCCAGCAACATCGCCATTTTGTTGTGCGCTAGAATTTCGATTTTTATTTGAATGAATTATTCACAATGGAATTGTTGTCATCACAACCCAAAGAAGCATCAAGAAAAAAAATTATTTAATTCCCAAGCCAAAATAAAATAAAAAATATGTAGCAAGAGAATACTTCAATTTAATTTACATGTATAGCATACATGGTCGAACCCAAGGAGGCTACAAAAATCCCAAGGGTTATTCAATTAATTGAAAAAATAATGAAAAGAATAAGAGAAATATATGAACACTAGTCTTGGTTTTTCTGTTTTTATTTTTGTAATTTTTTATTGAATTTCAATTTTATATTTTTTATTTGGTTTTCTAGTTTTTTTATTTTTCTATGATTTTTAATTTTACAAAAGATTTTTTTATATTTTGAAATAATTGAAAAAATGAATAAAAGAAATCAATTAAAAAAGAAAGAGAAAGCTAACTTTTTGGATTTTTACAAAGTGTTAAAATACATAGAAATTTCAAACAATTGTTTTTATTTTCTAACCATTTTTTAATGTTTTTTGTGATTTTTCCATAATTTTCCAATTCTTAACGCTTTTAAATAAATCAAAAATACAAAATAAAGTAAAAAGAATACAAAATGAAAGTTTTTGGATTTTTAAAATATCAAAATAAGATCAAAAATAGAAGACATAGAACGAAAGATAATTTTGTATGTTCCAGGAAGGTATTTTATAATTTTTTTGGAAATTTTCTATGACTTTTTATGATGTTTATGCTTTTGAGTGTTCTATGATTTTTTTGGCTTTTATGAGGAATAAAAATGTTAAATGGGAGAGAAATTAAAATAAATAAAAATGAACAATCGGGAAATATGTAGAATTTTTAGCAAATTTTTTATATTTTTTATTGATTTTAAATGCAAATAGGGAACTTTTATGGAGCTTTTGTATTTTTAAAAATAATAAAAATAATGGAAATGCAAAATAAAATTAGGGATGGAAGATCTATGTAACAGGAAGCTGAGATAATTTGTGGAATTTTTATTGCTATTTTGCTAATTTATATTTGATTTTTATCACGCAAAATAAATACAGTTTTAGAGGGGTATATATGCAAATATTTAAAGTTTTTGGACTGAATGATAACAAATAAATAAATACGAGAGGTAATTAGGCAAAATTTCCAAAAAATGCATGCACGTGCACCTCGTTGGACATGACCAAAATGTAATTAAAATATTTACAGAGACTAAAATGCATATTTTTATTACAATTAACCCAAGAAATCACATGTGATGCGTGCTTGCAGTTCAAATAGGACAAAAGTGCAAATAAATTAAATGCAAGGGGAAAAGTGTAAATGTTCAATACATGACATACAGACACGTGTTCTTAGAGGACTTATTTGCAAAAGCATAGACATTTTTCCATATATAAGATATACACTCAAAATATACTTAAATAGAAGTAAAAAACATAGACAATGTACAAATATTTTACAATATGCCAAAATATTTTTTTTCATATGCACCATTGAATATCATACATACATATATATTGCATGCATACATATAATATATATATAATATTTGGACTAAATGCTCTATATAATAGTAGTAGTTTAATTATATTTAAAATTCATCGCATACAAAAACTTATGCTAGAGTAGTTAGTTAGGAATTTGGAGTGTGTAGCCAAAGGTTGGGATTCAAGTTCTACCAATATCATTGTTTTCAAATAAATTGTGAGTTAAATACGGTTCAGTTTCGGTTGAACCTGGTTAAATCAGAATTGAAATAATAGGTTGAACTGACTGTTTAATTAAAATTGAAACTTTTAAACCATCAGGTGAAAAAACAGTTAACCAGACTTGTCAAAACCCCGCTACCTGATCGATTTGACCAATTTGGTCTTCAAAACACTGGTGTCTAGGGATGAAAACGAATGTGAATATATTCGTATCTGAACTGCTATCGTGTTCACTTTATACATATTTTATCATTCGTATTCGTATTCGTTTTAAAATGGATGTGGATATGGATATCACTTTGACATTCGCTAATATTCACATTAGTATTCGTATATTCGTTTTTGTACATAAGTATAGTGATAAATGTGTTTATAGCTATGTGTAACAACATTTTATGATTATATTCACCATTGTTAATATAAGTGTTATGAAATTACTACATATGTTATATCTATTTTATGTGTAAACAATCCTAAACATGTATATTTTAGTTAATCTATTAAAATTTTTTGTTATTATTCATATCTGATTCATATTCATTTTACATTCGTATTTGTTTTCAAGGATATGGTAATACATTTTTCACATCCGTCAATATTAGTATCTGCATCCATATTTGTATTTTAAAAGGGATAAGGATATGATTATACCTACATTCGTATCTGTATCTGACCGTTTTAATCTATACCGGTGTCCCCTCAAACAAGAATGTGGGAATTTGAAGGTGATGATGACGTGACAAATTAAAGGTCAACAAGATCCAAGGTGGCTTTCCTTCCTCTTGGAGCGCAGCCTCTACTAGTCAATGATCAAACAAAATATTGCCAACAGATTCTTCCTTTATGAATTATGGTGATGGCGAAAGTTTCCTTCGACGCATTTCATTCAAGTCGTAGTTTTCTTTCTTTTGTTAATCACAAAACTTTATCATCACCACCACTCTGTCACAACAACTGAACATAAATGAAATTTTGGTCAGCTTACTTCTGTCAACAGATAACTATCTTCTTGATTTTATTATCGTATGAAGCAATAGAGATAAAGCAGTGATTATCCGAAATAGAAGGATTCAAATTAACATGATTACAGATTATTGCAGAGATATTGAACTGGATATACACAAATCCAAACCGAATCACAGAATTTTAAAGTATAATGGAAGGAACATAAATTAAATATCAGGAATACCAGTGTCAGGCAAGATTCAGAATAGACGAATAACCAATCCAATTGCAACATAAAGCAAAACCTAAAAGAGACTGGATAAGAGATTACTTGAAGCATACATTAGAATATTTTATTTAGAAATTATCTCATCTCCCACAACACCGATACGTAGGGTCTATTGATTCACTCGTGGGAACGATAACAACACGATCGACGTCAGCGCACTCGGAAGAAACCATCTAAGAGCACTCCGAAGAGACCATCTAAGAAAGCCTTGGAGAACAATAAGCAACCGAGAGAAGAATTGCTTTCACTGACGGGGAGAACTCAAAGAACAAATAGCGCGTGTGGAAGAAATGATCGCGCTGGGGGAAGAGACAGAGAGGCCATGAGAGTCTCCTCGCACATCATATCTTGCCTTAGGGGGTGTTCGGTAGGAGGTTAAGGGGGAATGGAATAAGGGGAATAAGCCCCCAACACGGTTCCCCGTGGTACGACTATTCTCCATTATTTCATCTTATTTCACTCTTATTCCTATCTTTATCCCACCTTACCTACCATTATTTCACCTTATTATCCTTATTCTTATCCTCCAGCCGAATGGAAAATAGACCCTTATTCCCCTTATTCATCATCCTTATTCCTGCTTATTCTCCTACCGAACGGGCCCTTAAAGTGCTTGCTGCCATCCTCAACCTCAAGAAAGTAAGCAAAGTCAAAAGCTATAGCAACGAGTGATTTGAATATTCGTTACTGAATTTTCTGATGTTTTCATGCTAAAATTATTTTTTAACTCTCAAAATAACAATTACATATTATTGCTCGTAAGCATGTTTCAGCAATCTCTTTTATCAAACTTATTATAAATTTTATTCATTACAATATATCTCATGCCCTACGAAAGAGGAATGAGGGCACACATATCAACGGCTCCGGACGAAGCCCGCAATGGCCTCGACGAGCTCCGCCGTGGCCCTCCCGACCGTCGGATCCATCTTCACGGCGATGCCATTGAGGTAGAAGCTATGGCCAACCTCTCTGCTCAGGAACACCTGCACGTCCTTCCCCGCCTTCCTCATGGCCTCGCAGTACTCCATCTCCGTGTCCCTGATGAGGTCCCTCTCCGCCACCCCGACCAACATGGGGGGCATCCTCAGCTCCTCCAGTCCTCCCATCCCCATCGGACATGTGTACGGGTGGTCCTTCGTGGCGCCCACCGGCAGCGACAAGGCCAGGAACTTGTCCAGCATGTCCAGCGTCAGGAAGGGGTCCTGCGTCCCCTCCAACTCCGAGCTGCTCCTGCTCGACCTCACGAATCCCGGGTGGATCGGGATGGCCCCCGCGAGCTTCATCGGCGACCAGAATCCCTCCCCTTCCATCCCCGCCTTCCTGGCAACCTCATGCACGAGGTTACCACCGGAGCTGTCGCCTATCAGGAACACGCGGGAGAGGTTGGCGTTGGGAAGCTCAGAGGACGTGGGGTGTCGGGCGAGGGAGCGGAGCCAGAGGAGGGCGGAGTAGCAGTCTTCGATGGCAGCGGGGAGGCGGTGCTCGGGGGCGAGGCGGGTGGTGACGGAGATGATGAGGCGGGGAGGGAGGCGCAGAGGCGGGAGTAGAACTGGTAGTACATGTACCATGTGGGGCGGCTTATGCAGAAGCCGCCCCCTTGGAAGTGGAGGAGGACGGGCAGAGGATGGCCGTCGGGATTGGCGATGGGGGAGTAAATGCGGAGGAAGAGGTCGGACGGAGCAGGGAGGGAGATGTCGCGGAGGACGATGCCATCCTCCGCGGCGACGTGGGGGGAGGGGTGGTAAGGGGTAGCGAGGAATTCGACCTCGGAGGGCCCCGTCCAGGTGCGGTCGACGGTTCCGTCATCGTAAAGACGGAGCCACCCGGAGACCTCGTCGAGCACCGTCTTGTGCTTGAGGTTGCTCGTGGTCTGCTCCTGTGGTAAGTTGGAGGTGGCGGTGGCGGCCATGAGGAGGAGGTGTTGGATATGGGAGGGAATGGGAGGGAAGGTGGTAGTGGTTGTGGTGGTGGTGGTGGTGTGCTGGGGGTGGTGGAAGTGTGGTGCATATATATAGAGCTCTGGAGTAAGGAAATTTGGTAAAAAGGCGAGGGAGTTTCGGTGCAATTTGGTTGGCAGATTCCAGTTTTCTCAGTACGCAGCCGGAGACTTCCACGCGGCTGATTGGACACCCTTTCGGGAATAGGGTAAATTACAATAAAAGTCTCAACCATTGATAGATTTCCAATCAGCATGTTGATAGTTGATGCTTCTCTTTGTTACATTTGAAAATTGAAGTTCTTATTTGAAAATCGATAATAATCAACGTATAGTTGAGACCTTTTTTGTAATTTACCCTTGGAAATATTGACTGTGGCATGTTGTTTGAATGTCTTTTGATTCGACACAGCTCCATGAGTTAGACTTATTGGAGTCCTTATCCATCGATTCAGCTTTTCTTTAGTTCATTTATTTTGGTTTAGGTAACGTCTCGGGTTTACGTCGTCGGACCTTTATCGAGGAAAATTTATCACGACAGCTTATTGAGTTCGAGCTCAACTAGATCTGTTGGCAACGCTTAAAAATTTTTAAATCTAAGTTGTGAAGTAGCGACTCTCGTAGCTTATAACTCACTCTCACATGCTCTCTTTGTGAGTATTAGATGTGGGACTATGCTTTGGGATTTTTATAATTTCCTTTGTTGTGGATGTATCTTTTGTGTGTGAATACTAGAGCGCTTAGCCACAATTGTGCCTTCATTGTTGCAGAGTGTTGAAAAGCTGTGTTGAAATGCTTGGGTATGTATACCAAGAATTGTGAAAATGTTTATCACTTGTTCTTATGTGGTTAATTCGTGGGGAAAAAGCATATATAGTGCATACATATAATCGAGAGTTACCATCTATTTTCCTCCCAAACACACATCAACTTATGGACCATTAGTATAAAGGGGAGGGTTATAAGCATAATCAGACATTATTCTTCTTCCTCCACAACCTCTGACAACCCCTTTGGCGTGTACCACCTCCTCCTTCGTCCCTCATTCATCTCCCTCCGTCCCTCATTCATCTCCCTCCGTCCGACCACCTTGTTTTGCAGCATCGAGCTCCCAACACCTCCCCTCTCCATCACTTCGAGTAGGTCCTCTTCTCCCATTGGTTCCATCCCCAAAACCTCTATTGCCCCCCTCCCTCCAGCTCCTCTCTAACCCCACCCCTTCTCCTTAGGCTCCCTCCTCATTGAAACCTTGCTTTGCAACCCCTTCCATTGAAGTTTGGCACTGAAGCTCGCATTGAATTGAAGCTCCCACCGTCACAGCGTGTAAGACCCACCACTGCCATGCCCCCATTCTCCTCTTATGAGACAATGAGGTCATGATCAACATCAAGACAGAGGAGGTGGCGGAAAGGCCATGGCAACATCAATGTTGTAGAGGTCATAGTCGAGGATGGTTGCTATGAAAAAGAGGAAAGATATTGATGAGAGGGAGATGATATGTGAAAAAAATTTCAGGGGCACTTTTGTAATAATACCTTTCTTAACCATACTTATTTTTTGTAACATGTGGTTTAGCTCATATAATAGACAACTAAACTAGTTAGGGGTGCTAATTGAATCGAATACATTCGAATCCACCACAAATCTGATTTAATTTAAGATAAAATTTTCGAAACGAACTCGAATCGAATTTTAAATGAATTTAATAACTTAAATGCATATTCATTTCATTTTGAGTTTCGAATATTCAAACTCGATTCATTTTATTTCGAATTTTAAATGTTAATTGATGTTTAAAGATTATATGTATTATATGAAGAAATTTATAATTTAAATATTTTATTATATAATTCTAATTTTTAGATATAAATTACTAAGATAAGTTGAAAAGGCTATATACTCAAGGAAAATATCAAACCAAAATATATAGTGGATAATAGTACCAAACTTTTACAATTATAAATGTTTTTTACAATATAAATATAGTCTTTTTTATACAATGAAGAAATATATAAATATATTTATATGTTCCTATCAAAGAGGTAGAATATTATTTATGAAAAGGTTGAAAATATTATGATTACTATTGCATGTTAAAGCAAGATAAGATCAAGCTCATATAGAAAGTTAATAAAATTAATTGAAATAATGTGAATAATAAAAAGTAACATAACAAGATAAAACATCTTCATTTAGCATGGGGATCTTCGATGTCGAAAACTAAAGGCATGAAAATGAAATATACTGAAAATCTGATGTACAAAGGAACAACTTACATTATGGTGAGAAGAGCTTGTAGATTACTCATGTGATGGAAAATATTATTTTGACAATGATAGTCATCTTGGATTGTGATGCAAGGAAATAAAAAATAGAAGGTGAATGATAGATATCTAGATAAACTTCAAACTACAACAGATGTTAAAGAGGAAGTCCAAGTAGCAAAACCGTCGTTTTCATATGATCAGAGAAAGAGCACCGCAATATACCTTGGATTTTTGGGATCTTTAATAGATAATGAAAATATTAATTGAAAAGGCAGTGTAAAGAATGCAAGAACATGAAAATAAATGTGGGGTGAGGAATTGGAATAAAAAATCGTAACCATCTGATCTTTCCTAGTTGATTTTATGACTAATATTTTATACTCTTTTTTTATATTCAATATTTACTCTTTAACTAATAAGATTATACATGCATAGACACATACATATTAAATTAGGTATGGTAGAGTGCTTTTGTGATCCTCTTAAATGCTTAAAATTTATGAATAGCACACATTAAGATTGATTATCATACTTATGCTAAGTAACTCCTACCCAAGCTATTGTCACTAGGCTAAAATAAGAAGTGAATATATGAACTTGGATGTTTTGTATAACCAATGCGTGAGGAACCTACATCTTTAACTCACGGCATATTTTGGAGCCAAATCACTTAAACTTAATTATAAAGGGGAAATGAAAGAGGTTGGATCTTACTACGAGGGCGTAATGTTGTATATACACATCACTTACATTGACAAGTCAGGTCAAAGTAGCTTGGGAGTGAGGAAATCATGTTGGTGAAGTCTGAACATGATAATAAGTTCAACAATAACCACTTAATCATTGTAATAAGCTAGTTCGAGAGTATCTTTAGATGCTTGCTGCAACAAAATTGTGGTGGCAAGTTTTCTCTCGTACTGAGCAACCATAGTTTGACTAACAACTTTATGAATGACAAAATCAAAATAGAAGTGATAAATAACTTATTATGTTGCCATACTTTGATATATTATGTTTACTGATATAATGCAAATGCTAAATCTTCTAATGTGAATTAAATGCCATAATATTTTACAGTACATATTCATATATTATTTTCGGTATCTATTTACTTACAAATGAATTTGAAAAAATGTATGTCAAACATTTGATCTAAATATACCATAACTCATGCACGAGAATATTCGTAACAAGTTAATTTAAATTCGACTCATTTCAGAATCGAATGCACAAGTTAAATTCAAATTCAATTCATTTTGTTTCGAATCAAACTTTTTTTGATTTTTTATTGAATGAATCCTCACTAAATTCGGATTATTCAGTTCAATTAGCAACCCTAAAACTAGTGCAGGACTCAAAATTTAACAGTGCAGGAAGGTGTACATGCAGATGCGTTGTTGCAAGAAAATAGGAGCATAAGTATATTTGTAAAAATTTGAAGGGACACAAGTGTAAGAAATCCTTAATTTAATATGTGATTGACCCAAAGGGAAGTTCCTGAGGGTGCTTGAGCAAATGCCTCGTGTCTGAACTTCAATCTGGTATTTATATGGAACTTTCCCTTCTTCTCTGATGTGACCTTATCTTAGTTGGAGATGTGGATGTTTTACTTTGTGATGAGGTGGCAAATTAAATTAAGGTCAATAAGACGTAAGGCGGCTTTCCAATGTAGTAGGAATATTTGATAGCTCTTCAAACGCAGCCTCTTGTACCACTTTTGGTTGATGGTGAAGGATATCATTCGCTCAAGCTTTGCTCCATCATAGAATAAAGGTATGTCATCCCACTTCCAAGTTAAATTGGCCACCGTACTTCCATCTAAAGATAACCATCTTCCTTTCTTTGCTACTCCATGAAAATTTAGTCCCAAGATGGTCGGGGTCAGCCGCCGGTACTACAAGAAAATCGATCTAAGGCAATGGATAATTTAATAATTTAATTAGTCTAAATATATAACAACGAATATTATTTGTTGCTTACTTCTTCAAATTAGCAACGAATGATAGTGTTCGTTGTTATATTCCTCGTGATGAAAAATATGTAACAACGATTATTTGTTGACTTTTTATTCTAATTGTTGCTAAATTTTGCAACGACTAATACGAATTTTAACGAATAATTCTAGAGAAATAAATATGACATCTGTTGCTAGTTATAAGTACAAAAGATGATTTGACAACGAATAATATCTGTCGTTAGATCTTTAACATCGGAAGATATGGAAGTGAATATTCAAACCATTCATTGTCGTAGGCTGATTTCTAGTAGTGCAGTAGGCTTTGATACCACACTGTTGAGAACAAAGAAACACACTTACGGAAGTGTGTAATGAAACCTCGAGCCAATAATAAAGACAAATAATTCTCATAAGCAAATGAGCGGGCAAATCAAATCACAAACAACAACTACAAAGTACGCCAAGATTTTTAACGTGGAAACCCCCCAAATTGACGAGAGAAATTCCACGGGACCAAATGCTCTCCTTGGTGTATCAACTAAAGAAATACCACCAAACAAGATAAAATTTGGAGATGGAAAAAGATCGCCAAAGTGGAAAACCAAATCCATTACTCTCCTCCAAAAGGAACATTGTCACTACATATTGTAGCATCTACATATCAGTTGGGAAAAAAGGAAAAAAGAGAGAACGAAGAACTTCTTTGCAGCTGCATCGATGAAAGGAGTGGAGTTAGGGCACATAAAGGTTGCAGTCCTAACTTTCTTTCTTGAGTTTTCTCCGAATGTGTTGGGTTCTACTCTTCAAAGAACAAAAATAAGATGAAGTGCTCCCCAAGACATCAAGTAGAGCCCTCCCACCTGCCACCAAGCAAAAACAAATAGCAAATCTCTCCATATAAGTGCTGAATGTTGAGTTCAGCACTTGTTGTACACCACTTGCTATCAGCCTAAACGTGATAACATGCCACTTACTACACCTGATGAGCACACTTGAGGCAAATCACCACTGCACCTGATGAGGCACACTTGATGCAAACCAGCTGTTGTAGCTGATAATGTTCATCTGTTGTGGACCGCATGTTGTAGTTGTGGCAATGCACCTCTTGCACTACTCTAACCCACCTGTTGTCAGCATCACCTGTTGCAGACCACCTGATGCCAACCCACCTGTTGCAAAACCATCAAACATGAGCTGGAATCCATAGCAGGCCACCTCGTGAGAACCGCCTGCTACCAACATTTTTCAAGTGAATAGATGCTATATACGTGAACATACCGTAGAAATGATGTATTAAAATTCTGCAAAATAAATTATTTTTAACAATCTTACTAATTATGATTTATGGGCAAAATTATTTTAATACAAAGAAGAAATATCAACATATTATACTCAAGTCCAAGTTATGATTAAGTTTTTTTTTTGCAATGGCTTGAATCTGCAACAGTTTATTTTGCAAACAAATAAGTGCTGAAACATTTCTTTTTCATCTTTACATCGCCAGTAACAATGGCTGATCTGCAAGCAAAGATTTAAATCCCCTTATTTTTACCTTTGTGGAAAACCAAGATTAGTTAAGTAAAATGTGGGATTAAATAAGAATGGGAAAAAAACATTTTCCTGCTAAAAAAAGGAGGCAAAATCAGAAACTTTTGAATTTTATAACTTGATAAGGAATAAAAACGAAAGTCAAGCGCATGCAACCAAACTAAAACTAAGACCCCCCTGTGAGATGGAGAGCAGATCCTCTGTTGTAGTGAAACTTTAGTGAAAACTACATCAGCGATGATGTCCTCTTCTTTTTTGCAAAAATATTTTCAAAGTTCCAACCACATGGATTGAATCTAGGCAACAAACTTAACCTAATCACCCTAACCAATCATCGAAAATACACGGACAATATAAAAAATGGTAGAACCTTTTCCCAATTTAAGTAGAGTAAGCTACATTGATTCTTCAACCCAAGGAGTGACCTGGTGATAGTGTAATGTACCTACACCTTAAAGGACCTAGATTCAAATCTCAGGAAAGACGCTCAGGACCCTCGAATTTATCAGGTCTACTATTAAAAAAAGCTGCATTGATTCTTATCAAATCCATGTTAAAAGATCCAATTGTTTTTTATACTTTGTAACCGCACATAACCAACACAGAATATAAAAAAAAAACTAAACCTCAATAGCTCTAAGTAAAATAACCTATGAAATGCCCTTTTATTTTTGGCACTCATTCACCAATCTGCATATGAGGAAATAATAAACTATTTTTAATATAGTTTTGGACTAGCAATGAAAAGACTTTGACATGACACGAACCTAAAACTACACATCAATAGCGTTTGTTGTGATCCCTTCAGTCACATAGGGGAAAGCCTTAGTTTAAAGAAATCAAAAACAAAAAGACATTTCAAGCAAAAGAAAAGGGAAATTCTAAAGACTAATAACCTACCAATATAGGGGTCTCGCTGTATATAAACTCTCAAGGGTTAGAGCTCTATGTATTATCTCTTCCACATAGTGAAAATCGATCGATCACATCCAAGGGCGTAACCCAGTTACGAGTGAATACATTTGTAAATACATTTGTGCTTGCGTGATTAATCGTGTATGTGTGTGCTTCTGCGATGCGCAACAACTTCTCATGCCCCCATTCAATCCATTGTCATGCGTTTAACTTAAAGGAAACCAGCAAGCAGCAGCCATAAAATGAAAAGAAACAAGACAAAGTGCACAACAAAAGCAGGCAACAAAGTCCATTTTTGTTCATGCCATGTTTTTCTCATATCAAATACTCAACCAGCAGCCAGGATATTTATGTAATTGCCAATTTGACAAATAACCATCAAACATCCATAAACCATCGACTTCTTCAAAGGGAAATGAGACTTCAGTTCATCATTTAATCCAACCATTGTCTACATTTCAAGTTTCGATTACATAGTTGAACATCAAAATGGCTCCCACTGCCATTAATCTGTGTGAGTAATGGTACAGTGAGAAATTGCAAATTGTAGTCTACAACATAATGAGGCAGAAGCAGGAGGAGAATATTGCTTGCATCTAACTGGGTACTTGATACGTATCAGGCAAACTATCAGGCAACTCCCTTCTTTATATGAGGTGAAGGTGAAAGACAATGAGCAAATTATAGCTCATCCTGCAACATGCAAGGGGGTAGTTTGAGGAAACTGAAGGTCTTTCTGTTATAAAATCAGAGGGAGAAAAAGTAAACTCAAGCAAATAAGAGCCATACATGATCATAATCATCCAAGTAGTCCCTCTGCAAGAAAGATTGTTCTGAAGTCAGTAAATGATTGCATTTGAAGAATATTTATATAAAAAATAGGGACTAATCAACGAAATCGAGCACGAGTTATGTTCATTTCAGAAGTCTTCATGCAAACTTCCCAAAGATGGATCATATATTTCCCATATGCTCTCTTCTTGTCAATTATATATTGAGTAGAAAAGATGGATCATATATTTCCCATATGCTCTTCTTGTCAATTATATATTGAGTAGAAAAAATAACAAATCTTTTTCATTTTGTCATAGATCAAGATTAATAAGAGCGATATGTGATGCATAACACAAAAAAATGTCAGCTGATGTCCATGTGGTAAGTAGGCTTTGGCTTTGTAAGGGCATCGACATTAAACACTTTTCTAATACTTCTATCCATCAATGTCAGTCATGTCATTTTTTGAGTCTACCTCCGATATTACTTGCAATTCAAAAGATTTTTATTAAGACACATTATCAAGGCAGTTTTGCAATTAACCATCTTCAACAGCATGCTAGGTGACTGCACTATAGACCAAAATGATACAAAAGATCAGTAAATTATATAGATGGTCGGAAATATGGAACAAAGTCAAAGGTACGAACATTTTCTTGCAGAAAAACGATCCAACTATTTAATCACTAACAAATGAGAAGTAATTATGTTATTTGTTTTAATTGTCCTGTTTCTGTAATTTACCCATAGAGCTTTTCTCCTATATAAGAGGGCTCTAGGGTTAGATTAAATTTCATCTTGCTTATTCCCTTCAACATGGTATCAGAGCGACGGTCCTAGACCGGAGTTCTCGAAACCCTAGACCTAACCCACCCCCACCCGCCGGCCTCTCTCTCTCCTCTTCCATCTCTCTCGATCGGCGCCGCCCCTACGCCGCCGCACGCGCACCTGCGCGTGTAGCTTCTCGATCGTGCGCCGCCTTCCTTTGCGATCGTAGCCTCTTGATCGCGCGCCTGTAGCGTTGCGACTGTAGCGCGCCTGTAGCGCGCCTGTAGCGCCTGTGCCTGCGCGCAGCGGCCCTTTGAAGCCCTGTGAAGCCTGTGCCTGTAGCGCCTGTGCATGTAGCGCCTGTAGCGCCTGTGAAGCCCTTGCGCGCAACGACCCTGTAGCCCCTGAAGCCCTTTGCGCGTATGCTGGAAATCGTGCTGAAGCCCTTGCGCGTGTGTTGAAGACATTCCGTGTGGAGTTTCTCCCATCCCTCCGCGCGTGAAGTCCACATCCACAACCGCGTGAGGTCTCTTCCCTGCGCGTGAGGTTTCTCTATTGCGTGTCGCAGAGGTTCAGTCCAAGATATGGAAGGCGTTGTGATTTGAGTCTACGTTCACAACGGCCTTCCTATATGTTCACATAGACATTATTGTCTAGTTGTTTAACCCCAGTTGCAAAGTCTTGTTGTCATCATGTCAGACAACAAGGTAGATCTCCCGTCTCTGGGTGCCTTTAAAGGTCCAGCACCCGTTGTGAAAATAGACGGCACGAACTATGAACTGTGGGCCATGCAGTTCATGAGTCTTATGCAATGCAATGGCAAGAAGCACATCCTCGCACAAGAGGAACCTGTTGAGAAGACTGGGGTTAACGCCTCATGGGAGGCGGACGATGCATATGCACCTGTATGGTTATCAGGTACCGTGTCCATGGAGATAGCCAACGACATTCTGAGTCAACCCACTGTGAAGGCTATGTGGGATATCCTCGCTGCCACATATTCTCCGGCGAAGAACGAGTCCAAGATCTTGCAACTCCAGCATGACATCTTTACTATGAGACAGAACGGCCGTCCTCTTCATACCTTGTATACCTCTCTGAGGGGTATGATTGAGAAGATTCACGGGTACATCCCATTGACAGTCACACCAGAGCAGTTGAAGGCATATAGGGACTCAATGATGACAGGGGTATTTCTAGCCGCCCTTGATCAGGAATATGACGCCGCCAGAGCACAGATTCTTACAGATGCTACCATACCTCCTATGGAAGAGGCCTATCGCAGGTTGAGCAGACTCTCCATATCTCATGGCGGATCTCAGACGTCCTCTACCATGGCAGCATCTCGTGGCAGGGGAGGATCTTCACAGTTTCGAGGTAGAGGTGGTCGTGGAAGAGGAGGAGTGTACAGACCTCCTCGACAGCCGTGCACTTACTGTCGCAGGCCTGGTCACACTGAGGAAACATGCTATTCTAAGCATGGGTTTCCTCCTACTACAGCACGTGTGGCGGAGCAGACTCAGCAGGATGGGGGTTCTTCCCATGTACCAGATCAGAGGTTCGAGGAGTTTGTGGCGCAACTTAGAGAGATCATGCCAGATCAGGGGCAAGCAAGTACATCAGAACCTTTAAAGATAGCAGGTTCGACATCAGCATCCACGTCAGGTACAACATATGCTCTCACTAGTTGCTACAGAGCATATCTATCAGAATGGATCATGGATTCAGGAGCATCACATCATTTATGTGGTGATAAAAAGCAATTGGATGTTTTTTTAATGCAACCCAGACTGGACGATCTGTGGTGATAGCTGAGGGGACACACTCTCCCATTACTGGTCAGGGGGAGGTGCAGTTGACCCCTGTGATACGGCTTCCGAATGTTCTTTATGCTCCGGATTTTTCAATGAATTTACTGTCGATTAGTCAAATCACTAAAGATTTACATTGTCGTGCCATATTTGACCCATCTGCTCTCGTGTTTCAGGACATCCTAACGGGCAGAGTGATTGGAACTGGTCATGAGCAAGAGGGTCTCTATAGACTGGTGCAGTCTCCTTATGCTGGTGTCTCTTCTGTTCGAGCTGGATCTATCTCTCCTTACACATGGCATCTCCGCTTTGGTCATCTTCCGTTGCAAAAGATGGTCCATATCCTTCCACAGATTTCTCCCAGGTCTACTTTTCAATGCGAGGCGTGCCAGCTTGGGAAACATCACCGGTCGTCGTTTCAGAGTCGTCTAGGTCCAAGTCGTCATGGTCTGTTTGAGTTACTTCACTTTGATATTTGGGGTCCCAGTCGTGTCCCTGATCTTCAAGGGCACATGTTTTATCTTGTTGCTGTCGATGATTTCTCTAGGCTATCTTGGGTCTTTCTTCTTAAAAATAAATCTGATGCTGGTCATGTTATTCAGTCTTTTATTATTGAAATAAAAAATATATTCTCTGCTAAAGTGAAGTACATACGGTCTGACAATGTTCTAGAGTTGTGTAGTACCCAACTTTCAAAATTTCTTATGTCTCATGGGATTGTGCATCAGACGTCTTATGCTTATACCTCCCAACAGAATGGGGTGGTTGAACGGAAACATCGTCATTTGTTGGATATGACCAGAACCCTCTTGATTCAGAGCCGTGCCCCTCACTCCTATTGGGGGGATGCGGTTATAACTGCCTGCTATCTTGTTAACCGTATGCCTTCGACAGCGTTAGAGAGAAGATTCCGTTCTTGACTGCGTTTCCCGAGAAGGATCTTTTCTCCCTAACACCACGTGTTTTTGGGTCTGTTGCGTTTGTTCATTGTTTTTCTCCTGGTCTTGACAAGCTCTCACCCAGAGCTGTCAAATGTGTTTTTGTGGGTTATTCCAAAACCCAGAAGGGATATCGGTGTTTCGATCCAGTTAGATGAAGGTACTATGTCAGTGCAGATGTCACCTTCTTTGAGTCCATTATGTATTTTTCTCCTACAGGTGACAGATTCACTCACTCAGAGGAAGGAGATGATATTTATGTGCCTCCTCCTCCTCCATCTGTTCCATGCTCTACGCCACCACCACAGCCTACTTCACCACCACCACAGCCTACTCCACCACCACCACAGCCTAATCCACCACCACCACCGCCACCACCGGCTACTATTCTTTATCCTCAGGTCTATCAGTGTCGGCCCTCTGCTCATGTGCCTCCTCCATCATCCAGCACGCCCGAGGTATGTACTGAACATTTGAGTTCTACTAATGGCACAGGTGATTTGCATGCGCAGATGGATGTACAGGGTACTGATGGTACTTTCACTCCTCCAATTGATGACCTTCATATCCCTATTGCTCATAGACGACAGAAGCGTGCGCGGACGATGAATCCCAAATATGGGATGGATTTTGCATCTCAGGCTTCGTTGGAGCGTTTGTCCCCGGACTTTCGCCAATTTGTTGTTTGGTTATCGGCAGTGGACATCCCACGGTCTTATCAGGAGGCCCTACAGAGCAGTCCGTGACATTTAGCTATGGAAGAGGTGATGGCGGCGTTGCAATCACGTGGTACGTGGAGTGTTGTGCGTCCTCCACCAGGTGCGTCAATAGTCGGAAGCAAATGGGTTTTTACTGTTAAGCATCGAGATGATGGTACGATTGATAGATACAAAGCCAGGTTGGTTGCTCGTGGGTTCACCCAAATATATGGGGTGGACTATCAGGAGACGTTTTCTCCAGTAGCCCGTCATTCTACCTTACGGATTCTCATTGCAGTTGCTATTGTCCGTGACTGGCCCTTGTTTCAGTTAGATGTCAAGAACGCTTTCTTGTATGGTGACTTGCAGGAAGAGGTCTATATGCAGCAGCCACCAGGGTTTGCTGCTGAGGGGGAGTCCAGTATGGTGTGCCGTCTTCATAAGGCCATATATGGCCTGAAGCAGAGTCCACGGGCTTGGTTTCAGAAGCTCTCGGAGTTGATTGAACAGAAGGACTTCGTCAGATCTACAGCAGATCATACTCTCTTTGTAAAGAGAGACCAGCAAGGTATTATGATCATCTTAGTGTATGTTGATGATATTGTTATCACTGGTAGTAATGAGCAAGGCATTCAAGCAGCCAAGGATTTTCTTAGTTAACAGTTTGTTACGAAGGATCCGGGTACACTTCGTTACTTTTTGGGATTGAAGTTTGCAAGAAATGAGCAAGGCATGGTAATGACACAAAGGAAGTATGTTGCTGATATGTTATCTGAGACAGGAATGGCAGGATGTAGACCAGCTACTACTCTTATGGATCCTAATGTTAAACTCTATGATGATGACTCTGAGGAGGTGGACAAGAGACGATATAGAGAGCACGCGGGGAAGTTGTTATATGTCACGACCAGATATATCCTTTGTTGTTTGATGCAGCGTGAACTCGACACATAGGGCCGTCTATTTAATTAAATTATGGTCGTTAATTTTATTTACGTTTTTTAAGTTGTCGCAATTAAAATTCAAATAGGGTAAGTCAATTTATGGAGCAACCCAGACAGGCTCACATGAATGCTGTTTTTATGATCTTGAGATATCTAAAGTCGTCTCCAGGTGCTGGTCTTCTGTTTAGGAAAGATACCTCTATATCTGTCACAAGTTGTGCTGATGCAGACTATGTTGGGTGCCCTAATGATAGAATGTCTACTTCAGGCTTTATTGTATTTGTTGGCAGCTCACCAGTAGCTTGGAAGAGTAAGAAAAAAACTGTCGTGGCTTGATCCAGTGCAGAGTCAGAATATAGGGCAATGGCCCAAGGTAGTGCTGAGATGATGTGGGTTAAATCGGTTTTGACTGATTTAACTATTGAAGTACCTCTTCCTATGCATCTTAAATGTGATAATCAGGCAGCTTTGTTCATAGCCAATAATCCAGCCTTCCATGAAAGAACAAAGCACATTGAAGTGGATTGTCATTATACACGAGACTTGATTCAAAAGGGGCTTATTTCAACTTCTTATGTATCATCAGGAGAGCAGATTGCAGACATGTTCACCAAGGCTCTTGCTAGAGGTCCTTTTCATCTATGTTGTTCCAAGCTGAGCATGTTAGATATATATGCTCCAGCTTGAGGGGGAGTGTTAGAGTAATTATGTTATTTGTTTAAATTGTCCTGTTTCTGTAATTTACCCATAGAGCTTTTCTCCTATATAAGAGAGCTCTAGGGTTAGATTAAATTTCATCTTGCTTATTCCCTTCAACAAGAACATTATATCTTTTCTTCATCTAGTTGATTATAATGTTATTTTGACAATTTTGGCCCTATGCACTATTGTGAATCATGGAAGCGGTACATGCACAAAAGATCAATCAAGCAAGCATAAAGACACACTATTTAGTTCACCAGTAACTGGGCTATGTCCTTGGAAGGCAGCGATTGTATAGAGAAGAAAGTATAAGTGATGATTCAAAACACTAATCCTACAAAGGTTTATGTAACAACTCCTACAGAAATAAATCCTATAACAAATAGGACCTTGAATCCTAAGGCAAACAAGACTTCGAATCCCAAAACAAGTCGGACTTTGAATTCTAAAATAGACGGGACTTTGAATCCCAAATCAAATAGGATTTTGTCGGCAGACTTAAATAAGATTCAAGGCATATCAACATACGAAATGAGTAGAGGAGAAAATGAAAGAAGTGAGGTTCAAGCTATCTCTGGCATGAGCAAAGGAGGACGCTGATGCGGCGAGAACATCGATAGAGGATGGTGCAGGTAGAAGAGAGGCTGAGGTTGGTAGCATGCAGCTGAACTATATTGGGATCGCAAGGACAATGGAGTAGGACAATAAGGGGAACATAAGGGAAATACCAAGGCTGCATGGGCACATGCAAATGTGGGGGCCGGGGCAAGCAGGGGTGAAAATGGAGTAGGGACTGGGGAAGCAGAGATGTAAGATAGGGAGAGGTGGTCAATGAGAGCAAGGTTTAAAAAAGCGTAAGGCGGTCCGAGGCATTTTTTCCCGAAATTGAGGCGAGACGTAAGCCTCGACCGTCAACTTATACAATCAAACATCAAGTTGCAAACTTGTAACTAATATAAAACATTTATTACAATTCAAACAAAAATATGTTGCAATGGAACTAGTATGTGTAGATGTATGATAAATTGAATATGATGTATACAAGATCATGGAGCTTCGCTTCTTTTAAGCGATCTCTTCTCTTTGCATGGAGCTATATATACAAATATACAAGGTTTAACATGGAAACAAAAATACAAACACAATATATATATAATACTTACAGAAAAATAGGATCATGCGCAAAGCACATAACCAAAAAGGTAAAAAAAAGCCTTATGCTTGAGTCTTACGTCTCCGTCTCGCCTCGAGCACCTCATGCCTCGAGTGCCTCAGACGAAGCTGAGGCGTACACCCCACCAACCAGACCTGAGGCATGGGCCTCGGGGTGCTTTGGGCTTGCCTCACCTCGAGGCATACGCCTTTGCGCCTCGAGGCACCGCTTTTTAAAACCATGAGTGAGAGTGCACATAGAGGGCTAGAAGACAAGGTAATTGGAGCAGAGATCTTAGGCTAGCAAGGTAGATAGTAGTTGTGCATAATTAAGACCTTACGTACATTAAGGCCCCATATATAAATTTTGTTGTTGTTTTAGCAAAATCTGAAAAGAAAAATATCATGAAATTTTGAATATTGTTTCAGCATTATTCCAGAAAATTGTGGCAATTACCTTAAAAGCAATTTTCCCAAAAATTAAGATTCATTGTTCTTTAATCAATAAATAAAATAAAAATACACACTTGTTAGCTACAAAGACATTTGACTTTTTCAACATCATATACCATACGTTGAAATATATAACTTCGGAAGTAAAATACGCACTACAAGTTTAATCATAAAAGAGTTAATAATAAATATAGGGTTTTTATCAGTTGTGCCCCTCCGAGATATCGCAATATCAGTTATGCCCCTATCTTTTTGGTAATATCAGTTGTGCCCCCGACTTCTAGCCAATATTTCACTTGTGCCCCTCAGAGGGGCATAACTGATAAAAATCTTTTATCAGTTATGCCCCTCTGAGGGGCACAAGTGAAATATTGACAAGAAGTCGGGGGCACAACTGATATTATCAAAAAGATAGGGTCATAACTGATATTGCGATATCTCGGAGGGGCACAACTGATAAAATCCCATAAATATAATATATAATATAGTTTTGCTATGTTATTCATAAGAACTAGAAGTTCTAGGGTTGACCCATCTTATATATGCTACCCATAGGTGCTGCCTTGTAGGGGAGTTCCAAAATATTCAGGTCAATGGGTACCCGATCCGACCCGTTCATTTTGACCGTAAACTCTCGGGTACCCATTTGAAAATGATGGGTCAGGTACCGGTAATGTCATGACCCGTGCCCCATATAAAAAAACCCGACGGGTACCCGCGGGTACCCAGTTGGAAGTTTCCACTATCAATTGATTCACAAAAAAAGCAAATGGTTAGATACAAATACCAATATAGATATTACATTATTCTTATCTATTTTAAAAATATAGAAATGGAGGTGGATACAAATATCGGTGAATATGGAAAACATATTGCCAAATCATTAAAAATGAATACCGGTATAAAATGGATGCAAATTAGATAGAAAAAATAGAACCAAAATTGTATAGATAAGATTAAATTTATATGTATGGGAGGGCTTATATACGTATCCATTTTGAAATCGAAAGATATATATGTCAAAATTTGAATTAACAGATATGATAACGAATCGAATACGATCCAATTTGATATGCATGCATCCTAGCGTCCAAACATGATGATAATGAATACAATTGAATACGAATTGTATCGCACATGCACCCGCGTACGTGCACTCAACGCACTCACCTACACATGCACCGCGCCCTCGTCCATGCAAATGAACATGCCCACGTGCACACGATGCGCTCACGCCCACACCCACACGCACACACGCACGTACATAAGAGCGTGCGCACACACATCGCGATAACCAATTGCGATAATAATTAATATAATCATTTACGAATAAGAATATATACTTATATATTATTTATCATGTTCTCCTCAGATTATATATATTTACATCTCGTTTATCCGTATTTGACTCATTATGACGATGAACCTACATGAATGCGTCATTATTAGATCCGTATTCGATAGTATTCCTTCCAATTGCATGTATTCATATGGTTTACAATATCTGCATAGTTTTGTATATCCTCATTAATTTATTTATCTATGTTTATATATCTTTATCCGAATGCATTCCATACCATTTAGATTTTTGTATCCGGCATTATCATTATGAATATGATAAAGATACAAATATAAATAGTTGGACATATTATTTGCATTTTAATATATGTCATCTTTCACTTGAAGTATCTTTATCCCCACAGGTACCTGCGGGTACCCATGGGTAGCCAACATCTATTGGTATTAACCGGGTACTCGTTGCAATTGGGTACCCGTTGGAATGGGGCGGGTTGACCCGTAACCCAACACCAACGGGGCGGGGCAGGTGGTGATCAAATGGGACGGGTACCCGCCCCATGGACACCCAGACTGCCTTGCGGTGTCCATATATTAACAATGCCGTTATTATGTTATATAGGATTATTTGCCTTATGAAAAATTATATAGTGCATCCATTTATGATCGGACAAATGTACAAAAGAAGTTGATGCAAGGAGAAGTGCATGCATTCGTGTTAATTTTATGTTGAGTTACCTTGAATCCCAACCTACGAGTTAGCATGACACGGTAGTGGTTAAGCTCCCTATTTACAACCTCTATGTATGAGGAGCAAACCCCATCTGAATCACTAGGGGTTTGTTTACAACAAAAGGGTCTAAACAAGTTCTAAGATTAATGCAACCTAACCTCCTATACAAGTAAAAATAAAAAAGAAGCAATGGAAACAAACTTTCTAAAAAAAATAAAACAAAGATATATCGAAATGGAGAGAAACTTCATCGATATCGAGAAAATTCTAGGAAATAAATGGCATCCACATTTATCATCGAGATGTAAGACCCCCAACATAATCCCACATTTAATACTCATGAAGTGCGGGAGTGGGTCGTAAAAACGAGGGATCTACTACTAAACAACTTGCATTTAAAAATTTTGGGTGATTGTCAACAAGTCCAATTGAGCATAAACTCATCATCGATAAAGGCTCAGATATAGGATTGAAATGTTACAGAATCCTAACAATATGTTCTGCTAAACAGAGTTGAAAAGTCGTTTCTCTGCAAAATCTACAAGAAAGTGGGTGAAGCCCGTCGTTAATACCATATTTTACCAGCAAAGGTCTCGCTGCTTGGTCCAAGCGAGTGGGGGCTAGGGGGGAATAGGTACGCCCTCCTCTAGTTGGGGTAGCGGGGGAAGCACCCTTATCACGAAAGGAATCTTTATTGGGTATGTGGATCTGTCTGTCTCTGGTATCCATTTATACCAGGAGTACTATAAAAACTCCCTAAGTTTAGGATTCTATGTAACATTTGTATTTTCCCCTTCTCCATACATAGTGAAAAGATGATCGCCCGAGGATGTAACCTAGTTAATGTTGAATCTCGTAAATCCATGTGCACATGGTTTGCTTGATTGTGTTTGTATGTGTTTTCTTCAGCTTCTCTAAACGAACTAGTACCAGATCATCGGGTTCATTTGTGTTTGGGGTTGGAAAGTTTATACACGATGAAGTCTTGACAAACAAATTGTTGTTGAAGCAATACCCATTGTCTCTCCGCATACAAGAAGGTACTTCTCTTAAAGAACATCTGTATTGCTTAAAAATATTGATGACGGGTTTTAGAAACGTAGATGCTAACATAGAAGATAATGATGTTGTATTTATCTGTTAGCATATCATTCAATCATATATAGGTGGAAGAGAAAAGATAACCATAGAGCAAGTTTGCATGAGTGTGCATATGCATGAATTTCGGCACATGGCTACTAGAAAATAGTACTTATATGTTGAGGATTTGATTATGACTCATGAGAAGAGTCATGGTGGTTCTAAGAATGCAAAGGAAGAAAACAAGTAAAAAAATATTCACAATCCTAAGGACATCTGCAATTATCATAAGGCAACAAAATATTGGAAGAAAGACTGCATGGAAAAGAAAGCGAAGGCCATAGTAGTTGTAGTAGCTCAGGGAGGTGCAAATTCTGAAGATGGCTTGCTCCTCACTGTCAATATCAAAGTTTGACTAGTAGCACATAGATACTTGATTCAGATTATTCTTACCCTATGAACCCCTAATGAAGATTGGTTCTCTATCTTTGAAAAGATAGATGATAGAAACATCCTCATGAGGAATGATGTACCATGCAAAATTGTAAGCATTGGCTCCGTAAATATCAAGATGTATGATGGAGTTGTGAGAACAGTGACAAAAGTTCGTCACATACCTAATCTGAGAAAGAACGTGATATTCATAGGAGTTCTAGACTCTAAAGGATATATATTGTGTTGAGGGTGGAATTCTGCATGTTGACAAAGTTGGATTGATTTTATCAAGGGTAATCAGCTGAGTACTATGTGCCATGCAGGGATCTACAAAATTGGTTTAATTATAGTGGCATCTCAAGGCATGAAATCATAATCATAGTTTTGAAATACGTTGTAGAGGCACATGAGTTAGATGGAGACACATATCCTTAGTCAGAAAAGATCTCATCGAGGATCTCAAAGGATCCAAACTGGAGTTCTATGAGCATTGCATATTTGGAAAACACAAGAAGCAGTTCAGTAAAGCAATTCATAAGACGAAGTAGATGCTGGACTACATTTGTACTGATTGTCGGGGGCCTTACCGATCCCATCTTTGGGAGGTGTCAGGTATTTCCTTTCTATTATTGTTATTACTCGAGGACGGTTTGGGTGTTCATGATGAAATACAAGAGCTGGGCATTTAATGCGGTTGATATGCCTTGAATACTAACCATATGTTATGTTGAACCTACTTGAAGAACAATCTTGTGCACTTGCCTTCTTGCACCATACCCAACCGGCATGGAGGTCTCGCTGCTCGATCAACAAGCCTTACTGGAGTCACTTAACAAGATCCCATATTTGATTCTTGTGAAGATCCATGTCCTCATCTATAACAACAATCAGCTGCCCTCTGTTATAGCCTCCTTGTAAGTAGACAAGTCTGGAGATTCTATCTCCTCACCGACATGTACTGCAAATGACACCATGTTTTCAAAGTCATATATTTAGGCAGATGTATCTCTCCATGGGGTCGATCAGTAACAACACTATGTTGCCTCTCCTGGATTGGTTAGCTTTAGGTTGCGCAGCATCAACCTGGTCAGGTGTGGAATGATCAAATGCTTGATCACTTCTTGCAAGACACTACACCATCACGAATACACCACAGTAGAATGGAGTTACAAAACGAATGAACAGAATGCTTCTGAAGAAAGCCAGGTGCATGCTCTCTAATGCTGGACTCGGTAGAGCATTCTGTATGAAGCTATGTATATAGCAAGTTACTTCGTGAATCAAAGGCTCGCGTCTGCTATTAACTGCAAGACACCCATGGAGGTATGGTTTGGTAATCATGCTGATTATTATGTTTTATGAGTATTTGGTTGTACTTCATATCACCATGTTAGTAAAAAAAAGATAGAAGCAAGGACAAAGAAAGGTGTTTACAAGATGTGGTGCAGGAGTAAAGGGATACAGAATCAGGTATCCTTTTAAACATAGGATTATCGTTATCATGAATGTTACATTTGATGAGAATTTCATATTTCACTCGAGTAGCAAACCTTATGATTCAGAGACAGGTGATGATGTGCATCAACAGGTACACCACTCCTGATCGGGCTAATATTGAATAGCCTAAAGCTTATCAGCCCCGATCAGCCCCGTAGACAACCAAAATGTTGCTACCGATCAGCCCCGTAGACATATACATCCACTACAGAGATATAGCTATGAAGACATAGCTGCGTTCAAAGTTTGGGAAGGTGGTATGCATATGTGTTTAGATGGTTGTTGAATATTGAATAAGTGGTATGCAGAGTCATATGCAGGGTATATGTGGTGTTGTGCGGTCTTCTAATTTTTAATTTAAAAACAAATAAATATCTATAAGTAATATTACTACTGATTTTATGTATCAAAGCAGAGTTAAAGAGGATCTAAGAAAAAAACGACTCATGTTAGATGGTTGAGTAGATGTCATTAGTTGCCTAACATTTAATCACAAAAAAATATTTAGGCATAAAAACTTTACATATTAGATGGTTCATAATAACAAAACTGCAATACATTTACATGTAGATTTGCAATACATGAGCAAACATCAATCGGCATATATTAAAATATTAGACAATATTGAATATACTCATGAAAACAATACATGAGCAAAACATATAATATTGTATATACATAATGGCATAATGCATTGCAACTGTATACAAATGCATTGCATATTCTTACAGTTGAATGAAAGAAGAGGCAAAGCTACAAAGGTATGCACCTGAATGAGAGGATTGGAGAGTTGGAGCTATTGGAGGCTGAGCCACCAAGCTACTGGAGCAGTATGCAGGGTATATGTGGTATATGCGGGGCATAGTGGGATATGCGAGGCATGGTGGGATATGCAGGGCATATACGGGGCATATCAGGACCACATATGCGCTTAGGGAGCATAGTGCACCGATTCATAAAATCGGTTCGATCAGGCATGCAACACGAGTATATGTGGTTGCATATCCCCATGCGAGGCATATACGTGCAGCTGATTTCCTAAACACTGGTAGCATTTGCATTACATGTCTCAAAAGAGGCAGAGTCTATAGAGCCCTCCACTTACAAGGAAGCTATAGTTGGGGCAGAATTTAGGCAGTGGATTGTTGTTATGGGTGATGAGATAAAGTCTCTTCACAAGAATCGGACATGGAAGCTTGTCAAGTTGCCAAAGGAGAGGAAAGTCATTGGCTGCAAATGAGTCTTCAAGAAAAACACAAGGATCTCAGACAGTGAAGGCATTGGATACAAGACTTGCCTAGTTGCGAAGGGTTACTGTCAGAAGAAAACGTGTATTACAATGAGAAATTTTCTCCAGTTGTAAGACATGCATCCATCAGGATGCTATTAGCTCTTGTAGCACATCCAGACTTGGAGCTGGAGCAATTAGATGTAACGACATCTTTCTTGCATGGCGGACTCGAATAAGACATTCTCATCAGCCAGCCAGAGGGATTCACATTTCAGGGCAAGGAAGATCATGTGTGCAAATTGAATAAGTCCTTGTATGGGCTTAAGCAATCTCCTAAGTAGTGGTACAAGAAGTTTGACAGCATCATAATTGATCATGTGTTCAACAGGAGCCCATATTATTGTTGTGTTTACCACAATAACAGAGGACGGGTCCATCTATATGTTATTGTATGTCAATGACATGCTGATTGTTGCAAAAAAGAAGAGTACCATAAATGATCTGATGAAACTCCTTAGCTTAGAGTTTGACACGAAGGACCTTGGTGCAATGAAGAAGATTTTGGAGATGGAGATCATAAGGGATCGTGTATAAGGGAAACTTTTCCTACCTCATAAGAACTACATAGAGAAAGTTCTCAAATGAGATATGGGATGTCTACAACCAACTTTCGAGATACTCCATCTATTGCGAATATTCATATCTCAGATTCTTTCGCACCTCAATCGGAAATAAAGAAGGAACACATGTCAAGTGTTCCTTATGCCAGTGCAGTTGGGAGTGCTATGTGTTCCATGGTATGCACAAGACTTGATATCGCTCATGTCCCGATCATTGTTAGCAAATTCATGGGCAGTTCAGGAAAGGAGCATTGGCAGACATCCAAGCAGATTCTCCGCTATCTGAGAGGAACATCAAACATTAGCCTCATCCATAGGAGTTGTTGAAGAATGGTCTTGTGTGGGTTGTGTTTAGTCCCACATCATGGAGTGATGATTTTTGGTCACATTGGTGGGGCTATATAAAGAGCCCCACAACCATTGTAACCTTTGAGAAAGTGAATGCAAAATCATCCCTTTGAGGCGGTTCTCCCATGGTATAATCCCTCTCCTCATGGAGTAGGGTTCCACGTAAAATCAAAGTGTTTCATTTGTTTTATTCTTGCTTTGATCTGCTTCCGCATTTCATATTTTGATATGGTATCAGAGCTTGTCGATTCTTGAAGATTTTAAGTTCAGTATTTTTTAAATTCGAGATTCGATTTTGGATTTTTCATATTCATGTGTTGTTGTTGGAAGATCTGTATGATTCAATATTATGTTCTGCGGGTTCCTCTAAGAACCCTAACTTGTTTTGCACTCCAAAATCGAATCTCCAAAGCGCGTAATACTTGTGCAGGCGGCGCGAGTCTTCGATGCTCCCAGCCAGCGCCGCCACTCTGCCATTCTTCCCTCCGAGCTTTGGCAACGGCGACCCCCCCATGGTCCCCACGCGCATCCAAGAGGTGCGCTTCAGACATCGCACCCTCTTCATCGTCTCCATGCCACCTTCACTCCTCCAGGCGGAGGTTCCTCCCTGAGCGACGCAGCAGAAGTATGTTGATGCCCTTGAGCTCCAGCGGCACCCTCCTCCTCCGCGCGAGCCTTTCTCTTCTTTGTGTACGTCCACGAGTGCCTCCAAGCAGCGCTCCCCAAGACTTGTAGGCAACGGATCTATGTGGCAGCGATTCCATCACCTCCAGTCTTATCGATGCTTCCTCCGAGATTGGCGGTGCCCTGATCTCCCACAATGCTCCCAGGCATGGAAGGCCATGTCGGCGATACATCACCGATATATCGGTTTCAATGACCCCCCCCCCCATTTTGATATTCAGGTGTATATCCTTTTACACGGTATAGGCAATATATCGGGTGTCGGCGATATATCGCCGACAAATGGCATATTCTTTTCTTCCTTGCTAAGTTTTGGGATCTTTTTTTGCCTATAAATGAGGCATATCGGCATCCATTTCCACCATCTCAACCTTGGCATTCCAACCTTGCTTTCCTCTCTTCCTTTGCATTTTGAGGTGAGATTTTGATTTCCTATTCCTTAGTGATTTTGTTCTCATGTTTGTTATGTATTAGTATTGCATAATTTCCTTTTGCATGTAATTTGGGCTCTAAATTTCGGGGCTTTTGATGTTTGTGTAGTAATTAAGAGATCTTATGGATGAATTGGTTTGAATCTCTTGTTTAGGAGTTAGGAAACATGATTTGGTGGTGATTTTTGTTTACAAAATGTGTGTATTTAAATAAATTCAAAATTAAAAAAATAGATCCACAATTTATTGAGTTTTTTATTCATGAAATTTGGGACTTTTGATTTTGTGTGTTCATTAAGGGATGTTATGGTTGAATGGAGTTGTATATATTATTTAGGAGTTAGGAAACAAAATTTATGGTGATTTTTGTTTACAAAATGTGTGTATTTAAATAAATCCGAAAATTAAACAAAAAAATAAATCCATAATTTATTGAAGTTTTTGTTCATGAAATTTGGGCTTTTTTGTGTGTTTATTAAGAGATGTTATGGATGGATGGAGTTGAATCTCTTGTTTAGGAGTTAGGAAACATGATTTGGTAGTGATTTTTGTTAATGTGTCTAATTAAATAAATCCGAAAATTAAAAAAAATAGATCCACAATTTAGTGATTTTTTATTCATGAAATCTGGGGCTTTTGATTTATGTGTCTTTACTAAGTGATGTTATGGATGGATGGAGTTGGATCTCTTGTTTAGGAGTTAGGAAACATGATTTGGTGGTGATTTTTGTTAACGAAATTTGTCTAATTAATAAATCCGAAAATTAAACAAAAATAGATCCACAATTTAGTGAGTTTTTTGTTCATGAAATTTGGGGATTTTGATTTTTGTGTGTTTTTTGTTCAGGATTCAAGATCATGGCACTCCGGTTCAAATTCTGATGGTTCTCGTGGACAAATGGAATTGGACGGTGGAGAGATTGGTTGGAAGTATGCCACCGCTCCAGATGGCAACAAAGCGAAACCACAGTGCAACTTCTGTGGGAAGAGGTTGGGAGGAGGTGGTATTACTAGACTGAAGCATCATCTTGTTGGCAGCAATAAAAATATTGCCAAGTGCACTCGTTGTCCAAAAGACGTGAGGGACTTAGTGAAGGCCAGCATGGAGGGGAAAAAGGAGAAGGATGTGGAGAGGTCCAGGCGGGATGAACACTTCAAGGAGTTCATGTTTGAGAAGGAGTTCAATGTCCTCTCAGATTCAGACGACGAGGACTTTGTCTACCACGATGACATTCACACCGAAGCGGAGAGGAGGGCGGAGGGCGATAAAAGATTCCATGAGAAGCGAGTTTGAGAGGAGAGAACTCGTTGGTGCACGAGGCAGCTTCCCTGGTGCCGGTGGAAGTAGGAGTGGCTCTGGAGGTGCACCAGTACCACCACCTACTAAGAAACACAAGGAAAAGGGACTAGAACCATTCTTGACAAGGAGTGGGTCCATGCAGTACAAGCCAAGCAAGGACCCAAAGCAAAAGACGGTGAAGGGGATGTTCACCAATGCACGGGAGAGAGTAGGCAAGGCCATCGGAAAGCTCTTCTTTGGGGAGAGCATCCCAGTCCATGTCGCTAGCGGACCTTTTTTACAGCATGCCATTGATGAGATCGCCGCAGCTGGAACGGGAGTGAAGGCTCCCAGTGCCAAAGAGTTGATGAACAAGTATCTTGCGCAGGAGGAGGAGATGAACGAGTACATCTCGGACTTGAGGAAGAGATGGCCAGAGTACGACGTAACGCTGATGTACGATGGTTGGACAAGCTATACGAGGAAGCAGATCATCAACTTCCTCATTTACTGTGACGGTAAGACCATTTTTCTTAACCGTCGATGAATCTGAACAAGTGAAGGACTACAAGTACCTACTGAAGTTGATGAAGGATGTCATTAACGACGTTGGGAAAGAGAACATTGTACAAATTGTGACGGACAACGGCAACAACTTCAAGAAAGCAGGTGAAACAATAATGAAGTCTAGCAGCTATGGCATTTTTTGGACACCTTGTGCTGCGCATTGCATAGATCTGATTCTGAAGGACTTCAGTAAGAGGAAGCTCGTCGCCAAGGTGATGGAACAAGCACGGGTGACCACGACTTTCATTTACAATCATTCCAAAGTGTTGTCTTTGATAAGGCGGACGTGCAATGGTGAGTTGGTGAAGCCTGACATCACACGCTTTGCAATCGATTTTATAGCGTTGCAAAATCTCAAACAACACAAGGCAGGGTTGAAGAACATGTGCTGCCAAGGTGAATGGTTCGAGAACCCAGAAGCTCGGATCGAAGGAGGAGGGGAGTGGAGACAATCATCAATGATCTCCATTTCTGGGATGAAGTGACAAGGGTCACAAAGATAATGGAACCTATTGTTTCTGCATTGCGTATCGTAGATGGGAACAAGAAACCAACTATGGGAGTCATCTACGAGGCAATGCGTTGCATGAGGGAGAAGGTTAGAGAAGCAGTTGGGAGAGGATTTAAAGATGGTTGGACATCATAGACGAACGATGGTCCAAGATGCTCACATCCCCTTCACAAGGCTGGTATGTATTATTATCTAATAAATATTTTTAATCCATTTTGTAGGTATTTTAGAAGGATTAAAATTTCAGAATTGTTCATCTCCAGCGTATTACTTGAATCCGAAGTACCAATACAAGAACAGTCTTGGTACAAATGTTGACCTTCTAGCAGTTGTATAACTTGTGATGGAGAAGCTCGTCAAGGACGAGAAGGCACAAACCTCGTGCATAAATGAGGTAATATTGATTGTATAATTTACAATTTATAGTCGCCTACAGTGAGTTTAAAATTATTTTGAGGAACAAACCATGTTATGACTTAAAGTTTTGATTAATGTGCAGATTAAATACTTTAGGGATGACATGGGTTCTTTCGGTAGAGTAACTGCGGTTTATGGACGCGGCAGTACTCTTCCTGGTATGGACTAAGTCTACTGATTGTGATGTGCAATAATTTGACTATTATTGATTTATCTCTTTTGGATTTTCCGCAGCCGAATGGTGGTTACTGTATGGGATGGAAGCTCCCAACCTACGGAAAGTGGCAGTGAAAGTATTGTCCCAAACAGCATCTGCCGGTAGTTGTGAGAGAAATTAGAGCACATTCAACTTGATCCATTCGAAGAGACGGAACAAGTTGGGAGCACAACGGCTCCACGATCTTGTTTTTGTGCACTACAACTTGAGGTTGAAGATGAAACATGCACGAGAGGAGTATAATAAAGAGGATTACCCAGACCCCATCGATCTTGCATATATTTTCAAGATGCACAACGACAATGCAGATGAAGATGTTCTGCAGAGGTGGTTGGATCCCAACGGTGCTCCATTGCTTGATCAACCGGAAGGCATGCTGAATCAGAATATAAGCCAACAAATGGGAGCAGATGTTGGTGACTACATGGCCAGATCTGGGCGAATCACGGACCCTCTTGGAGGGGTGGAGCTTGATGCGATTGTGGATGACATTCTCTCCATTTGATCGAAATCCAAATCGAAATCAAAAGATGACAGTGGGAGCGATGATCATGGTGATGATGTTGGTGGTGGTCGTGGTGGATCAGGTGATGGGGAGACATATTCAGGAGGGTCAGGGTCAGCAGGGGGTGGCCGTGGACCACATGATGATACAAGATTCGAGTCAGGGCGAGAATACATGGAACGACGTGGAAACATACATGGGCAGTTTGTCCCAAGTCCGAGTCTAGAACCTATGGATTACAATGCATATGGACGACGTGGCCATCATCCTACAGATAACTACATGGATGATTTGATATCATCTGTAGGTTCGTTGAGTTGCATGGACATTAACAACCCATACCGTGGAGGAACACCCAATCCCATGGACGGATATAGAACCTCACAAGATGAAAGATCATTTGGCGTCTTCCCTGAATATTTTCCTGCTCCTCCACCTAAACCTCCTCCTCTTCCTCAGGCATATACTCCTCCATCTTATGGATATGTTAGCAACAGTGGATATGGAGGATATAACCAAGGTTTGAAAAAACGAAAGGCGGAACGAGGCGGTCTCCTTGGAATCGAGGCGAGGCGTAGCCTCGAGGCGGTTGAGGCATAAGCCTCAGTTTATATAGAAAAATATGTATAAAACTACAATTATATATATCTCTATGTAATTATATGTTCTCTGCCCAATATATAATAATTTACACTACAAGATATGATGAAATAATAAAGATAAGAACCTCAAAATAGAAGATAGAACAACATCATATACATTTCTGCACATTTTCATCCAATCAAAGAGGAATTCATTGACTATAGATATTGTGAAAGAATTAAACAATACATATATGTCTATGAAATATTGTTGTAATTAAAAGTATGACTAAATATACATCGAAGAAATTTATGTTATGTGTCTAACATATAATATATGATCGCACGAGAAACCATGAATCATATCCATTTCAAGCAAATCTTTGAAATATTGTTGTAATTAAAAGTTCGATTAAATATATGTCGAAGAAATTTATGTTGTGTCTAATATATAATATAAGGCAACATGAGAAACCATGAACCTTATCCATTTTGTTTTGCTTGATATATTGCAAATCTTGTTAAGTTACAAGTATTGTTTAATTTAATATTTATGAATTCATTCATTAAGAGTGAAATAGTAAGAGTTTGCCAAAATAGTTGGATACATTAATTGTAAATATGAAGTTATCGGCATGAAATAAACATCATATTTAGGCATTCGTCTTATATAATCATTATCCTAAATAAACAGATATTGATAAGCTTCTCAAACTACTAAGGAAACCATTAAAATAATAAAAAAATACTTCAAAAAAAGCAAAAACGCCTCACAAAACGTCTCGACCGCCTCGAGGCGTTCCGCCTCGAGGCTACGCCTCGACCACTCGAGGCGCACGCCTCACAGGACTAGTCTGAGGCGTAAGCCTCGAGGCTAAAAGGGACCGCCTCGTCTCGAGGCGTACGCCTCGACCGCCTCGAGGCTAGCCTTTTCGAACCATGGATATAACAGCTACAGCGGTGAGAACTACCAAGGTAGCCAACCCGAGCAGAGCCAGGGCAGCTTCTTTGGTGGGCGATAGTTTCGATTTCTTCCCTGAGTATTACGCTCCTCCTCCAGGTCCTCCGCAAAGATCTTCTCCTACTCCATTATCGTCATCTCGAGGATCTCAAGCTAGTACTTTGCAGCCTCGACATGCACCTCGTGACACCGGATCTAGCAATGCTTATCCTCGACTCGGGATACTCATAGCGATTGATGACCATCAATACAGGCAGTATATCATGGATTATAAGGCCATGTACTCGTACATGACATGGGAAAACTATTACGAGTTCATTGAGTCTGCAATCCGCTATGAGCGACAATAGGGCAGGAGGCTGATTTAGATCCGCCTTGGAATTCTTGGTTTTAGATCATCTCTTTTACAATGTTAAATTGATTTGAATATTTTTCATTTATTGTTGTAGCATGTATATAGATAAATCTTTATGACAAACAATGATTGTCTCATTATATATTCCAACTGATATGACCGATATATGCAGTTTAAGGATCATAGTCCTCATAAATTATCTATGTGTGTTATGAAGTATATATTTGTAGTATTTCAAGTTATAAACTTATAAGAACTTGAATGGAATCCATTTCCAATATTTATAAGTCAAGAATCAACATTAACATTGAGATGACCGATATGTGTGATACCGATATGTGCGATATATGGTCTATACTCTATAAATGGACCGATATGTATGATATAAGTGTGTATTTGTACGTTATTTGTTGTTTTAATATCTTGGATGACCATAATTTCTGAAAAAATGTCAAAAAATGGCTTTTTTGAGCCACTTTCGACATTTCCACTGATATCATCGAAATAACGTCGATATATCCCGATATATCCATTTCCGGACAGATCAAAACGATATCGATACGACCTTCCATGCTCCCAGGCGAGGAGCTTCTCCATCGACGGCGCACTCCCAGCGGTAGCAACCCCCCAACGAGTGGGGTTTCTCGAATTCCCTCGAGGCGGCGTCGACATAAAGACATGGCACTATGATGCAGCGTGAACTCAACACATAGGGCCGTCTATTTAATTAAATTATGGTCGTTAATTTTATTTATGTTTTTTAAGTTGTCGCAATTTTAATTTAAATAAAGAGATCGTGTGTGATCTCAATTTGAATTTTAAATTTGTCGTTTAATTAGATAGAGTCCAATTAGGATAATTAGTGGTCAAATTAATTAGTTTTCTATTTTTGTAAATCCATCCCTCCTATATAAAGGGATGAGGGTCCAGTGTTTTATTTAGTTCAAGTTATGAAAAATTGAGAATTATCTCTATCTCCCTCTCTCGTCACCTTTCTCCCTCAACGTGGTCTATGCGCTTCTTCTTCCTTAAACCTCTCGTTCTCCGACGAGCGTTCTTCTCTCAACCCCTCCATTTTCTTCTACCAAAAATCCACAAAAAAATATTTTCGACGCGCCAAAATCCCTTCTGCATCAATTGGTATCAGAGCCTGAAAATGGAGTCGTTCTCACGATCCCACGATCCTGTCGCATATTGGCGTGTGCAGTTCGATTTGAGTCGTCTCTCCCCTGACTCACATTCACGCTCGCGTTCGAGGAAGTTCAAGAAACGGCTTATATCAAGCATCAAAGTGCGAACGTGGCTGGATGCGCTAATCGGTGAAGATTTGTTCGTCAACGACAAAAATCAGAATGATGCACCTGCTGTTCAACCTGATTTCAGCCCAAAAGATGAAGGTATTTCCATTCTAGATGAAGATTTATTTGATACAACTCCTGTGCAACCAAACAATGAAGAGAAGGGGCCAATATTCGATGAAGATCTCACGGAGGAAGAGTTCGAAATGCTCAATTTCTCCTCAACCGAAGTTGCTGTCCGGGATTTAAAAAGCATAAAAAGGGAAGCCATGGGGCCTATTGTTGACAAAGATCCTACGGGGGAACAACATGGAATCATCGAGATTTTAAAGGCTGAAGTTGTTGTCCCGAAGGTCGTAGATCTGCCTAGGGTCGAATTCGAGGCTCGAAGGACCCCGCCGGTGCCTCTGCATCCACAGCTCGCACCCTTGCTACCCCCATACCATGCCTTCGACCAGCCCTACAACGCCCAACAGGTTGGCTTCCAGATTCGAAAGCACGATTGCAGGCACCTCACGTATCGATTATGTTAGCACATACGCGATAGAAATTGCCGCCCGACCTTCTGGATCCCCATTCCTAAGGCACGGTGCCGCCGCCGCTGCTTCAAGCTTCTTGGCGGGAGTCGCCGACGCCTAGCACCCGGCCACCACCACCTTCCACACGGCATGAGCAACTGCGACCGGCTCCAATGGAGGCGGCACCCAATGATCCTGAGGCTCTCCTCCCGGAGCCACCTTCGTCACCACCATCAGACCCAACGGTGGGCCTTCTACCTCCGCCCCAGACCCGATTGCACGTGGGAGGGAGACACCAACCGGGAGCGCCACCGCGGGCAGCACGCAAGGCCCCCCTGCCTGTGGTGCCCCCGCCCATGTCCATACAGCGCAGGCACGCGCCGCCGCCTCATATTCCGGAAGCAGAAAACCCTAACGTGGGGGGAGGAGTTCTCTCCTACGAGATTTGTACCCCCTGCAAATAGGACTTGCGATAATTGTTGTGAGGTCCCTTCCCATAAAAGTTTTTATTTAAAGGTTGAATTGGGTGGAGACTTAAGAGGAGACATTTTAAGTAAAGAGGTAGAACATTTGCAGCCATGCCCCTCGGTGAAAAGAAATTACAAACGTAACATGGAAAAAACAAAATCGGAGAGTTTGGAGCTATGATTTCAGGGCCGATTCTCCCGCAACAAATCGAAGATCAAGCAATTCGTCGGGAGACGAATTTTTAAAGCGGAGGAGAGTTGATGCAGCGTGAACTCGACACATATGGCCGTCTATTTAATTAAATTATGGTCGTTAATTTTATTTACGTTTTTTAAGTTGTCGCAATTTTAATTTAAATAAAGAGATCGTGTGTGATCTCAATTTGAATTTTAAATTTGTCGTTTAATTAGATAGAGTCCAATTAGGATAATTAGTGGTCAAATTAATTAGTTTTCTATTTTTGTAAATCCATCCCTCCTATATAAAGGGATGAGGGTCCAGTGTTTTATTCAGTTCAAGTTATGAAAAATTGAGAATTATCTCTATCTCCCTCTCTCGTCTCCTTTCTCCCTCAATGCGGTCTACGCGCTTCTTCTTCCTTAAACCTCTCGTTCTCCGACGAGCGTTCTTCTCTCAACCCCTCCATTTTCTTCTACCAAAAATCCACAAAAAATTATTTTCGCCACGCCAAAATCCCTTCTGCATCACACTATGAGGTGGGTTCCTCACTCGAAGCCCTAAGTTGCAGCAGAAGATGGGTAGCTCTCGTGTTTTTTTAAAGCTTAAATTGTTGGCTTATTTTGGTCCAATGGACTCCACTGTTGTACTCGAAAAATGAGTCAAAAAAAAACAAGGAGGATAAAAATTGGGAGTTGTCGAGGTTAAAAAATGGCAATGGAGCAATGGAAGAAAGGTCCTGTTGGGTTGTTAAGAAAACAAATAGAAAAGGGGGAGAAGGAGGTGAGAAGGGACTGTTCTGCGAATGTTCCGGTCCGGGACAATAAATAAAAAAATGAATGTCTGGAAAAAATAAAAAGGAGAGGTGTGTTGTTATGGAAGAAGGGAAGAGGGTCGTTGGAGATGTCATAAGATCATTGAAACCTGGTGGCATGTTGGTTATCCAGATTGCCCATGTCCTTGTTGATGCCACTGACAAGGCCTTGGAGAAAAAGTTGCTATCTGGATTCGTAGATGTTCAAGAAACTGATATCAAGAAACTCATCTTACCATATAAAGGATGGGCCGACTCCAAAAAGGATTTTTTTTTTGAATGGCCAAAGAAAAGAGAGAGCAACGATTAAAAAAAAGTGATTGATGGGTTTTAAAAAAATGAATAACCCATGATAAAAAAAAATAAAAGAGATGAAAATCTGAGGAGCTATGGTGAAAAAAATGTGAAAAAATGAGATTGAAAAAAAAAGAGAAGAATGTTTGTGAAAAAATACAGTCCAAAAAATGTGTTGGGACTACAAAAAAAGGAAGGAAATTTCTTGTTGATCACTCATTGTTCACCCAACTTGGTCGTTTCTGACAAGTTTGGAAGAAAGGGGGAGTGATGGGTAGAGCATTTCATGCTCTACTATTGTTGGATAGTGGTATCATGCGCTACCATTGTTTGAATTATTGGATAGTGGTTATCGAGCTCAACCATTGGTTGAGGCACTATATTTGAGTGACCTATTGTGGGGTAGTGGTGTCAAGCCCTACCATTGTTGAATGGGTAGTGGTTTTCATGCCCTACCATTGTTTGAGGTGCTCTATTTAAGTACCTATGTTTTGTGGAGTTCTCCAGCGGGAGACTCATTGTTTGCTCCATCCTCTAGCGGTCGTGAACTCCACTATGTATGGATATTCCCACGGATGTTTTAATGCCGTGAACTCCATTATAAATGGATATTCCCACAGCATGTTTTCATGATCGAGAACTCCACTATGTATGGATATTCCCACGGTATGTTTTCATGGCTGTGAACTCCACTATGTATGGATATTCTCACGACGTTCTTGTTGGCCCTTCAGAGTAATGGAGCAGTCTTCGTTGATGACACGTTGCGGGCCGGAGTACTCCATGATGAAGACTCAATTGTTGATCAGATATTTCTGCAGATCATTGTTCACCTCCAATCTCCATTTCCTCATCACCAGGATGACATGAGAAGCAATGTCCTCAACGATAACCAACATCATGCGTTGAGTTGATATTGTCTGTAGTATCATGTACTTTGTATGTGAGTGGGTGCGTTCTTTTTTTATGCAAGCTCAGCATTGCGTGCTTAGCTTGAGGGGGAGTGTTGAAGAATGGTCTTGTGTGGGTTGAGTTTAGTCCCACATCATGGAGTGATGACTTTTGATCACATTGGTGGGGCTATATAAAGAGCCCCAAACCCATTGTAACCTTTAAGAAAGTGAATGCAAAATCATCCTTTTGAGGCGGTTCTCTCATGGTTTCATCCCGCTCCTCACGAAGTAGGGTTCCACTTAAAATCAAAGTATTTCAGTTGTTTTACTCTTGCTTTGAAGCTTCCGCATTTCATAAAGTGATTCAGAGTGTTTGGTTGCTGGATTTTCAAATTCAAACCATGCTGCAAACGTTGAGGAGATCAATGGCAAGCTATGTTTTCATTTTGGGGAGTTATGTCATTAGTTGGAAGGTTACATTACAACCATCAGTTACTGTTTCTACCATAGAGACCAAGCATATGGCATTGACAGAAGCTGCAAAGGAGCATCTTGCTAAAGGTCTTAGTTGGAGATCTTGGTCTACAATAGGATCAGGCTATAGTATATTGTGACAGTCCCAGTGCAATATGGCATTGACAGAAGCTACAAAGGAAGGCACCTTGCTAAAGGGCTTAGATGAAGATCTTGGTTTACAACAGGATCAGGATATAATATATTGTGGCAGTCCTAGTGCAGTATGCTTAGTCAAGGATCAGGTGCATCATGAGAGGACCAAACACATAGATGTCAAAAATCACTTCATTCGTTCTGAGAAGACGATCAAGGTGAAGAAGGTTAGCACGACAGATAATCTCATTGATATATTCACAAAAGAAGATCGTTGAAGCATGTTCACATTGTTGGACTTTCTCAATGTCGTTAACAGTAGACCTAAGAAGGGGTTGGCGGCGGCACAGAAAAATTTGACAAAGCCTCTAGAATGATTCAATTTAAGGTGTAGATTGTTGATATGCCTTAAATCCTAACCATCTGTCCCAAGTTGATAATCTGTTTGTATCGGAGATCCGTTTGTATGGGTGTAGTATACAAACAACCCTAGGGTTAGGGCTCTCAGTATCCTTTGTATATTCTTCTTTCTCCACAGTGAAAATCGATCATCGTCGTCCAAGGACGTAGCCCAATTACGGGTGAACCTTGTAAATCCATGTATCTACGTGCATGCGTGATTGATTATTTATGTGTGTTCCACTTCCGTGATTCGCAACAGAAGTTAATGTAAAGCGACAATTAGAAGTGCTTGTACATGTCTCACTAAATGGTTTCTCCAGTTGATTGCTTGCAAGTTGATATTTTGCTCCAGCCGTTGATTTTAATTAAGTCATACCCAAGTTGTTTTGGACAATATTCAGTACTTATATTAAATATTGTGCTCATTTCTTTACCTCTTAATATCCTGTCTTACAATTCTTCCTTTCCCTTTATACACTCTAGTAGGTTTTCATTTTCATTCTTCAATTAAAAAGATCTTTGAAACTCTTCATTTTTAATCCGAGTTTCAATTGTACTTTTTCATCTAAAAACGTAAAAGAAAGTATAAAAGTTATAAGCATAAATATGCATTATGTCAAACAATGTGAATCCATTGTAAAAAAAGCACTATTTCTGTCACAAATAGGGCACTAGTTCTGTCACAAATAGCAAACTTAACTTTGCACAGACTACGAGGCACTCGTGAAAAAATGCTAACTTAGTAAAGTTGCCTGTATAAATGGCAAGAGTACGAATTTTGAAAGAAAAAATATTGATGCTTATACATTTATTTAAAAGTCTTTATTTACCCAATATGCATAAAACTGCAAACAGATTATTTACTATGAGGCATTAGGAAATACCCTTTTGTATTTTTCACGATATCGTTCCTTGATGTGGTCATGTCGATAACGATCACGGTCATGTCGATAACGATCATGGTCACGATTGCGGTCTCTCTCTCTTCTTCTCCTTTCTCCTTCCTCCCTTGCTCGTTGAGATTCCTGTTTGCAACAGTAAATTCCGTGAATGTTTTGCTCCATGAAAATAGAGAGCATTACACCAATAGTTGCTATTAACCTCTTCTTCTTTAGCTTGTCTAACTTTTTCGGCCTCGTCAAATGCTTCTTTTTCAGCCTGAAAGCAATGGCCTTTTCAGAGGAGGCAGCATAGGATAAACTGTCGAAACTCGAAAATATCTTACACAGAATAACCCACCTCCTTATTTTTGTCAAAAAATTCCTGAACAACCTGTCTTGCATATTCTGGGTCATCACAAATAAGAATGTTATCATATACAGACCCAGCTTTCACCTGCATGTCATGAACAAGCACTATGATCGACGTGAGAGACAGGTGAGTTGTCTTTTTTGGGGAAGAGCCAAAACAAGTCTCGCCCACTTGCCTGCCATACTTCTATTCCAACATATTTCAGTGGCTTGAGGACATATAGGTCAGGATCATCTTCAAACTCTGCAAAAGAGATGACACAGACCCAACCATGTTACAAAAAAGCAGAAGATACATGCAACTTTGAGATGACACAGACCCAACCATGTTACAAAAAAGCAGAAGATACATGCAACTTTTGCTTCCTGTATAACTCACAATGCCAGTTTATCTCCTAGTAGTACAATAATCAAGGACCTTACAACCTGAATATCTTGAACATATTCAGTATTATCACTAGCCCTACTCAATGCATGCAAATAGTCCTGAGGACAACCGCAGAGCAGAAGACCATTAGCTCTTGCCAAACAAAAATCAGAGATAGACGAACTGAAAGGGGACCATGCTTTCAACCATTTCATCTCGCAGGATTAATTAGAACTTCTCCCATTTCAGATACAAATCTTGACTTTTTTCCACTTCGAAGGTGAAAATAAATGAAGCAGGAGATGGTAACACCCACATGGCAAGCTGCCAACAATTTTGCTGGAAAAAAGAATAAAAGAAATGTGTACTCAGAGAATGCTAGCACCCTCTGAGCTTCTAACTACTGCAAATCCGATGTAGAAAAGAACATGCTTTCTTTCCTTCAAAAAATAATAGCATCCACACATGCTGCACTATATCCAATCAAATTCTACAATTTTCAAGGAAACAAAGGATTATACTGTCTGTTGAGAGTTGTATTGTTAGCCCCAATTGTAGGGACATTCTGGACAACTCACTATCTACGAGTCGTTCATTCATGTAACCCTAACCCTAGATCTCCATCTATATAAGGAGCCCTAGGGTCTGCTATAGAAAATAATAAAAAGTGAAAAACCTATTTTTCTACTTGGCATCAGAGCCACCCCCTTCTCGCCCCACCCCCCGCCGCCCGCACCCCCACCCTCCGCGCCCCGTGTCCCCACCCCCCTCTCTTCCCTCCCAAGCTGACCCCGCCGCCCCGACCCCTGCAGAGCCTCGCCACTCCAATCCCGACCGACTCCGTTGTCCCGACCCGGTCCCGACGCCCTGTGTTCGCTCCATTGCTCGCGTTCTCCCGCCTGATCCCCCCCTTCCCTGTCCGATCGCCCCCTTCCCCGAGCCCCCTTCTCCGCCCGATCGAACCACGCCATCCTTCCCCGATCGCCCTGCCCCCCCCTCCCGATTCGCCCCCCCTCCTAATTCACCCTAACCCCAACCCCTCCCGACCCAGATCGTACCCATCCCCCAACCCGCCCCCGGCCCCTGATTGCCCCAGATCCCCTCCCCAACCCCTCCTTTACGGTGGCCCGGTCCGATCACTCCCCAAAACCCCCCATCGCCTCCGATTGCCCCCCCCCCCTAGCCCGATCGGCCCCACCCCCTGCAGAACCCATCTTAATTTTTGTTCCTCTGTCACCTTTCTCATCACTATATCAATATCCTCCCTCCATCATCAAGCCTCTACAAATATGATATCATCAAGTTCATCTTCATTGGATTTTTTTCAGCAGGTCGGCTACTACATTTCGAGATATCTCAATCTGAAGTAACATCCCAGGGATATGACGGAGGGAACAACCGGCTACCCTCATTCGGCTCGATCCCGAAATTGGACGAGACCAATTATCCCAAATGGTCATGAATGTTCCTCATGATCGTACATGGATACGATAAGGAACATATTTTGTTGGATCCAGAACCTGCTGAATTGTTCATTTCTTTGCTGAACGTCATCGACAGGATTGCGGATGAGCTGGTGTATTACAACACCGCATATGACATGTGGACTTCCATTCAAGCCACATATGGCCAGGAGAAGAATTCAAGCAGAATGTATCAGACGTATTTTAACATGATTAATATGAAGCATTCAGGGCGCCCACTTGCTAAGTATTTCTCTCTCCTAAAATCCATGTTTGAATGATATAATGCATGTATTCCAGAGTGCACATGTCCCAAACAAAAGGAACATCGCCAGCAGATGACAGTCTTGGTATTTCTTGCGGGACTTGATTCGGGCTACGCTGCAGCTCGCGACCAGATGATTACTGCTGCGACCCTTCCCACCATTGAGAAGGCTTATAGCACCCTCAGTCATCTTGTCATCCCCACTGCTCGCACTACTATAGACGTACAGGGACAGATATCTGCATTAGCTGCTCCATCCGGACATGGAGGTCGCGATGCCTACCGAAGACGTGGTCGTGGTTGCTTCGGAACAGGATGTGGCCGCAACACCGTTCAGTGTACCTATTGTCACAAGTATGGACATACAAAGGCAGTTTGTTACACAAAATCAGGTTATTCAATGCTTCTTGCCCGTAGTGCTACTGAGGGAGAAGATCAATCTGTCCAAAATCCTCGAAGGGATTTTGAAGATCTGATGCAGCGTCTTAACAAACTCCAACCAAGTGATTCTTCACACTCTATCCCACACGATAAACAGGAAACATATGTTGTAGCTCATACAGGTATCTTTACTACCTCCGCAAAAAAAATTGTGAAATCAGAATGGTTGATTGATACAGGTGCATCAACTCACTTATGTGGGGAACATAGCCTCATACATAAGATGTGTGAAGTACCATCAGACGCATTGTTCATGTAGCTGATGGCAGGTTTTCTCCTATAAAGGGAAAACGAGATGTTCATCTCACCCATGACGCAGGCTTAATGATGTTCTCTTTGTTCCGGAATTCCCCATTAGTTTACTCTCTGTTAGTCAGATGTGCAAGGAACTCAACTGTCGAGCAATATTTGATGCAGTTTCTTGTGTATTTCAGGACATATTGACTGGAGGACGATTGGTACGGGCCGTGAAGAATGGGGTGTCTACCATCTTGTGCAGTCTTCTGGGATTGCCGTGTACTCTAGGATGCCTTTCTCAGCATCCTCTGCTTCTCTCTGGCACTAACGCTTGGGTCATCCTTCCCTACAGAAGCTTCGGCATGTTATTCCCCAGCTTCCTCCCATTACTAGCCTAGAGTGTGAGGCCTGCCAACTGGGGAAACATCACAGGAGTTCTTTTCCGTCATCACGAACAATTCATTCTGGTAGTCGTTTTGAGCTTATTCATCTTGATGTTTAGGGACCCAGCCGATATCCTGATCGTCTAGAAAATCGGTATTATCTAGTAATGATAGATGATTTTTCTCGTGTGTCATAGACATTCCTGATGAAACATAAGTCCGAGGTCCTTTCCATTATTACCCGCGTTATAGGTGAAATAAAAACTTAGTTTGGTAAAACTATCAAAATCCTTAGGACTGATAATGCTAAGGAGTTCTTTTCTTATGACATGCAATCAATTCTTTCCATGAATGGGATTATACACCAAACTACTTTCACTCACACTTCTTAACAGAATGGCGTGGTTAAATGTAAGCATAGGCATATCCTAGATGTTGCTCGAACAGTCTTGATTGATTATCATGTTCCCTCTACGTATTGGGAAGATGTTGTTCCTACCGCTACCTATCTTATAAATCGGATGTCTTCCATAACCATTGATGAGCAAGTCCCTATTGAAGTTCCTCTACCAGGAAAAGATGTGTTTCACGTCCCTCCCAAGGTACTCAGATGTGTAGCATTTGTTCATATGCTTGGTCCTAGACGGGACACGCTTGAGGCAAGAGCCGTCAAATGTGTCTTCCTAGGATATGCCAGAAATCAAAAAGGGTATAGATGCTACAACCCTCGCTCTCGAAAGCACTATATCAATGCTGATGTCACCTTCTTTTAGTCTCTTCCATACTATTCCAGTTCCAGCTCTCATGTCCCTCCACCATCCACACACACAACCCCACTTCTGGTCCCCCTTCCACATGATGATATCCACATGAGTATTATTTCACAGGGACACCCCTCTTCTGAGCCAATACCATCTCTTCGGGTATGTCCTCCAATTGAGGATTTACAGACTGACAGTCCGGCTATGTCTATTGATACAATCACAGGTACTTCTAGTGGCTACATAGATACTGATATCGATCAACCAATTGCTCTAAGGAAGGGGACAAGGCAATGTCCATCTCGATACGGCACGAAACATCCAATATCTGTTGCAGTGTCCTTTTCTGGACTTAGCTCTTCCTACAGGAAATTTGCTGATGCAATCTCGAGTCCAGTTATCCCTCAGACATATATCAAGGCCCTTCGAAATTCTCAATGGCGTGCAGCAATGGAGGAAGAAATGGCTGCATTAATTTTCCGCGACACATGGTCACTTGTAGAGCCACCCAACAATGTCAAGATAGTAGGGTCAAAATGGATTTTCACAGTAAAATACAACCCAGATGGCTTAATTTCCCGCTACAAGGCACGCCTTGTCGCAAAAGGGTTCACCCAGACTATGGAGGTGACTTCTTTGACACTTTCTCTCCAGTAGCTCGCCTATCCACCATACGTATTCTAATGGCAGTTGCGGTACAATATGATTGGCCACTACACCATCTTGATGTGAAGAATGCATTTTTGTACGGTACCTTTAGGAAACTGTATACATGCAATAACCTCCAGGCTTTGAGGCCCAAGGGGAGTATCAGAAGGTATGCCTTTTACGTAAGGCTATTTATGGACTCAAACAGAGCCCTCGCGTCTGGTTTCAGAAATTGTCTGAGGTGCTAGAGAATATGGGGCTCATCAGATCTTCGGCAGATCACTCTTTATTCACTACAAAGAATGGACGAGGAAGTCCATGGAAGGCCGTATCCCGATATATCGTCGATATATCGACGATATATCGGTATCGACAGGTCACCGATATATCGCTGATATGTCCGATATCGGGTATCGACATGCAAAAAAGCCTAGTCGAATCCCGGTGTCGGCGATATGGCGTCGATATATCGCCGATATATCGGCGATATATCGGTATCGACATGGTGATGATATCGATACCGATATCGATATGTCCTTCCATGCGAGGAACAGTGGCAATGCTCATCTATGTAGACGATATCATCCTCACAGGAGATGACTCCGATGGCATTTTAGAAGTTAAGAAGCAACTAGCAGAACAATTTGTGATCAAAGACCTAGGGCCACTAGGATACTTTCTGGGGATTGAAATTGCTAGGTCCAAGCGATGATTGGTCATGTCACAACGAAATTATGCAATCGATCAGCTTCAGAAAACAGGAATGCTAGGATCAAAACCTGCACAAATACCTATGGATCCTAAGGGACGCATCTACAAAACAAGGGAAATTGAAGACACTGGTCGATATAGGTGTCTTATGGGAAAATTGCTCTATCTTACCATTACTCGACCAGATATATCCCTAGTTGTTGGAAAATTAAGCTAGTTTATGGATGCCCCCACTACTGCTCACTTTGATGCATGCAAGATGATTTTAAGATACATTAAGTCTTCTCCTAGGAAATGTCTACTCTTCACCAAAGGAAGCAACTTAGACCTTATGGCCTATCCATACGCATTATGGAGGATGCATGATAGACAGAAAATCTACTACAGATTTCTACACTTACTTAGAAGGAAACCTTGTCACATGGAGAAGCAAGAAACAATCAGTGGTGTCACGCTCAAGTGCTGAGAGTGAATACGGAGCTACGGCTCAGGCCGCTGCAGAACTAGTATGGATCCGATCCGTACTTACAGATTTTCATGTCACTCCCAGCAATACCATGGAACTTAGATGCGACAACCGTACGGTGATGCATATAGCCAACAACCTATGTTCCACAACGCACCAAGCATGTGGAGATTGATTGCCACTACACTCGAGACCTGATACAGAGAGGGTTACTGCACACTCGTAGCGTACCATCTACTGAGCAAACTGCAGACATGTTCACTAAGCCACTGTCAAGCACACAATTTGAGAAATGTTGTAACAAGCTAAGCATGATTGATATATATGCTCTGACTTGAAGGGGAGTGTTGAGAGTTGTATTGTTAGCCCCAATTGTAGGAGCATTCTAGACAACTCACTAACTAGAAGTCGTCCCTTCCTGTAATCCTAACCCTAGGTCTCCATCTATATAAGGAGCCCTAGGGTCTACTATAGAAAATAAGAAAAAATGAAATACCTATTTTTCTACTCTGTCAGATTGCAGTCACATTGAAAGTAAATATTTAAGTGACCCTATGGTAAAAATAAGACGCCAATGTTGGGAAGAAAATAACTTAAAAAATTGTATAGAATGATATATATCCAAAAGCGTACCTGGGTTGTCAATCCAAGGGATCTTCCACTTCCCTTTATAGTTTGGGTTCTTTACCTTCTGCGATTTTGCATCAAAATATTTACATATTTATTGATCTAAAAAAATGCATAATCATGAGGAGACCCAAAACAATGCCTAAGCATGAAGCAAATAGTAGGAACAAATTCAAAATCTTGACGATGTGAACCTTTCTCTTCCATGGCCCCTTGTATGCAGGATTAGGTATCTTGGTTGGCTTCCATGTTCCATCTTCCTCGTCATCCCAGCTATCAGGCTGATAAATTCGAAATTGCAAGATTGGAATTATTATTTATTTTTCGTGTTTTACAACATTTACTTTTAAATTTACACATGCTCGCAAGTAACAAGTATGCAAGTGTTGGAAATGGATCCCATCAATGGTGCACAAGCTGAACGACCATCAAATAAGAGAACCACACAATCACAAATAAAAATTTATAGTGGTTCAGCAATGTGTCTATTCCACTTGCTCACGGTACCCTGTATTCTTGTGAAAATGTTTGGAGTACAATGAACGGTATTCCCAAGTGCCAATTGATGTCATGAGATTATTAATTTCATAAGCTTAAATAAATAGTATAGTTAATAGTTGTCAAGCAAGCTTTAAAGTAAAGTGCCTTGCGACACATGACTAAGGTTATAGGGAAACACACATGGGACGGTCAAACCCCAACAGCAATCACTGTAAAACTAAATCTGTGTTTAGCATGAAGAAAAAATAGCAATTCAAAGTGCAGCAGAAACTGCTATTTAGAATACCTTCTTTGCTTTTGGATCAGGAATTTCAGCAGGAATCAAATCATATCCCTGTGGAAATGTATAGGATTATGAAGAGTACATTTCTTGTTCAGAAACTTCCGACATAATAAAAGCATATAGATACTGAAGAGAGATAGATAGAAAGTGCACTTGTATAAACTTTAAAGAACATGAAAGAAAACCTCAGGCTTAACATCATCAGGATCCTGGATGTACTCTCTATCATCCCAATCCTTCGGCTTCAATGGCAAAAACATGATTATCAGAATGATACTGCGATGCAAAAATATACAGATTTATACATATATTAGAGATTACACCAACCTTTCTAGCATTAACATCTTTGATCTTTCGGGGTGGTAGTATGTCCCAATCAGTATACACGCTTCCCGATTCTCTTTCCCGATTGTCAATCAATACACTATATGAAGCATCAGGCCTTAGAATGAACGTATAAAAATGTGTCAGCTTGTCTGTTTCACATTGCATATCTTTTCTAATGGGATAGTTCTGTCCTTGATAAGAAAGTATAAGGTGGAGTTTTTTGGTTTGTGTCCCACAGATGTCTGGCCCAAACATCAAACTGCATGGAATAGAAAAACGTTAGAAATAGTGGTAATAAATAAACAAATTGAAGTTTCATAATCTATATAAAAATAATCTTAGAATAGTCAATATTTGCACTTTGGTAGAACATATTTGTCCAAGGACGCTGGTTATTCATACTCGTTACAAACTGGCCAGGTGCGCATGCCCTTAACTCATTGCATTTTTTAAATTTTAAAAAGGTAATTTGTGCAATCTTTCAACCAAATCCCTCAATTAAACGACAAAGTTATGTGGATACCTTCAATGTATATTGCATAAATGGAGAGTCTCGACATACAAGGCAACCCTTGATGAGCCTACTATGATACCATGTAGTAGATGTTGTATTAAAATTGTTTATATAGGTTTTAATTGGAAAACCTATTAAGTACAATTTGGTATTCATTTGGTTTCAATTGGGAAACCAAATAGTTTGGAGGGAAAGTGGGAATTCCCAAATTTGAAACATGGTTGAGTTTGGGTGGAAGTTTAGTACCATACCTTGGAGATCTAAACTTTTGGTGGACTTATATATGAGTCCACACCCCAAGCTCTTGTAGCAATAGTAGAGAGGAGGAATGGAGGACCACACACGCGCGCGCGCGCTCCGCTCCGCTCCGTCTCCGTCTCCGTCTCCGGCGCGGGCTCGGGCTCGGGCTCGGGCTCGGGCTCGGGCTCGGGAGAGTCAATTCGAATCTCGATACTTTTGCTATGGGTTTCATTTGGTAAGTCGATTAAATTAATCACACGATTAATTTGGTAAGTCGACTTAAATGGGAATTCAACTCGCCAGTATGGGCGCGTTTTTTGGTATCCGAAAGGATGCGTTTTCGGGACGCATCTTTGGAAACCAAAGGTCGCGTTTTTAGGATGCGAGCCCCTCTATTTATATCCCTCACTCGACTCGGTTTTTCTTCACTCGTAAGAAAAACCTCTCTCACGCCGTTTCTCTCTGGTTCTTCCTCTCACGGACGAACGTTCTCTTCTTCCTCTCTCGGCTGTAGTTCTCTGAGGTACGATCGAGGACGATCCCGTTGGTGTGCGCCGACGACGATCGTGAGCCGTCGTATCCTGGGAGCAGATCGCTAGTACCCTACGCACCGGTATTATGGGGGCGATATCTTCTCTAAGGACAGTCCATTACATGGACGCTTCGGTGACTTCTAAACTGATCTTTGTTTTATTTTGCTTGCCGCAATATGTTTATTGCTTTACCCTTTCTGGATCATGCCCGTATTATTTATGTTTCTGTTCTTTAAATTGGTTCCTGTTTGCATTGAATAGTCGGATAATGATTGGGAAACATATGATTAATATGATTTTAATCTGTATCGTTTCTCTGTTAATTCATTTGGATCCGATATTATACTGTTTAATGTATGAACTGGTAATCTTATTTAAAACAATCTTAGAGAAGATATCTGGAACCGATTTTAAAATGTCGGAAACAATGTTTAAATCGAGGGTAGATATGACGGGTATGCCTGAAAAATTTGGTGGACAGAATTTTAAGCGTTGGCAACAACGCATGAAGATCTGGTTAACCACCATAGGGTTAATCTCGATGCTTGAAACTAACTGTCCTACGGTGGAGGCGGAAAACCCCTCACCCGATAGCCATAAGGCGCAATCCGCGTGGAAGGAACGCGACCGTATATGTCATGGTTGCATCTTGTTGGCTCTGTCCAAACTTTGTTTGACGTATATTGTTCGTCCACGCAGACTGCGAAGGGGCTATGGGAAGACTTGGATCGGAAGTATAACACCGAAGATCTCGGTATTGAGAAATACTCCGTAGCCAAATTTTTGAAGTTTTCCATGGCCGAAGGGAAGTCTGTTTCTGAACAGGCACACGAGTTTTTACTCCTGCTCCATGGTTTAGAGGATGCCGAAATGAAACTTCCAGAGAAGTTTCAGGTCATGTGAATCATAGAAAAATTCTCAAAGTCGTGGGAAGACTTCGGTATGACCCTGAAACACAGAAAGGGGAAAATTTCTATGGATGACTTGATGGTGGCTATTGCCATAGAGGAGGAACACAGGAAACAAAAACCTGTGCTTCCTGTTGATATTCAGGCTAAGGTTAATCTTGTGACCTCGAAGGGCAAGGATAAGAAGGGAAAGGGACCCAATAACAATAAAATGAAACCAAAGGGCAAGATCCAGAAAAAGGCAAAGAATAAACCCTGTTGGCACTGTAATCAGGTTGGCCATTGGAAGAAGGACTGTCCGTCCTTGAAGGCTCAACCTAAGGCTACAGACGAGAGTCCACAAGTGAACATGATCACTATGGGACTCGGGGCTAGCGAGGGGTATGTCTCTGTAAAACCTGAACTATACAGTATTCATGATCCAAATGAGTGGCTCGTGGATACGGGAGCCAATGTAAATATATGTTCTGATAGAACGTTGTTTTCTTCTTATCAGACCTGCAGCGGTGGGACTGTGAAGATGGGGAACGATTCTGCAGCCGGGGTGCTAGGGTCGGGACAAGTCAACTTGAGGTTCTCCTCTGTACGTGTCTGGACGTTGCATAGGGTGCTGCATGTTCCTGACATCAAGAAGAATGTGTTATCCGGCTCTATCTTAGTTAGAAATGGTTTTGAATTAAACTTTAAATGTAATAAAGTTGTTATTCTGAGACATGGTGTCTTTTATGGTAAAGGCTATTTGGCTGACTTTGATTTGTTATTTAGAATTAGATGTGATTCAGTAAACATCAATGAATTGAATGTTTTGAATGCAGAATGTTCTAGTTCCGTGTCTCATGTTGTGAATAATCTAGAATCTTGTGATCAGTGGCATGGTAGATTGGGTCATGTAAACCTAAATTCGATTAAAAGAATGATGAATTTAGAGTTGATCCCTAAACACACAATTGATAAAACTCAAAAATGTGAGATATGTGTGCAAGCAAAGACACCTACGAAGTCTTTTCAGTCTGTCTCTAGAGATAGTGAGATCTTGGATCTAGTGCACACGGATATCTGTGAGTTTAATGGTGTGTTGACCCGAGACAATAAGAAATACTTTATCACATTTATAGATGATGGCAGTAGATACTGCTATATACATCTAATGAAAACCAAGGATGAAGCCTTAGAGAAATTTCTTATCTTTAAGAATGAGGCTGAGACACAAACAGGAAAAGTGCTTAAACGCCTTAGGTCAGATAGAGGAGGTGAATATACCTCTAACTTATTTGATGAACAATGCAAATCATTTGGCATAGTTCATGAAGTTACGGCCCCATATTCACCGCAATCAAATGGGATAGCAGAACGGAAAAATAGAACCTTAACTGACATGATCAATGCTCTCCTACAGAGTTCTGGACTTCCAACCTATATGTAGGGAGAAGCCTTGAATACGGCTTGCCATATTCTGAATAGGGTGCCTCCAAGACATATGGAAAAGTGTCCATTTGAACTTTGGAGAAATAGGAAACCGAGTTTAAGATATCTCAAAGTGTGGGGCTGTCTCGCTAAGGTTTTAGTCCCAGAACACAAGAGAAAGAAACTTGGTTCTAAAACTGTTGATGCGGTCTTCTTAGGTTACCTAGAAAATAGCTATGCATATAGGTTCTTGGTAATTCGGTCCGAGATACCGGGCATAGATGTCAACACTATTGTTGAACTCCGTGATGCTACCTTCTTTGAGGATGTCTTCCCATTGAAGACAGGGATTCCTCAGAATCTGACCATTGAGGGCGCCTCCACATCAGGATCTATTCTAGATCAAGTGGAAAGGATATCGAATGTGGGGGTTGAGACTCAAGCTAAACCCAATGATCTTTCTGATGAGATTGAGCCAAGGAGGAGTAAAAGACCTCGGATAGCCAAGGATCTGGGTAGCGACTTTGTAGTCTACCAGATCGAGGGTGATCCACCAAGTTACAAGGAAGCCATGGCTTCTTCTGAAGCAAAACAATGGAAGGAAGCCATCAAATCTGAGATGGATTCCATTATGGCTAATGGAACTTGGGAGTTGGTTGATTTACCCAAAGGGTGCTCTACTATTTGGTGCAAGTGGGTGTTTAAGAGAAAGCTTAGACCTGACGGATCAATTGAAAAGTACAAAGCTAGATTAGTTGCCAAGGGCTTTAGGCAAAAGGAAGGTATCGATTATTTTGATACCTATTCCCCTGTGACTAGGATGACCACAATCCGGATGCTCATAGCATTGGCATCTGTATATGATCTCTCTATCCACCAGATGGATGTGAAGACCGCCTTCTTGCATGGCGATCTTGAGGAAGAGATCTATATGGATCAACCTGATGGGCTTGTGACTCCTGGGAATGAGGGAAAGGTTTGCAAGCTTGTCAAATCCCTTTACGGATTGAAACAAGCACCAAAGCAGTGGCATGAAAAGTTTGACAAGACCATTTTGTCATGTGGCTTTAAGGTTCATGAATCCGACAAATGTATATATTCCAAGATGAAAGGTGATGAGTGTATTGTCTTGTGCCTATATGTTGATGACATATTGTTGTTTGGATCACATATGAGGATTATTAATGAGACTAAGGCTTTCTTGAGTAGCAAGTTTGAGATGAAGGACATCGGTGTTGCTGATGTGATCTTGGGTCTCAAACTGACAAGGTCAGTTGATGGGATTGTAATTTCTCAATCTCACTATGTTGAGAAGGTACTTGAGAAATTTGGATATCAAGATTGCAAAGCTGTAAGCACTCCTTATGATTCATCCAAAACGCTGTTTAAGAATAAAAGTGGAGTACATGTAGCCCAGCTAAGGTATTCACAAATAATAGGAAGTTTAATGTATCTTGCAAATTTCACGAGACCTGATATTTCATTCTCGGTTGCAAAGGTGAGTAGATACACTAGCTGTCCTGACCGTACTCACTGGGAGGCTCTGGATCGGGTACTGAAGTACCTGAAGGGAACTATTTCCCTTAGTTTGCATTATGGTAGACATCCTTCTATATTAGAAGGATACAGTGATGCAAGCTGGATAGGGAAAATAGAGGAGTCTGGGAGTAATGGTGTTACAGGGTATGTATTTACCCTTGGAGGCGGTGCAGTCTCCTGGAGGTCTGTGAAGCAGACCATTCTAGCTCGATCTACTTTTGAGGCCGAGCTGTGTGCTTTGGACACAACTGGAATTGAGGCTGAATGGCTAAGGAAACTTTTGTCTGAAATTCCCATGGTAGGTCAGCCTGTTCCTGCGATCTCGGTACATTGTGATAATATGACCACAATTGCCAAGATCAAGAGTTCAAAGTTCAACCAGAAAACAAGAAGACACATACAAATCAGACTTAAGACGTTAAGGGATTTGGTGTCTCGAGGAGTGTTGGCTGTGGATTTTGTTGGATCTAAAGACAACACGGCAGATCCGTTGACTAAGGGACTTGATAGATCTTTAGTCCTAAAGTCTAGGCTTGGGATGGGACTGAGACCCATTGGGAGTTCCTCTACAGTAGCAACCCAACCTAACTGAGTGGAGATCCCACAAAGTAGGTTCAATGTGGTAATAACAAGCTGTTTGGAGAACTGGTTGGCACTCTAAGTTTAATGCGTAAGCATGAGTGTCTTATCCCTGGAAGCCTGAGTGCCATTTAAGCTGCAAATTTAGGAAGAGCGTAGGCTCTGAATGGGTTCAAGCCTTTGGGCAGGATGTTAGCAGTGCATCCTTGGAGAACGCCACCTATGTGAGTGTTACTGTGGGCCGCGGTTAAAGGAAGAGGGTCTTTCCTGAATACACTCATGAAACAGGATAAGGGTGCATGGCCTTTAAGAGCACCAACCCTGAAGATTGTACCAAGAACAACGCTTTGTTGTTTCTACTGTATACTTTAACACTAAGGTCTGAAATTCAAGACGTAGTTCACTTCGTTCCTGTTAAAGTGAAAGTAGTAAACTCAGGTAGAGGTTCAAACCGGAAGGTACCTTTACTGAAAGCAAAGTGTGGGCAGCCGAAAGAAGTCTCTTGAATACCTTTTGAATCTCTTTTTCAAATTGGTGAATTCGTGGGGGATTGTTGTATTAAAATTGTTTATATAGGTTTTAATTGGAAAACCTATTAAGTACAATTTGGTATTCATTTGGTTTCAGTTGGGAAACCAAATAGTTTGGAGGGAAAGTGGGAATTCCCAAATTTGAAACATGGTTGAGTTTGGGTGGAAGTTTAGTACCATACCTTGGAGATCTAAACTTTTGGCGGACTTATATATGAGTCAACACCCCAAGCTCTTGTAGCAATAGTAGAGAGGAGGAATGGAGGACCACACACGCGCGCGCGCGCGCTCCGCTCCGCTCCGTCTCCGGCTCGGGCTCGGGCTCGGGCTCGGGCTCGGGAAAGTCAATTCGGATCTCGGATCTCGATACTTTTGCTGTGGGTTTCATTCGGTAAGTCGATTAAATTAATCACACGATTAATTTGGTAAGTCGACTTAAATGGGAATTCAACTCGCCATTATGGGCGCGTTTTTTGGGATCCGAAAGGATGCGTTTTCGGGACGCATCTTTGGAAACCAAAGGTCGCGTTTTTAGGACGCGAGCCCCTCTATTTATATCCCTCACTCGACTCGGTTTTTCTTACTCGCAAGAAAAACCTCTCTCACGCCGTTTCTCTCTAGTTCTTCCTCTCACGGACGAACGTTCTCTTCTTCCTCTCTCGGCTGCAGTTCTCTGAGGTACAATCGAGGACGATCCCGTTGGTATGCGCCGACGACGATCGTGAGCCGTCGTATCCTGGGAGCAGATCGCCAGTACCCTATGTTAGAGTTATTATATTTACATCTATATTTGTAACCCTTCGGGTTCTGTAACCCCTGATGACCCTTCGGCTTCCGTAACCTTCTGTGTCCCTTCAAGTCCGTAACCTCCAGTGACCCTTCGAATTCCGTAACCTTTGTACTCTTAAGGGTTTTCTCTCTATATAAGAGACCCTACCTCTATGGAATAATCATCTCATCCCATCTCATTTTATTCCTCTTCTCAACACTCATCACATTTTATTCCTCTTCTCAACATGGTATCAGAGCAACGATCCTAGACCATAGCCTAATACCCTAAATCCGCCGCCACCACCAGCCCTCTCTCCACTGACAAGGAGAGAGGGCTGGACCTCCCGCATCGCTCATGGGTTCCATGGTCTCGCGCAAGGTAGTCCAAGTCTCCAACATCACCAACAGCACCTAAAGCGCTGCCCGAGGCTCCAACAGCTCCAGCCACATCTCTTGTGTCGGCGGCACCGCCTGGAGCCCCTCCTCTCCATCAACCATTGCTTCACCACGACTTATTTCTCCCAATGACGTCTGCTGCCCTACCACAACTGATAGACTGACACTCCAGACTACTACTCAGATCATTCGTCTTCACCGAGCATCGACTTCTTCGTCAGGGCGTATACTTCTTCTTTTACGACCCGACTACTACTCCGCGCTGGACTTTTTCTATAGTGATTCTTCTCCAGGCACGACAGAGATATGTTCCGGTGACCTGCAGGCATGACAGAGATACGTTCCGGTGACCTGATATTGCAGTGACTCTACAGGCATGGCAGAGATACGTTCCGGTGACCTGAAAGCCACAGACCCGTCCTCGAACGAGGTCCTCTACCAACAGCGGATATATCTTCTTATGGTGCATCGTGTGAAGATGTGGTGTATACTTTTTCTTTTTGTTACAAGCTGCAGCTTTCTCAGCTCCAGCTTGAGGGGGAGTGTTAGAGTTATTATATTTACATCTATATTTGTAACCCTTCGGGTTCTGTAACCCCTGATGACCCTTCGGCTTCCGTAACCTTCTGTGTCCCTTCAAGTCCGTAACCTCCAGTGACCCTTCGGGTTCCGTAACCTTTGTACTCTTAAGGGTTTTCTCTCTATATAAGAGACCCTACCTCTATGGAATAATCATCTCATCCCATCTCATTTTATTCCTCTTCTCAACACTCATCACATTTTATTCCTCTTCTCAACACCCTACGCACCGGTATTGTGGGGGCGATATCTTCTCTAAGGACAGTTCATTACATGGACGCTTCGGTGACTTCTAAACTAATCTTTGTTTTATTTTGCTTGCCGCAATATGTTTATTGCTTTACCCTTTCTGGATCATGCCCGTATTATTTATGTTTCTGTTCTTTAAATTGGTTCCTGTTTGCATTGAATAATCGGATAATGATTGGGAAACATATGATTAATATGATTTTAATCTGTATCGTTTCTCTGTTAATTCATTTGGATCCGATATTATACTGTTTAATGTATGAACTGGTAATCTTATTTACAACAGTAGAAGACAAACATTCAAGCAACACAGGTTCAACGTGGAAACTTCCCAATGTGGAGGGAAAAATCAAGGGCCATAAAAATATTTAGACCTCTGAAGAGGTCTAAGGTTCCTTCTTTTTCCTTATTTATACTTGAAAAAAGATTGGTGATGAGGTACATGTATAAACGTATGGTAAATGGGTGCTCGTCCACAATCCCTTGACCCATTAACACAACTCAACACATTGAATAGCAGTTATCATTTGCTCAAGGACGGATGCCTTTTGTGTGCTCCACTACTCTTCAGAAATTTTCGTCTTCAAATCTGCCATTGTATCACTGAACAGGGAATACATATCCAATAGTTTTAAACATGTTTTCCAATTTTAATATAATGCATTCCTCGTAGTCCTTTAGCAAGTAAATACCGAGATAATATTCAAAAATAGTAGTACAGACCTGTAAGGAGTGTCACCACCAAATTTCTTTTGATTGACATATCCAGAAAGGAGCTTAATGTAGCCGCCACCACATTCAATGTCCTGCTCAAATTTGATGGAATACTGAACAACGAGGTTCCTATTCTTATTGATGAACTCCGGAATCTTTGCAGATATAGCAAAGTGCCTGGCATCGGTATGCGTTTGAATACCTATTTTGCCCAACATAACATCAATTTAGCGGATGACATCAGTAATAACATTCTAATTTAAAGGGGCAAGAAAGTGGAAAGAACAGAGAAATAACAGCCACATATTAGAAAAAAGAACCAAAGAAAAAAAGACGTGCCTTTGTCATCAGGATCTCCAGCCCATCTCCCTCCCGAATGCTTAAACAATCCAGCTTTACCTTCGCTTTTTTTCCAATCAGATTTTACCCAACGGCTCTGCCAACCATCTATTATAAACGAAAATACATGTAACTAAGATTAACTCTTCTGACAAATGTACGAGGAAAATAACAATAATATGCATGGCATTTTTCACAAAATCAATATAGACAATAAAAGGTGAGGAACTATAGTTATAGATGACCAACATATGGTATCACAATTCAATGATGATTTTAAACATTTCAAGTTTTTACTCAAAATTAAAAATCCAAGGCTTGAGTTGTGTTTATTATGCGTCATAGATGGGTATTTAGATCCCTGCAAGGTCCAACTACCACATCCACAAGTTTAGTTCCACATTATTTGTTAGTAGGTCATGGTCATATTGGTGGGTCTATATAAAGATCCCCACACCCATTGCAACAGTTGAGAGAGAGAGAGATTAATAGAAACATCAGTCATTTGAGGCAGTTCTCCCGTGCTTTCATCCCGCTCTTTATGGAGTAGGGTTCCACGTAAATCCTAGTGTTCTTTGTCTGTTTATATCTTATTACGCTTCTGCATTTTCGTTTTCTACATGGTATCAGAGCGGGTTTAATTCGTGGATTTATTCGAGATGATTATTACAATCATATTGCTGATCTATTCGTATTATGTTCAAAAAAATCCTGAAAGTTCTAGCGTTTAATTTTCAGAATCATATTTCCTCAACATCATGCCGACGATGATTAGCCCCAACTCCAAGAAATGTATCGGGGCCACTTCATTCCCAGCGACGCCAAGTTCAAAAGTAACTAGGATTTCTTCTTGAAACCATAATTCTGGATATGTCAACGTACATCCTTCCCAAACCCGTAGATCGAAGAAGGCAATTCCATCTCAGAATCCCAGCTACTCCAACTCCCCACAAGAACAAGAAGACAATGACCGGTTCTTCTTGAACCCTACACACATAACGATCAAGATTCGCCATCTACAGACCCTTCATGCGTCGTCTCCATGTTCCAGGCGACCGCGACGAACCTCAATAGCTAGAGAGGCCAACACTGCCCCAAGGTTGCGACCTCCAAGGTCATAGCCTCCAACAGTAATGGGTTCATCTCCAGTGCTCCAGGTGGTGGCGACACCTTCCACCGATTCAAGTCTAGGTGACGTCGATCACAAGCATGTGTGGCACCTTTCTCATTCTCGATTCAAGTCCAAGTTTACCTCATGCTGCAGGGGCACTTCCTCTCGTGCCTGAGCATCCACACGCAGGCACAGCAACTCCTTCCACCGATTCAAGTCCAAGCAATATCGACCACTAGCATTGCGGCACCCTTCTGATGAATCTGTGATTCATCACCCTAAAAGATGAAAATAAAGCTATGTTCCCAAGTAATTCATTGCATTTATTAATTTAAATTGCATTATTATCATTCATGCATATGTAAATAAGATTCATGTTTTAGCATACATAATTGCATTAAATAAAGAAGCCAAAAACCTTGTACATTATAACATGTATACTACCATAATTTCCCATATTTTAACCATTTTTCACTAACTCAAAATAAAATAAAATTAACTTTATTGTGTACATATTACTAACACTAATCAAGGAAAAATACTAAAAAATACTAACTTGTATATTTGCTCAACAAAACACAAACCCTTGTTTTGAGACAAAAAAGTTGCAAATGTGAACATCTCTCTCACACAGTCTCATATGGACCCATACTCACTTTTGAATAAATATGCATTCAATTATCTACAAAATAAGACCAAATTCAAAAGAATCGGAGTTCAAATGTGAAACTTGGATTTTGGACCTAATTGTATATTGTATATATTCAATGATTTGACCATATTATTTTATGTACAAAAATATCTCTTTTTGATTTATTTCTTTTCATTTATCTTCTTTGATTTATATTTTAATGAAATGTATAAAAATTCAAAAAAATTTGAAGCAAAAAACAAATAAAATAAATCTCTATATAGAGTATGTATATATATCCCTCTTGTTTTATTTCTTTATTTTCTTATTTATTAAAAATACCAAAAAATTAGACTAAGTTGTAAATATTTATTTTATATTTTATATGATTTTCTTTTGACTTTTATCTTATTTTAAAAAAGACAAAAATTTGCAAAATACAAAAATATGGTATTTTATATCTATAGAGTACCACCAAAAATACTTTTTGCATAGATAATCTATTATGGTTTTGGTCCATTCATGAAAGTTGTAGATATTGTCGTGGCGAACAACTTTTATGAAGACTACTTTTTGATTTGACCTCAATTTCTATGTCTTTTTTGTTTTTCTTTTTATTTCATCTCTGGTTTTTCTGGGAGCGACATGTGGTGGGACTGTCAACCGTAGAGTTCTCAAATTTTGTCACATGGGATATACATTATGGGTTGTATCTGTTTTTTGTAAAATCCACGTGTGTATAAAGTTGTAATTAATTCTATTTATGTAAATAAAATTCTTTGTTGCATATAAAATCCTCCTACATATCAGGAAGCTATGCGAGACAGCCAGTAGTATCTTGCTAAGGATGAGGAGATGGCAATGTTCTAGTCTCGTGGCACACGGAGCTAGGATGCTTCCCTTCCAGGGGCATCCGAGGTTGGCTGCAAATGTATCTTTATAGTGAAGTACCAAGCAGAAGGTAGAGTTGATCGCTACAATGCTAGACTTGTGGCCCATGGTTTCACCCAAACATACGAGGTGGACTATCGAGACACATTCTCTCCAATGGATCATCATTCTACCCTTCAGATCCTCCTCTTCGTTGTAGTAATAAGGGATTAGTCTATGTCCCAATTAAATGTGAACAATGCTTTTCTATATCATGACCTGTAAGAGGAAATCTATAGGTAGTAGTCACATGGGTTTGTTGCTGAGGGGGAGTGTCAAAAGAAACACATACTTTATAAGTATTGGAGCATAGGCATCATATGTGTAGATGGGTAATTGGATCCCTCCAGGGTCCAATTACTACATCCAGTTGCTTAGTCTCATATCTACTATTTGTGAAACTTGGAGACTCGATGGGGGCTAAATAAGAAGCCACGCACCACCTACAACAGATGAGAGAAAGTTCGATAGAAACATCAGTCATTTAAGGCGTTCTCTTGTGGTTTCATCTCGTTCCTCACGGAGTAGGGTTTGACGTAAAAATCCCGGTGTTCTTCATTGTTCTTACTATTTTCTCTGGTATTACGCTTCTGCATTCTCGATTTCTAACATGATATCAGAGCGGGCTCGATTCTCGAGGATTTATTTTTATGTTTATAATTTGTTCGAGATTTGATTATGCCCTTTCATTATGTGCGAAGATCTGTTCATATCGTTCAAGTTTAGGTAGATTCTAGGGTTTCTTTTGAAACCCTAATTTCTGCATATTTCAAATATCATCATCGAAGTTCTGAAGATTCGTGGCAAGCAAGATTCCTCGAGGGTTCTTTTTGAAACCCTAATCATAGATATGCAGCCATGATGGGAACCAAACTTTGAAGAATACAAGCTTAGAGGTACCAGATGAACTCCAAGCACCCACGGCTATGCCTCCCTCGGACCCTTTGCTCCAGGCGAAGCACTTGCAACCTTCAGGTGGAGTACCCAGTGATCGCGAGTATCGCAACACATGAGGTGGCGGCAATCAAAGATGGAGACAATCAATCAATGGCGGTGCGGATTCAACACCCTATCGCAACGCAACCCTCCAGGACGCCAGACTTCAAGTGGACTCGTGTGAAGCCCTTACAGGCCCTTCTCCAAGGTACATTCATGCGATTAGCCTCTTGCTATCTCCGGTGATCAAACCTTAGGCAGCGGCTCTTCATTACGGCGCTCAAACTGGAGATCGAGAAGAAAAGGAGGAGGCGCAAGAGGCGGCAACCATGGCAGCACAATAGTTGTTGCAGAATGGTGCAATAACTTGACGACGATGGAGGAGTCACCTAGAGGCTCTTCATGATAAGAGCCTTCTCCTCTTTTCGACTTGTGCAAGTCCTAATCGCTTTGGAGAGATCCATGATGGTGGCAGAGGCATCCAAACCTTAGGAGAGCCAACTTGGGTGCCGGGAAGCTCATCCAAACCCCCATGACGACAACGGCAGAGAAGTTTCCCATCGTGGGAACCCTAACTTCTTCGTGTGTATGTGTGAAAGGGAGGGCATGGTACCCCTTCATTTAAATGAAGGGATGGGCCGGTCTACTTGAGTTATAAAAAAAATTAGAGTACCAATTGGGTCGTAATGTATTAAAAAAGGAACAAAGAGGAGAGGGAGAGAGCAGGCCCAGTGGGCTGCTACTTAAAAAAGAAGAGTTGTGCAATTTTGGGCCTTATTTTAGGCCAATTTTAAAAAGGGGGGTTATTTTGGAAAAAGGTGTATATACAAAAAAAATGTATGCATGAAAATGAAAAGAAGGGAGGAGACGGTTATAAAAAAAGGAATATTCAGAAAAAAAATTGATTTGAAAAAAAAATGCGAGAAGAAAAGGTGAAAATTTGAGATTGCCTTATGTGATTCATTGGTTTTCCCCATATTCATGTCTTCCCCAATTTAATCGATGTCATTGTTTTCCGACAAATATGAGGTAAAGGGGGAGTATTGTGTAGAATTCTACAGGCCACGTTTTCATATTCTCAATATTCCAGGCCAGCCAGATTTCAGAATCTACAGTTCAGATTCAGACTTGACGTTCAGATTGGTTCCGAGTCTTCATTTTGATGCGCATATATATGCGATCATCATTTGTGTGATCCCCGTCATTGTTTTTGATCTCAGAGTTTTCATGTTATCCATAGGGACTCCAGAGTAGAGATCCCATTTCCTATGTCATTGTGGGCTAGGGTTTTCATGTGGTTTCATAGGGACTCCAGAGTAGACATCCCATTCTCTGAGCCAGTATAGGAGAGACCCAGTTCTCTAACGAGGAGACTTTCAGACTCCATTATCCAGTGATTGTAGTCTCCGACGAGGATGTTTCTACGACTTTTTCAGTTTGGCCATACAGAGATGGAGCAGTTGTTCAAATGTTGCACGGTCTTCTACATGTAGTGGACCAGAGTACTTGTACAAGGAGACTCATTCAGTTTTAGTGACTCTGACAGGTGTAGCACAGAGAACATGTTCTCCGACGAGGAGACCCAGTTCGATTCACACTCCAGCCCTTTTGTTCCTTCTCACCTGCACGGCATGAGAAGCAACGTCCGTGACAACAACCGATAGTAGAGTATACGTTGAGTTGATATTGTATGTACTGTCTTGTATTGTGAGTTTGAGATTTCTTTCTATTTTTCCAAGATGAGCATTGCATGCTCCAGCTTGAGGGGGAGTGTTGGAGTATAGGTATCATATGTGTAGATGGGGGTCCAATTACCACATCCAGTGGTTTAATCCCACATCTACTACTTATGGGACTTGAAGACTCAGTGGAGGCTATATAAGAAGACCCACACTACCTGTAACAGAGGAGAGAAAGTTAAATAGAAACATCAACCTAATAGATAAGAGAAAGTTCAATGGAAACATCAGCCCTTTGAGGCGTTCTCCCGTGGTTTCATCTCTCTCCTCACGGAGTAGAGTTCCACGTAAAAATCCCGATGTTCTTCATTATTCTTATTCTTTTTCTATGATATTAAGCTTCCGCATTCTCGATTTCTAACAATAAGGATATTTATGACCTTAAACAGAGTCTCAGAGCATGAATACAGAAGCTCTCGAACTTGATAGAACGGTAGGGCTTCATGAGATCGATTGCAGATCACGCATTTCTTATACAAAGGATACAAAGAAGTATCGTTGTCATTCTGGTTTAGGTTGATGACATCATTGTTACAGGAGATGATTTACAAAGCATTAATGAGGCTAAGGAGTTCCTTGAACAATAGTTTGTCACCAACGACCTTGGTAAATTTGAGCTTGAGTTTTACATGAATCAGAGAGGTCTTGTGGGACACAGAGGAAGTATGTTAAGTATCTCCTCTCAGATACAGGGATGGCAGATTATAATGGATCCCAGCATGAAGTTCTACGATGACAATACAGAGGAGGTGAACAAGAGAAGATAAAGGGAGCTTGTTGGGAAGCTCCTCTACATGATGATTACCAGGCCAGATATCTCCTTTTCAGTGAGCAAAGTCAGCCAGTTTATGGAACAGCCATGATAGGCTCACATGGATGCAGTTCGCATGATCCTTAAGTATCTGAAGCCTTCTTTATGTACATGATTACTATCTAGCATAGGTACATACATTGCAATCATAGTGTATATGTTGGATGTCCTAACGACAAGGAATCTACATCTGGTTTTGTAGTTTTCATAGGGAGTTCTTTGGTATCATGGAAGAGCAAGAAGCATATCGTAGTTGTGTTAGCCATGTGAGCCCGAGGCGACCATTCCTACAATAAATGTTATTGCAGTATTTGATTTATCAATAAAAGTTATTGGTTATTTCACTCCCTATCTGAGAGTAAGTGGATGAATGCACTGTAAGGTCCTTCTGTACAATTAGGGTTATGTACCATGGCCATCTTAATGATCATACAGCTGTTGATTCAATAGTTGAATTATAAAGGCGGGTGCTTGGATGAATATCTAAGGAGTTAGATTGAGAACTCATCAAGCACCGTCAAATGATTATTAAGAGATGATCTCCAGCCTAAGTAGGAGATGGCAATCCTTTCTCATTAGGCTGATATCTAACCGACCTCTTGATGCAAGTCATGTGCATGGGAATAGAGATTCGGAGGTTACATGTTAGCCAGGTCGAAGAGTTGACTTAAGAGATCAAGATAACCAAGTCATATGTCGAATACTGTCACGATATAGGCACACATCCTCTGATCGGAGACAGATGTATTACTATATGTCTAAGTATGTACATTTGGCAGACCAATAGGTTGATGGCCTAATCAAGATCTATAAACCAACGAGCTGGTGTGCATATGAAGGCATATGAGTAATACGATCTCTCAAAGGGATCATACAGGTTCACTTGTGAATAGGAAGACATGAGCTCACTCATGAGGTATTGGGACCGATCAAATTCCATGCATGGTCGTCGTGCTTTAGAAGCATGACAAGAATTTGAAGGTATGATATGTGCTTTTGGAAAGCACATGATCGATGCCAACTCCCAATAACTGAATGAGAAACTTGATAATGAAACCCTGAAGATGACAATGAAAATTGATCTATGTCTTCGGGTTTATTATAGGTCTTCCAGTATGTATGATGTAGAGGTATTAGGAATACCTTAGGGTGATGTGATCATAAACGATTGTATAACCAAAACGCTTCCATTCCGAGGGAGTGATGAAACATGTCTAGATTTTAGTGACTCCTCTCAGTAGAGAAGTGATCTGATCTTGGTCCAAATGTTGGACATTGATCTGAATGTGATTCAGATGCAATGGAAGATTAGATTCACGATCTTGATTTAATCAAGCATCTATGAGAGGTCCATGAGATTTGGATTTGAGATATGATCTCAATATCCAAGTCACTATACGTGGAACGAACAATCGTCCTGTCCTTATCTCAAAGTATCTGCGGAGAAAGTGCATTATTCTTTAAAGAGTTCGAGAATAATTCCATTAGATTATATCTGAGCATTGAGAAATGGATAATTAAATGTGATTTAATTATCGTGAATATTGTGAATTTGATTCTTATTATTTAGATGCATGAGAATGATGATCCAATATAATTAAATGTGATTTAATTATTATGGATAAGAATTATGTGGATAGCACTATATATATTATAAATGAGATTTATAATATAATAGAGAGAGACTATTGTAATTTATATTTGTTGATTAATATTTTATGTGAATTGGATTCATTGGATATATAATTGAAAATATAATTTATATTTTATTTTGGGTTGTGAATGTGATTCACAAATTTCCAATGAATTATTGCAATGTTCTTAAGATAATTGTGAATTATCATTGGGAGATAATGTTGGAGATGAGATAATGTAATCTCATTGGAAGAAGATTGCCATCCACCAACAAAGGTGGTGGACACTGGACAGCCACCAAGTCCCAATTGGATTGGGTGGTCCCCCCCCCTTATGGTAGGATGATTATCTCCTTCCAATTAGCTCCAAAGATAATTGAATTAATTTGATTAAATTAATTGTTGTTGTTTTTACAACAAAAATCATGGCCATTGAAAGGAACACAAATCAATCCCATCTATTAATTTTGTGTTGTCCTTGGAATTCCAAAATACGATATAAGAAGAGGCAACGCGAGGATGGAGTGGCGCGTGAAGTCTCTCGGGAGTGCGAGGGGCGATGGTGCGAAGGGCGTTGGTGCGAAGGGCGATGGTACGAAGGGCGATGGTGCCGGCCCTTCGGTGCGCGCGAGGAGTTGCGGGGGGGGGGGGGGGGGCGTACACGTCACGGGCGAGGGGGAGCGGGGGGGAACGGTCGATGCAGGCTGGAGCTGCGAGTGGGGGCGAAGGGGAGGAGAGGGTGGTTGCCGTTGCTGCGGAGTCTGCTGGCGGGGATGGTGGCTGGGAGAAGGTGTCGCATAAGAAACGGGGAAAGAAGTGCTTCCGATGTGGCGTTCATGGTCATCTGGCTTCCTCTTGTCCTTTCCCTCCGCGATGCTATGCATGTGGTGGGGTTGGCCATCGGAGGATCTCATGCAGAGCTTCTTTGACTTCCCGTTACTTTTCTTCGCGTCCTCCAACGTCGGTGTTGTCGCCTGTGGTGCATGCCAGCCGCAGTGTCAACTTCGACGGGGTTGAATCGCATTCTTTTGCTCAGGTGGTGCGGGCGGATGCAGCTGTGGAGAGGCCGGGTGTGGCTGTGGAGCGGCCGGGTTCTCTCGAGAGGCCGGTTGTAGCGGTGGAGGCACAGTCCGCGTCGAAGATGGGGTGGGATGGTGACCTCGAAGGCGGGGAGTCTCTGCATGGGGAGTCCTGGCATGGCGCGTTTCCTCTGGGGCTGGGAGAGCCTCGAGTGGCGGTGCGTGGGGTGTTCTCTCAAGAGGCGGGGAGTTCTAGTGATGCTGGTGGTTACGCGGTGGTGGGGGTCCTGCAACGACCCGGCTTGCAGTGGGTTATGGTGCAAAACGACGTGTTGGCTTTCCTGGGACCTCAGTCGGCGGGGATTTCGTCGTGCTGGATTCCGGCCGGTGCTGCATTCGTGGACTTTCCCGGGACCAGCGGGAAAGTCTCCTCTCTTTTAAAGGCGATGGCGACGTGGTGTGGAGGTGCTTCAGGGTGGCCGACGGTGCTTCTATGAATCGGGAGGTCTGCGTGGTCGAAGTGCGGGGAGTTCCCTTCCTTTCTCGCACGGTTGCTGCGCTCTCAAGGGCCATCGGCGCTTGGGGGGAAGTGCTGGCAATTCTTGATGATGGGCTAGCTCCGGGAGGCGACTGGACGTGTACAAAGATCCGTATGGAATGCTCTTCTTCCTTCCTCGCAAAGGCGGTGGATACAATCCTCTTCGAGACTTTGAAGACCGGCAGATGGTCTTTTAAGGTGGAGTTCATTATTCTTTCTCCTTCGGTGGCACCAGCGGCCGCGAACTCGTCTCCGGCGATCATGGTTGCTTCTAACTCTCCGGGCGTGGGGATGATCGTTTCGACTTCCGGAGGCCACGTGTCAAGTTCGGGTGGCGGAAACGAGGGGACGTATGCTCTGTCTATTCCCTCTGGCTCGATGTTCTTTCAGTCTTCTCGGAAGACGTGCTCGGATCCTATCAGGCGTGATGTATATGGCTTTGCTACGGCCGAGGACGATTTGACTACCCTGCAACCGCCTCCTCTGACGTCTGTTGGCAGTCATTTTGGCGTTTCGGACCACGTGCGCAATCATACTAGCTATTCCCATATTGGATCCGTGCAGTTCGGATCTTTGCCTCGATTGCGGGTTTCTCATGACCCGGTTATACATCCGGAGCCTCTGGCAGGTATCCCTATCGGGCTCGGCGGTTCAGCGGTGCGGACTCGCCGGATTCTTCTTGAGGAGTTCGAATTCTCCCCTCTGTTTGCTCAGGCTCCTTTACCACCTCCTGCTTGGACTCCCTCGGCTATGTCTTTACTTCGTGAACCTCTCGCTCCTCCGGTGGAGGTTCCCTACGATTTCGATGTCGCTGTCGCTCCAGGGGATGGGGGAGCCCTCTCTGCGTCTGCGGTCTATTCCTCTTCGTGATTCAGCATATGCTACAGCAGGAGATCTCGTCCACGCCAAGTCTCCCCTATGGTTCCTTCTTGCACGTCTTTGCGGGATGCGGTGGCAGAGGCAGCCGGCCTCGCTCCTATTGGGGGTCATTCACTTGGTTGTTAATGAAGATACTATCTTGGAATGTTCGGGGCCTCGGGGATCCTGACAAACGGCGGGCCTTGGGAATGCGCTTCAACGAGTGGGAATGTGATGTTGTGCTTGTCCAAGAATCAAAGCTTCCGGGTATCGACGACTCCTTGTGGCGTTCATTCGGAGCTCATGCCATTGACGAATTTAGATCCCTTGATGTCAGTGGCGCTCCGGGTGGTATTATTCTCGCATGGCGCTCAGGGACATTCAAATTCTCTTCCATGCGTGTGGGGAGGCATTCACTGACGGTGGTTTTATCTCGTGTGGAATCCAATGTTAACATAGCTTTTTCTGCTATCTATGCTCCTACTTGCCATTTGCGGCGGAGGGAACTTTGGGAGGATTTGCGTGCGATGGCCTCTGATTTCGCGGAGACCCCTTGGCTCTTGGGAGGGGATTTCAACGTTACTGCATTGTCTTCGGATTGGCCGCGTTGGCGCGGGGGCCGGGACCCTGGCTCCGATGATTTTATCACATTTATTTCCGATTTGGCCCTGGAGGGGCTCGTGCCAAATGATATTTCCTATACTTGGAGGAATAGCTCTTCGCGCTCGAGAATTGACAGGTTCTTGGCGAATGGTAAGATGATGGAACTCTTTCCTTTATGCTGCGTGGATTCTCGGCCGCGTTCTTTCTCGGATCATAATCCAATTATTTGGGACTCTGGGGATGTGTTACCGCCCAGGGGTATATTTCGATACGGAAGGTGTTGGCTCCTGGAGCCGGGGTTTAAGGATCTGGTCAGGCATCATTGGTGCCAACCCACCTTTGTGGGTGCCGCTGCTTCTCGTCTGGATCAAAAATTAGCTTCGTTGCGTAAGGCGTTGGCGGCCTTCAAGAAGTCTACGCGCCGCGCGCGGGTGGAGGCTAGAAATGTGGCGGAGGCTATTATTTTGCGGCTGGACCGCGAGGAGAACGTGCGTGAATTATCGGAGGAGGAACTCTTGGAGCGTGTCTCCAGCCTTGATATTGTCAAAACCGAGGACAGAAAACGTTCAATTGAATGGAGGCAGCGGTCTCGTTTGCGATGGTTAAACGAGGGGGACGCGAATACTGCCTATTTCCACCGGGTGGCTAGTGGGAGGCGACGACGAAATTCCATTCGCTCTATCTTGGTTAATGGCTCCACCATTTCTGGGGATAGGGAAATGGATTCTGCCTTTGTTGACCATTTCAAAAATGCCTTTGGATCCAGGGTGCCTCGCCGCTGGCGATGGCTGGGTCAGGGGGCTCCCTCCATTTTGGAATCAGAAGCTTTGGCTCTGCTGAGGCCGTTCTCTTTGGACGAGCTTAAAGCCGCGTTGTGGAACCTTAATGTTGATGCCGCCCCGGGCCCTGATGGGTTTTCTGTCGCCTTTTATCGTGATTTCTGGGACCTCGTGGCTGCTGATGTTTTGGAGGTGGCTCAAGATTTTTACAACGGCAACTGTGGCTTCGATAAGATTAATAAGGCCCTGCTTGTGTTGATTCCCAAGGTGCAACCGGAGTGCCGCATTGAAGACTTCAGGCCGATCGCTATTTCGAACGGGATTTATTTAATCATTGCTAAACTTTTGGCCAAGCGACTTGCTCCCCTTCTGTCGTCCCTTGTCTCGCCTACGCAGGTGGCCTTTATCCGCGGCCATCACATTTTTGACTGCTTTGTTGTGGCTTCGGAGCTCATCGCGGCGTGGCGTAGGTCCAATACCAAGGGGATCTTATGGAAGATTGACTTTGCTAAGGCCTACGATTGCCTTGACTGGAGATTTTTGTGGTCGGTCTTGAGGCGGCGGGGCTTCCCCCCCACGTGGATCTCTTGGATGCGGAGGTGTGTGTCCACGGCCTCCCTCTCCTTATTGCTGAACGGGGGCCCTGTGGGGAGCTTCTTCCAACCGAGGCGGGGCGTGAGACAGGGGTGTCCCTGGGCACCGTTACTATTTGTTTTGGCGGCTGACGTCCTGCCACGCATGATTGAGGGTGTGGCCTCGGCGGGATTGACTCGGGGTTGTTATGTTGGGGATCTCCATGTCCCATCCATTCAATTCGCAGACGACACTTTGTGTTTTGTGGAGGGGGGACCCGATGATGTGGCTGGTATGGCCACCACTGTCCAACTATTCAGTGAGGCCTCGGGCCTGGTGATCAATGTGGCGAAGTCCAAAATGGTGCCTTTCGGTATGACACAACTTGAGACTTTGGCTTGCTCGCAGCTTATCGGTTCCGACCCCTCGTCTCTCCCATTTGACTATCTGGGGCTCCCGCTGGCGGTCGGTCGTTCTCGTCTTCATGACTGGAAGGTTGTCGTGGAGAAGATGGAGGCCCGACTCGCGGGGTTGCACGCGGTGTTGCTGTCCAGGGGTGGACGCCTGGTGCTTCTTAAGGCCGTACTTTCCTCTATTCCTATCTATTCACTCATGGTCCGTGGTATGCCGAAGGGGATTCGCCTTAGGCTGGAGAGGTGTATGCGTGGATTCCTGTGGGGTTGCAAGGGGGAAGGGAGAAGAGGGGTTCACCTTGTGGGGTGGAATGTGGTGACTCGGCCCAAGCATTTGGGGGGCTTGGGTGTCAGGCACCTGCACTTGGCGAATGAGGCTCTCCTTCTCAAGTGGACTGCTAGGGTGTGGGGAAAGGAGGATAGCTTTATGCTAAATGTCGTGCGCGCTCTACTTGGTGCGGATTTCATTGAAGGCTTTAATGGGAACTCAACCTGCATCCTTTCTCCCTTCTGGCGTGGAGTGACGGCGGCTTTCCGGCAACACCGTTCTTTCTTCTCGCCGGTGCTGGGTAACGGGTGCTCCTTTCGCCTCTGGACTGACGACTGGTGTGGAAGAGGAGCTTTTGACAGATTGTTTCCGAGGCTTTTTGCTTTGGTTCAGGACAAAGATGCTTCGGTGGCCTCTTGCTGGGACAATGGTAGCTGGAACCCTCATATTGCTGCGTCCCTGTCTGATCAGTGGATGCTTGATTATCTATCCTTATTGGCCCATCTTGCTGGCGCTCCTCGCCCGTCTGCTGTGCGCGATCATTTCGCTTGGAAGGATGGGTCCTTCACTTCTCGTAAGGCTTATTCTACTCTCGCTCTCCCTTTCATTGCCGTTGACGATATCTTGATGCGCGATTGTCGATTCTTGTGGGCCCTCAAGCTTCCGGAGCGTATTGGGATTTTTTTATGGCTTCTTCGTCAGGGGCGGCTTTTGACTCGCGACAGATGTGCAGTTTTCATGCCGAATGTTGGCACCTTGTGTGGGCTATGTGATACGGAACACGAAATAATTACTCACTTATTCTTCGAATGCAGCCACGTTTGCTCGATTTGGACAGATCTCCCTTGGATCAATCCCGTTTCCTTTCCAACTCTGTGCGACAGTTTGATTAACTCGAGGGGCGGGGAGAGGAAGTTTCTTCTTGATCCAATCGCTAGGTTGTGGAGCATCTGGCTTGGGAGAAACGAAGCTATCTTCTCTACTCAGCGTTTTTACAAGGAAAATATCATAATACGAGCTAAGCGTCTACTGGACGATTGGGACTTTGACTAGACTTCTGTTGTTACTTGGGGGGTCCCTTTCTTTGTGGCCTCCAATTTCGGTGGCCCGTCTTTGTACAGTTTCTCTGTTGTATTTTCTTTTATTTTCTTTCTACTAATTAATATATTGGGGCGATCACCATCGAGTGACTCCCCCTTTTTTTGAGCTTTCAAAAAAAAATAAGAAGAGGCAACGCTTTCTCTTCAATACACAATAAGAACAACAATAATTGCTCTCTCTCTCTCTCATTCTCAAGCCCCACGCCATCTCTCTCTCTATAAAGGGTGGTCGTGTAACATAGTGTTTTTTTAAATTAATTAGATAACGATGGTATACGCGAGCGTGCAACCGATTAAAGGAGGCAATATACTTGTCTAATCCGTTGTAATTATTAGAGCCTTCCCTCTTTGGATATCTACCAAATTATTTATTAAAAGAATAATCTTCTCTTGATTCGATTACCGTGTATATGAAGAAATCAAGAGAATAATTAGTTATTTAATTAAGGAATGAGAGAAAGAAATAAGATCTTGGAGACGTGCATGGTCCCTTAAGATTAAAATATTAAGAGTGGCATTTCCTTTTAAAAAAAATCTCCATTGATTACTCTCTTATAACGCCTATAGTTGGCATTTAGTAAAGATAAGGTTTTATTGAATTTTTGTTAACGGCTGTGATTCAAGCCATACTAAAAGGGGTGGGTGTTAAGTTATTAGAATGTGCGTCCTCAATCAATTGTGTGTGAGAGAGAGGTCTAACAAATTAGTGGTTCGTGAGGGGAAGTCGTAGTACTGTTCCCATGGATCGATCGTCGGAATCCTGATCTGCATTTTTGTTCTTGCAACGGGAGGAACACCCATGTAATTCTACTTGTATTTTGAGGCTCAATTTGTTAGGACATTAGATACGTCGTTGATTCGTACAAGAAAAATGTCCCTAAGGAAATATAATGGCTTTGACGAATTTTTCATTCCTTGCCGTTAATGTTAGATGGTTGAAATTTCACTATTACGAGAAACATACGGTAACTCTCGAGTGGAAGTATTATATAAATGGATGAATTGAGGTTGGAGATGAACCATTAATCTATCAGATATCATTGTCGAATCATGTTTCTAAGATAGAGAGAGAGAGAGAGAAACAAAGACTCTCGGAGGCAAAGTCTGAATTTGTTTATCTCCTTTTTGAAAAAATATATATATATATATACCACAAAAAAAAAGAATTATAGTTTTGCTAACCTTGGTAGATAAGATTGCGATAATTTTTCCCTGTTGATGTTAATATTGGATTTTCGTTAGGAACATATGCACATTGAACGGGTAGAAATGTATCGACGTAGAAAAAAAAAAGAAGAAGAAGCAACGTTGTTATGTGCTAGTGGTTTAATCTAAAGTTAGAGGTTGTGAATTATACTAAATAAATATGAACAATCCATTGATAGAAATAATCGGTTGCGGGGGGAAATTAGCATTTTTAACTTTTGTTTACCCTATTCAATTAATTGGTGTTATCGATCTAGGAGGACCACACTAACTTCAAGGCGGTTGAGATTCCTCTTGGTTCCCAGCAAGTAATCGTGAATAAGATATGTGACATTGATTGAAGGATGTCTATATAAAGTTTTATGAATTATACTTGCAAGTTTTAGAAATATATTAGAGTTACGAATGCACTCTTTTATAATTAATGACTTGCATCAATATCTGTTGATGACTTAAACAATGATCTTCTTGGTTGTATACAAACTCGGACATTCAGTTTTACCATTGGATTAAGAATATATATAGATATATGCTCGTATGCAAGCATAATTTTTTTGTGTGCATATCCACTCGCACAAATGCCTATGGAATGATTTTAGCAACTAAGTTATGCATAGAAGGAATTTACTTTTGTTACAACAAGAGAAAGTTGTCATGTTTTAAATATATCCAAGTGAATGCATGATGAGAATAAATAAGACTATTGAATAAGTGCACGTTTATTTTTTTTTTACACCTAAAGAATTGGTGGTGGAGTAGTTATGATATATGACTTAAGATTTGGTCCAAATAGAGACCTACATGGGCGGGTACCCTAGAACGGTGAATTCCGTATAAGACCGCTTGCAGACGGACATATCTGCACTACTCTACTCACCCCTTTATTGCTAGTATTGCAATTGACTCAGCTAATGTCCAAGAACAATGAAGGCAACGATAGGGAACCTCAAAAAAATAATAATAATAATAAAGGGATGAGGTGGGCCCTATCTGAGTCTAGATGGGACTGTCTGGTGTCGACAGTAAGGGAAATATAGTATAATTAATAAAGTATGTATCTTGAGGAACATACGTACTCACGTACACACCTTATTACGAATGTGATTTACGAGGATTAATTAATGAATGATTATTCTATAGGTATAGTGAGTAGTTTTTTTTACCTTGTATAGAGTTTTTGACACATTTAGATTTCCAAATATTATTCATGATCATCTACACTTGCAAAGTATGCTAGATCACTAAATAACTGTAAATTGTTCATATTGTACATATATGTTGTTCTTTCTTTTAAGTGTTACATATTTAGTCGCAAGGCTAACCTCGTGGAATCAGGCACCACAGGTAGTGCAGCAACTGGCCGGTGATCGTGATCATTGGTTATCGAGGTCCAAGAAGAGACCTACTTTTCGTTCGCATTTCGGTTCAATGTAATAATTTCTTTGTCCTAATAAAACTTTATGATGGTCTATGTTTATCCTTGGTTAGAATAAAAGCTTACTATCAGCTTATCTAATCTTTGTGCAACTATCTACCTTGTAATGATGACTCTTAATGATCATCTTGTTGCTTCCTATAGTTTGAAAAAAAAGAGACAGTGCTTCCGCTATTTTTCTATTTTCGAAACCCAGGACGTGATAACATGGTATCAGAGCCTAAGGAATTAACTAAGTTAGAAAACATATTTAGAGTATTAAGGTTCACTTCTTAATGAGTACCATCTTTTGATCTCTCCCCTCCCTTTTGTAGATGTCGTCTCGTGCGAAGTTGCACAAGAGATCACGAAGTTCCCGACTCTCAAAGCATTGGAAACAAGAACGCATCTCCATGACGAACACCATCAAGGAACTCACCTAACTTGTTCGAGAGCAGGCTCAAACTCAAGAAAGAGGAAGTCATCTAGCTCAACGTGGGAAGAAAAGACAACGCTCAGAGGAAAATGTTGTGACCTTTGAAAGGTTCTTAAAGGTGAATCCTCCAACTTTCGATGGTGCTATTGATGCTGAGGTTGCCCATCGTTGGGTAGAAGAGATGGAGAGGTTGTTCGAGGCGCTCAAGTGCCCCGAAAATGATAAGGTGGTCTTCGTTGCACATCAGTTGAAAGAGGCAGCAAAGGATTGGTGGACAACCACCTTTGCTCAGAAGTTTGAACCTAGGTAGATTATTCAATGGAAGGAGTTTGTAGAGCTTTTCAATGATCACTACTATCCAGTGCATCTTCAAATTTTGAAAGAGCAAGAGTTTTGATAATTTAAAAACAGGGAAATATGACGGTGGTTGAGTATAACAATAAATTTCACCGACTTTTGAAGTATGCTTCACATCTATGCCCAGACGATTACCATACATGCCAGAGGTTCATCGAGGGACTTAGTCTGGGTCTTCGATCACGAGTCTTGTCATGCATGCCGACTACTACAGAGAGTGCCATTGCCAGTGCCACTGTAATGGAACGGGACTACAATCGTAGAAAGGAGGATAAGATCAAGAATGACCGCGGAGATAGACAAAAAGAAGCCAAATATACACGCTCCTCATCATCAGAAGAAGAAAAAGATTACCTCAACACCTACCACTTTCAAAAGCTTTGATGTATGCTCCTACTGCAAAAGAAGACACCCGGTGAATGTTTTATTAAGACCGGGCAATGCCTAAATTGTGGTGAAAAAGGGCACGTTGCGCGTGATTGTCCGAATGCAAAGAAGCATTATGACTTCAAGTCTGGTGAGCAGAGACTAAAGACACCAGGACGAATTTATGTGATGTAAGGAGACGGCGCTAAAGAGAACACCGAAAGGGTTGTAGAGGTAACATCCTCATATCTGATTTTTATGCCAAAATACTTTTTGATTCGGGAGCAACGCATAGCTTTATATCTGCAAAATTCTCAAATAACTTGAACATAAGCCATAAGCATATGGGATTCACTTTGGAGTGTAAAAAGTTAAACTCCTATTAGGGAAAGTATGAAGTTAGATAAATATATCTTAGATGCTCCTATCATGGTCGAGGGTTATGAACTACCTTCTAATATGGTGATTATGGATATGACTGACTTTGATATTATCCTTGGGATGGATTGGTTATCATGACATAATTGCCTCATTGATTGTCGAAAGAAGATGGTGATTGTCGGGCTTATGCCTAAAATTGTGATAAGGGGGCACATCAAAGGAGATATTCCTTGCATTATTTCCGCATTAAAGGCTAATCGAATGTTACTAAAGGGTTGTAGAGGCTATCTTACTAGTGTGGTACAGGTGGAACCTTCCACCAAGCCTCTAAATGAGCTTAGTGTGGTCAGGGAATTTCCAGATGTATTCCCATATGATCTACCTGGACAACCGCTAAAAAGGGAAGTCGAGTTTGTGATTGACCTTGTTCCCGGAACAACACCAATCTCTAAAGCACCTTATCGTATGGCCCCAGCGGAACTTGCAGAATTGAAAAAGCAACTTCAAGAGCTACTGGATTTGGGATTCATTCGGCCCAGTGTTTCACCATGGGGAGCTCCAGTCCTCGTTGTCAAAAAGAAAATGGATCACTACGGTTATGCATCGATTATATAATGCTTAATCAAGTGACTATAAAGAACAGATATCCTCTTCCAAAAATTGATGATTTATTTGACCAGCTTCAAGCAGCTAAGGTCTTCTCCAAAATCGATCTACGTTCAGGCTACCATCAGCTACAGATAAGGGAAGAGAATATACCAAAAACAACGTTCTGAACTAGATATGGGCATTATGAATTTTGCGTGATGCCATTCGGATTAATGAATGCATCTGCTGCATTTATGGACCTAATGAACAAAGTCTTCAAGATGTACTTAGATCAGTTTGTTATCGTCTTTGTTGATGACATCCTCATCCATTCTCGAGACCACGAGCAACATGAAGAACATTTGAGTATAGTGACGAGTCTGGAAATGCCGAGTTCAAGGAGTTGTTTTTATTTGTCGTGTTAAAATGATTAGTCGTGCGTTGTAGGCGGCAATCGGAAACGGTCAAGAAAATAACACACAAAATGTTCGTCAATTTGATTAGTGCGATTTTATGTTTATTTTACTTGGGCAAGTCTCAAGGTTCATCACAAGGAGGCAAAGGAACAACCTAGAATTAATTCTATCAGAATTCGTGCATGGTTTTCGAGGCGGTCTTTTTTTGGAATTTTCAATGCAATAAAGGATGCAAAATGCACTTTTGGCCAATTTTAGGGACTAAAATGTAAAGATTGATCAAACGAAGTCCGAAAAATACAAAATTTTGGCCACAATGTAAAATATGATAAAATGAGTGCACTGTAATTTTTTTGGAATTATTGGATGCAATATGAGTTTTTTATGGATTTTTAAATGCAAACAAAATGATTTTTTAATATTTAATTTAAATAAATATTAAACCTACTTATTTTCAAGAAATAAAATTATCTAAGCTCTATCACTAGGTGATGGATCTCAGAAAAATCCTAAACCTCGAAAATGTGGGGTTTAATACCTATTAAAAATTAAATACTAAAATGTGCAAAATGATTTTTATAGAGCAAAGTATGCATGCAAATGCAAATCTTTTTGGGCACAATGTCAAGCATAATTAACTCTACAATATTTGATTTTTCGGGAATTTTAGAGCAACGGTTAATAAACTATGAATTTTAGAGCACAGACTGGGCAAAATAGGCAAATTTCCATAAAACAATTATTTATCAATTAACCATCAATCACAAAAATGCCCACAATATGTCAAAATGTAGAGAATTAATGGAATAACATCATACTATTTTTGGATAATTAAATAAAGTCATGGAGAGGTCCAAAATGACAGGGGGAACACAGGGGTATACATGCAATAAATATAAATAAATAAGACTGCAGAGGACTGAAATGTAAATACCGAGAACTGGGGGGGGTGCTTGTGCAAAATGTCCAAGGGGCACATGCTGCGCACGTGCCCTTGGAATGGATGGGTTGCTGCGTAATTTGCGGGTCTTCCAGGGGTTGTCGTGTAATTTACCCAAGGGGCATGTGCTCCGCACGTGACCCCTGGGCTGATTCTTGCTGGAGAAGTTGTTCCCTCCCGTCACGTGCGATGCACGCGGGAGGGCCTCGGGCTCGCCGCCCGGTGGCTTCAGCGGCGGAGGGGGCGAAGCAGGGCCGGCCAAAGCGGAATGGAGTCGGCCGTTGACGAAGGCGGTGCGTGTCCGCCCCGGCGGAGGAGGCGCGGGCTCCTGGCTGTGGTTGAGTGGACGTAGGCCGGTGAAGACGCCAGGTAATGGCGAGGCGGAGTAGATGGAGTCGCGGAGGCCGATGTCTGTGGCGGTGAAAATGATGGTTGTCGTGGAAGGCAGTCGGAGAAGCTCAGGCGTTGAAGTCGATGGAGACGAAGTCGAAGGTAGCGTTGGCTCGACGAACGGAGTCGGAGCGGGAGCACATCGTCGGGGAAGACGCTGATGCAACGAGGGCGGTTAGCGCCTCGGTTCTCGTCGGGAATGAAGAGGAGCTCGGGTTGTCACCACCGAGCTCCGTCACGATGAACTACAACCGGCGGATGGAGGTCAAGTTCGGGCGCGGCGGCGTTAAATAGGGGGAGGTCACGGGTCGGAAGAGGAAGGGCATCGGGGATGGGGTTTAATTGAAGGTGGAGGTGATTGATTTCGAGGATCGGAGATGGAAGGAGATCGACGTAGAGATGGAAGGCTGCGGCGAGATTCGTGGAGATTGGCGGCGGCGATCGGAGATGAGCGGGATTGTCGATCGGCGCGTGATTCGCGGAGGAGATGGGCGGCCGAAAGGGGAAAGGAGGCCGGAGGAGGAAGACGCACAGCGGCCGTCCGATCGGCCGAGATCGGACGGCCACGCGTGCGCCACGTGGCGGCTGGGGACGCTGAGAAGAAGGCACGTGTGGAGCACGTGCATGGGAGGCACGTGCGACGTACGTGCGGGCCATTTAATTTTTCTATATAAAACGAATTTAAAATATATGAAAAATGGCTGACACGTGGCGGCACCAGGTGCTGCCACGTGTCAGCACCAGAAAATTCGAAATTAAAATACTTTGTACAATACAAAAGAAATAGTAAATGGCCTCGGATCAAAAAAGTTTCTTCACGAAAATTGCTCGTCTCAATGAGATTTACAACTTTCATGAAGACATTAAAACCAAAATCGATCATTTGCACAAAGTGGTATTTTTGGGGTATCCCATTTACGTAGAACACCTTGATTTTAGGGTTTTGTATTTTTTTGTCATTTTTAAACAAGATAAAAATCCGAAAAAATATGGAAAATTCAAAGACAAAAAAAGACATCTAAATCTAATTTTTTTGGATTTTTATTGATTAAGAAAGTATGTACATAAAATACGGGTCAAAAAACCGCTAAAATACACAATGTACAAAAGAGGCCTAAAACCCAACTTTCACATACGAGCTTTGATTCACTTGAACTTGGTTTTGTTTTGAAGGTAATTGAATGTACATTAGTTCAAAAGTAAGTAGGATTAAATCGAACACTGGATGGGGAAGATATGGGGTTTTTAGTCCGGGAATCCTGAAATTAGGGTTTGGGTTTTTGGTCCATTTACCTGGGTTAGTTATTTTTTTGTATTTTTCCTTTATTCTTGTTAGTGATATATACACAGTGGAGGTGGTTTTGGGTCATTCAGAGTTAGCAAGAATGAGTTAAAAATCTGGGAAGTTAGGTTATTTTATAGGTCACTTTTGGCTTGGATTTTTGGCTTCTTATTTTGTGCAGAAATTTGTGCTAAAATGCAATTCTTATGAAATCATGCATGAATGCTAATTATGCAGAATAGATGCCTACATGCTGTTGATTTTGAGGGATTTGAGCTTAATAAATAAGATTTAGAGTGATGAATCTGAGATTCATCATCCCCTTATACTTAAACCATGCTCGTCCCAGAGCATCAAAAAGAAATGCCATGAGGTGAAATGAGATTGGGTTCCATACCAAGACCATGAGCTAAAGGTTAAAGTGAACCTAAACTCAACCTTTGGATTATTTGTGTGTCGGAACTTCTGTGAGACTTAGAATTTTAAAATCAACAGCCTTCAAGTTATACACATCACTAATACAATTTCAGCTCAGAAGTCATCTTAGATCAATCCTTTCCCAAAGTATACCCTATGAACATTGAATAACCGACTCATGTGTGTGAAAGGTTTTAGCTCTTCCCACCTAGAATGCCGGACTACCGCGCAAACCTCCTCTCCAATAACTCGTCCTCGGGGAGTCAGGTATTTCCTTCTAAGGTCTGTCGCGCTGTATTCACAATCGAATGGGGGAGAAGTTAGAAGAATGAGAAAAGAACTGGAGGGTGGTCAGTGTAGTCACCTCTCCTTGTGAAGATGGCCAGTGTAGCAGAGTCTCCACCAAGATCTGCAGGTTTCTTGAAGCTTGGACCTTTTGGTCAGATTTTATTTAGTAGTTGCTTCTTTGTATTTGGAATTTTTGGTGGTTCTGCTTGGATCTTGTTTTGCCACTATGGATAGAGAATCTTTTTATTTCCGTATATTTTTTGGAGTCTTAGAAAAAATTGTGCCCAGCCGTCCATTCCTTATCCGAATCTTTATTTCAACCCGTACTCCGGTCTTTAGATTTCCACGCTACCAGAAAAGAAACTCAACGCAGTCTTCCAACATCCGGTCTGAGTTGAGCTAAGTGCATAGTGCGAGAGTACAAATTAATTCCTTATTCCAGAGTTGTACTCAGAATGAAGAGACCAGGTTAGACACTAAGGGCCTGTTTGGTTGCAGGGTTGGGCAGGGTTGACCCAACCCTGGTTACTATTCACAAGGGTACTTCCTCCTCACAGATTACTATTTACCTAGCCCAACCCAGCCAACCCAACCCAGTCCAACCCAGCAACCAAACAGGCCCTAAGAGTCAAACTCTGTACATTGTCATGTGGAACTTAAAGAATTAAGTCAATGACCTGAAGATTCCAAAATCCTATTTCTCGGTGAAGTTTCCTCTGAAAATTAGGTTGATTAAGGTCAAGTCCAGACCACTCTCGGTTTCGGCTCATAACTCGGTTTAGAGCCCGATGACTTTTCACAGATGCAAATGAATGCGATGCTGGATGCAGTGCAGGTGTGTGAAATGCAGACATATTTTTTTCTTTTTTTCTTTTTTTTTTCTTTTTTTATTATGCAAGGGGTTTTTTTATGTAAAAATTAATAAGAAGCCGTTTTTTTTTCTTTTCCTAAAATTTTGGGCACAGTTAGTGTTAGTAGCAAAACTCTCTCTTTTTTTCTTGTTTTTGTTTTTTTTTGTTTTTTTTTTGATTAATTACTCACCTCGTAAATACATATAAACTTACGCGAAAGTATGAGGTATGACTAAAATATATACACAGTATATATACAGACCCCCTATACTTAGCGAGTGTTGTGTCCTCAGAGCACAAGAAGCGTAAAGAAGACATAGCTCGGGCTAAGCGTAAGAGAGTGGAAAAAAAGAAAAAGAACAAGATTTACAGAATCGCCCCCTATACTTAGACTGTGAATAGTCTAAGTATAGAAGAAGAGCGGAAAAGAAAAAAAATGAAGCGATCGGGGTATGTGAATGAGGAGAGTATATATAGGTGGGTGTCGGTTCCCCCTATACTTAAGCTCTGGTTGGCCTAAGTATAGAAGAAGGGTGGAAGCGAGTCGATCTGGAGGAGTGTGATGGGGGAAATGGAATATACAGATGGCATCGGTCCCCCCCATACTTAGGCCTTGTCCTAAGTAGAGGAAGAAGTTGTACAAGGAGACCGATGTGGTCGGGAGGGAGGGTGGGTAGCGGATGATTAAGGCGGTTTTCGGCTAATCTTCTTGTGAGCCAGCGGTGGGAGATCGTAATGAGTTGGAGATGAAGCATGTGATTCCCAACTATTATCAGTGTCATCCTCAGAAAAGTCATAATGGATAGTGGACGAAGTGTTTGAGTCAGATGAAAGATATCCATCATCGGAATTATCCTCAGAGGAATAGTATTTGAAAGTGGACATACTCCATATATTCATGTCTTTTTGTTTCTTCAATTGTTTCCTCAAGATTCGTTCCTTTTTAAGATCACTCGGTTTGTCCTCAGATGAATATTCAGATGCTCCGATCTCAGTCGGTTCATAAGAAATAATTCCAGTGTACTTGTGGAAGGTAGGAGCATCAGCTTTGGATGAGTAATAATTTAGGAACGGGAGTTGTCCAACGAGAATCGAATTTTGGATCCTTGCGAAGATATGGCTTTAGAGCTGCCGAACAGACTTCACTCATGTGGACCACCTTTTCCGGACCTGATGAGGGATCATCAACCGATTCCTCTTCCGAAAGATCAAAGGTGACTTTCTTTTTCTTGTTTCGTGAAGATGTCGGTTCACTTGAGTATCCAGATGAATAGCCATTGGAATTCTTCTCCTTGGTCGGTTTTCGGGCTGCGTGTTGGTTCTTAATCTCCTGAATGTTGGTGCACTCTCGATTTGGGAGGATCTGTTTAAGATAATCAGAGTAGGTTGCTCCAGGGTGCGACCATGCATATGTCTCAGGATCGTAGTAGAAGGATTTGTCTATTTTGAGATCCACGAGAATTTGAAATACCGGGGAGAGTCTCTGCATGTTCATTCTCAATTGATTGACATTGGAGCATTCCTGTGTCAAGTTGATGTAATTCATGTAGTCAGAATAGTTTGACCCAGGGTGTGCCCATGCATAAGTCTCCGGATCATTATGATTCATATGCTCGATTTTCCATGGTGAGAGCAGCTGAGAATGGTGCAGGAGGGAGATTCTCTAAACCAATAGTCTCATCGACAACCGCTATCTTAGGTGTAGCAGCGGGGTAGGGCTCTTCTACCGTTTCATGGTTACTGGTTGTCGGGGACTTCGTGGGTTGCCTCAGAAAATCGTGATTCCTCAAAGACTGGGTCAGATCGAAGTGCTTCCAATGCTGTGAATTTGATTTCCTGAGTCTCACAGTCAATAATTGCCTTAGCCAATGCTAAGAATGACTTTCCGAGAATAATTGGAGACTGGGTGAATTCTCCTTTATGCTCAATATCGATGATCGTGAATTCTACTTTGAGCGGAGCACCTTGGAATTTCATGATGACAGAAATGATTCCTCCCGGCCGCTTTATCGATCGGTCTGCCAATTAAACAATCTCTCGTATCTTCCGAATCGGTCCGAGTTTGAGTTCGTGAAATACAGAGGTTGGGAGGATATTGATCGGTGAATCGTCATCAATCCGAGCATGGGTGAAAATTGTGTCTTTGATTTTACAGTTAAATCCGGGCAACCGCTTCACTATGCGGCTCTTGGTTTTTCTCCTCAACGCCAAAGAGGAGGCCATTGACAAGATATGTCTTTCAGTCTTTGTTCTAATCCTTCCCTACTTTTTTCGTCATTAATTTTTCCATTACAAATCCTTTAAGGTCGGGGAAGTGTTCAATAGCCTTTATAATAGGAAGTTCAAAAATTAATCTTTTCTCTAATGCTTCCCGTACAGTAGGATCCAAATTCTTCAGTTCTTCTTCAGTCTCTATTTTTATAAAATTTTCTGGATTTTCGAATTTTTTGGTATTTTTTGAATATTCCTATTTTTTTGGTATTTTCTGTGTGGTGTGGTGATGTAGTGTTTTCCTCAGATGAGAAGGGGCTTTGATGTTCAGAGTAAGAACAGAGTCATAGTCATTTCTAGGGGAATAATATGCGGAAGTGCTATTGTCAGAATCGTCCCCATATTTCTGAAATTCTGAATATCCTCAAAATTTTCAATCTTAGATCCAATCATTTCCTCATTCATTTTTATGTTCGAGCCACCAGAGAGTGAAATTAGTCGGTCGACAAATTTTTGAAATCTATCCTCCATTAATTCGAATCTTTTATTTATTCTCAGAATATCATTTTCAAAATTCAGTTCATGATCAATCATGGGAGCAGTCGGTTGGTGTTCAATA